>CM077156.1:119120098-119685098 GCA_039583875.1 Platanthera guangdongensis | reverse complement strand
TTCATCTGAACATTTTACTATTATAGCACTTAAGCCCGACTTAGTCTCTTCCATGCTAATGACAGACATGAGGATCACCCCCGTGCCAAAAAACATGGTGTGGGGGTCAGTTTAGCCACTGTTTGTGATCAAATCACCTTGTTTAGTCAAACGTGGTGCGAGAATAGTTTTAACTCAGCCCATTCTCATTTACACAATAACACGCTACACACCTAATCCACTAAAGAGGACATAGACTTCACAATCACAATGAATATGTGGAGATTTTTGCATTCTTCCACCAAAACGACAAAGCAAAACATAGTTTTCACTAAGTGCTTCACGAGCTCCCTTAGTCACACTTCTCGCAATCATGATGAAGCAATTCTCGGAGTAAGCATGCAAATCAACATCATTAATTTGGACCAACGACCACAAATAGGCTTCACACATCATGCCTTAATTTGCACGTCAATCGAATTTCTATATGCAATATATATTGGGGACGAACACAATTAACTCGGTGGAGGTCATGCAGTTCACTAATTAGCTAAAAAGACGCTTCCTATGAAAACATATAATCATAATAATAAAGGAAAAGCATGTCCTAAGACCGATGAGAAGGATTGTTAGCCTTAATGATCGCTTCAGCACCATGAAGTAGAAATCTAGCCAGATGGAAAGGACCACAACGGACTGACCTCCGTGGATCTAAAATCGGCTTGCGATTTAGAGCATCAAAGGTCTAACAATGGTGGATTCAAGCTCTTTTTCCTCTCCCAAAATCTGAATCAAGTCTCTCTAAATGAAAAGGATTTCGGTGAGAACTTACTGCTAACCACTTTAAGAATTAAGGGTAGCCTATTCTGATCCTTTGATCAAGTTCCCTAAAGGATTTAGTGACCAAGATCACGAATTGAAGAATCTGTTCCTGTCAACTACCACTAAACGACAGCTTCCTCTCTGCGGTAACTTGAAGGTGGTGGAAGTGATCTTATCTCGAACCATTAGTAGTATCCACTACCATACCTCGTTAGTATATCAACTTGAACTCACATTGATACCACTCAGCATTAGCATCTAGTCGATATAAACAAGTCATCAAATCGATTTGCAATCTCGTCAACATTTCAGTGTTATCCACTAGAAGACCTACCGCCAGCGGTAGCACCTACTACTCAGCATCAACGTCTTAAGGACTTGTACTCTAGTCGATAAAGTGGAGCTTCAAGCTGATAGACTATAGCTTCTTGTCGATATTTAAAGCTACCTCTAGAGGTAGCATCTACTGCTCAACCTTGCTTGTCATTGTTATTAGATCTCTTTTTACTGTTTGGGCGCTCGACTCACTCTTGAGTTAAAGCAGTTTGATTCTCTAGACCAAGGGAAAATCAAGGGACCTGCAAAAATTTAGCATCGTCTGTGGGAAGGTGTGTTAAACTCCTCCCCTTACCAGGGAGTTACCCGGGTTTTATGCCCATAATCACCACCTTACGACAACACCAAATACCAATTTAGTCGCCACTGCACGACGCTGATCTTACTGGATAGTACAATCATTTCATAAGTAGGCCAAAAGAAAATTAAGCGAAAACATAGTCCACAATCACATCTCAATATATATATATATATATCAATAGTTCACAATGAGTATATAATGAAAGAGAGTAAATTGGCTTATGTCCGGTATATGTCCCAATACAAAAGCTCACTCTCTCAACTCACTACAAGCGGAAGCTACAAAAATCTATCAACCTATCATTAAGTAGTAACGGTAGCTCGCGATAAATGCTCATTATGTCCTGCCTCCTCGTGCGATTGGTGTGTCTCTTCGTGCGACTTGTGCGTCTCCTCAAACTCCTACGGTCACAACCGACTGTTAGTCATAAAGACTAAGCCATTTTGTCCTCGCGTCACCCCCACGACTCCTAGGCACCGTGCGAGAGGATGAAAGCAAATAACAACAAAGACAGTATCAACAAATAAACAGGTGACATGAAACTATACTAGCAGGAGTATATCAGTATAAAGAAAACTATTATAAGGCAGTAACTATAAAGTAATAGCAGCGCAATAACTGTAAACGAGCTATGCTACCATCACAAAATATACCTTAACTTATATGAATGTTCATACAAACTTATAAGTTAAGATTTCCAAAGTAACTCATCATATAAAAGAGAACATACTAATTTATATGATGAGGGCATGCAGTTATAATCTAAGTTATAATAATTAATGTATGTCATATTATGCGATGCAATGCAATGATTTGAGATACAACTCACCCACTCGACTCTATGCACAGACCTTTCAAACATTCCCCGCTTTTTGGATGTAGCTAGCCTCTTAGGTACCAACTGTCGTGGCTCACGGTGGCAGTGGAGCGGGTATCTCCACTCCTAAGCGGGCAGACACACTATCAGGTCTAGACCTTACGTACGCCTCAACGCTAAGAATACAACAATGAAGCTCCTACATACTCTTACTGGAAATCCACCAATCTTTATGGTCGGGTGTGCATTTAGGGGATAGTCCTCCAGACCGTAGTATAAACAACCTACTGACCCCAAAAACCTGTACTCCTCACTAGAGTCAACGTACTTCCGTCGATGTGCCGATTGGACCAGTACCGAATGACCCACCACAACAAGCACAATCCAGGTATAACAATACTTATCCAAGCCTTCAGCCCACAGGACCATCTTGTCCTCAAATCTTATACATCAGCGAGCCTTCAGCTCACAGGACCAACACGTCCTTAATTTATCACTACCCCAAGCCACCAGTTCACAGGACTAACGAATCTTGAATCACAATATCCCATACATGGGTGAGGTTGCTATGTTGTTTTTTCATCTTATTAGATTACTCTTGTCTAACTTTTAGTTGTACATAGCGATTTATGGTTAATCTTGGACTTCCCGAGGTCTACCCGGTGAAGGTCTCGCATCGGTACTAGGAGATACGATGTGTTGAAGCCCAAATCTCCATTTCTCATGATATTTAATGTTATTGGTGTTGCCCCTATTCAAAACCCTCTCTTAAGGTTACTTTGGAATTATATTAAATGTTTTATGATCTCAAGGGGGAGGGACGATATTTCATTGGACTCCCAACATAACTACCTCTCTTAGTGTTCATACACATTACTTTTCTCATACTTAACGACATGCCCTAGGACTTCAACCAGAAGTATTTGCTCACCAGATAATTACTATAATTCAGATATGAACCTCTGTGGTGATCACATTCACGTCTACCTCAACACTCGATCTGTTGAATGATTCAACCCTTAATTCTTACCTTATTATGTGTGGTGCTAACTTACGATGATTACTCTAAATGACTCAAGACTAACTCTAATAAATGCACCATGACAGCATCAATGTCCTTCTTTGAGTTGGTAACTCTCCTATTATGATTTTGATGACATATGTAACGTCCCGAAACTCGAAAGAGGGACGGACAGCGTTTAGAGCCATGTTAGGATCTTGGTATGGGTCACACGGCCTGGGGCACGGGCGTGTCCAAGGTCGTGTCGTTCTTGGGTTCGACGAAGAACTCGGGTGGCCGACGAACTGAGCTCGACGAAGTGTCGAGACAGTGAACACGGTCTGGGATATGGACGTGTCCATGACCGTGTCGTGCTCGGGTTCGACGATTTTTCCGAGCGGTCGACGAAAATGCAGTCGACGATCGTCGAGACAGCGAACACGGCCTGAGATATGGGTGTGTCCCATGTCGTGTCCTGCTCGGGTTGTTAGCCGAGCCGTGTTGGGGGAGGAACACGGCCTGGAGCCCAGGCTTGTTTGGGTTTGACACGGGTGTGTCAAATGTGTCACGGGAGTGTCGAGTACCCGTGTTCTTCTCGGGTTGTGTTTGGTCCTGTGCCGATGGAGGAACACGCCCAGCAACACAGACGTGTATTGAGTGACACGGGCGTGTCCTATTTGACACGGGCGTGTCCAGTTTGACACGGGTGTGTCCAGAACCCGTATCCTATTCTGGGTGGGACGGATTCAGCGTCAATTGAGGCACACAACCTTGGACACGGGCATGTCACAAGCCGTGTGCGGCCCAGGAATTTTGGTTTTAAGTGCGAATTGTGGTCGTCTGATTCCTTCTAATGGGATCTGATGGTCCAGAGTGATCCTTGCTGTGATAAGTCCAGGAATAGGGTTTGAAACCCTCATTCCTTATTATGTTTTCTCTTTCTAAAGTTCTAGAGAGAAGGGAGAACAAGGAAGAAGGTGAAGGAGAGATCCGGTTGCCGGAGAAGCTTCGGAGCCCCAAACCGTGAGCCGAGTCCAGATCCGCGAAGACAAGTCCATTGCGGTGGTTTTCATCCGGCTAAGTTCCCATGGCTAGGATGAGGGGTCGTAAGGTAACGACACTTCTCCTCACGGTTTCTCGGATGCATTCTTAGCATCTTTTTCTCTCAAGCTTTTGGGCACCAAATCTCTCAAATGAGAGGGGTGTGGGTCGCCATGGTTCAAGAGGAACCTCCGGGTCGATTGAGTCCGTCCCCGACATGTTTTTGCATTATAGATCCGCTTCGTTAGTGGATTAGGCATTGTGGGTGAAGCCGTAGTCGCGAATGTTAGTCCGACTCGGTGATGTTGCATAGCGAGCCTTAAGGATTTTGGAGAAATTCGTTGCGGCAAGATGCCATTTGTGATGTATGTGATTTCCCCCTTTTCTCGAGTGAGTACATGTAGCCGGAACCAGACAAGGTTAGCTCCGCATTGGCGGTAGATGGTTTCCTTAGTTGACAAGGTTAGCTCCGCATTGGCGGTAGATGTTTTCCTTGGTGCGCGGGGACGTTGCAACATATCAACTGCTTCAAGGTTTGTTAATCACACTCCGATTTTCAAAGTAACTATTTGTGAACTATAAGGGTAACTACCAAATTCCTTGTCCAAATGATCTATAATTTTTATCAGAGGTTCATAATGATGAATATAATGGACTATCAGAAGATCATAATTTTTCTAATTAAATTTGGGCATAATTAAAATTATTTAAATGAATGGCCTAAATCAATTTATTCATGAAGTACCAAGTCTAGAGGTCCAGTGAGTCTAATTAAATTTCTAGACGTTCATAATGATTAAATAACACATTGTAAATAAATTCATAATTTTCCAAGGTATAATGACTCATGATTTCCATAAAATAATAATATTACCAAAATATCATTATTCCAATGAAGTACCATAATTAGTCACCCAAAAATTCTAAGAAAATTCACAGAGTTTCAAAATACTATAAAAATATTCAAGTCAAAATTTCAAAAATTTGCCAAGCACTAAAAATCATATTTAGCCAAAAGCACTTAAGGGTTATATTTGAAATTTTTATTAATCATCATATCTAGTAATTTCTAAAAAATTTAAATAATTTATCAGAGGTGTAACATGCCATTATAAAACTAATGGAAGAAAACTATAATTTTTCTAATTAATTTACTGACTTTTATTATTTTAATTTAAAATGGCTATATAATTAAAATAAATTAAAAATCCTAACATCACTATGATAATGTATTTCATCACCATAAGCCCATGACCAAATTTTCATTGACATACCACAAGTCAAATGGGCTAAAACCTCAATTTTTCTCATTTTTGATAAAGACACCCCAAAATCTATACCGATCCACCAACATGTAGAGGTCTAAATAACTTGAAATTTTTACCAGGGCTTTATAATTCCCTAAGTAACATCCCACCCAAACTCTTGGGTCATTAGGGTTATTTAAATCACAAATATTTCATTAATATTAAAACTCACATTTTTCCTAAAACTATAGCAAACTATTGTCCAAAAAATCTCATTTTGCACAGGAGGTGCATCTAGGGTACATGCATATATATCTAAAATTTCAAGTTCATATCCCAAGCCATTTAAAAGATATTAACAAAATATGGTTGATGCGGGTTAAAACTCCAAAAATTATTACGAGCTCGCGGCGCCCATGACGGTTTTATTTAAGAAAAGCGGATTTGGTTTTATTTAGAAAACGGGGCGCGCAGATTTATTATTCGGATATAAAACAGGTGAAATCGAGTTTTAATGAAAGGAGGCAAGTGCACCTATCGTGTGTAGTACATGATATTCCGGTGTGGAATATCGAGGTCGTATTGTTCTCAGGGTCAGTTCGATTATTTCTACTCTTTCTTGGAGGGGACTATTATTTTACCGATAATTACTTGTCGGGTAATTTTATATATATAAAGGAAAAAAAGGCAGAAAATAAAGAGCTTTAAAAAGGTGGAGCCGATGAAGAGCTTAGCTCGATGGCACCGAATAAAACTGAACTAAAATAAACTTTGAATAAAAAGAGATCCTAAGCTTCAAATTAATTAAGGCGGAGACTTGGCCGTGGAGGTTCCACTAAAATGAGCTCACCTATCTCTAGGAATATCGCTCACCTGAACATTAAGACTATTCAACCGGGCACTCGTCCGACGAAGGATTCCTCTTAATGCCTGCATTACGCTAAGAACCCTGCTATTGGGTGGGGAACCCAATCCGGTAGAGTTTGCGCGCCTCCTCTCTCGAGGGTTAGTGCAGAACTCCATTTACCAAGGGGCGATCGGTCCATACGCACGACCTCTCGGCTAGCTAGCGTATGGACTACGGAAATAGGGCACATACATCGATTATGTGGTCCTACGCGTCGTAAACCCCAGACAAACTTTAAGTTAATTTTAATTAATTAGAAAAGCATGATCTTTTATTATTTAAAGCTATTTTATTTATCCCAATGCTCTTCGATACTGAAGGCTAAGAACTGTTAGCCACTCATCGGAATGGGGACGGCTTGCGGCGAAAGAGATAAATAAAGCAGTAAATGAAAGCGATAAAAGAAATCAGTAAAAGGAAAGCAGTAAATTGCATGTCCTACTCAAACGAGTAGGACTGAAATGAAAGCAGTAAAATTACAAGTCCCGGCTCAAATGAGTGGGCGGGAGAAATAAAGCGAGTCATACTCAAAAGAGTAGGAGAAAATAAATGCATCCACGCACGCACTCTACTGAAAAGTAAACACATACACAGACCTGTCATTTAACTCAAATGAGTAGGCTGTAAATAAATGCTAGTACTCAAATAATTACAGACAAATAAAGACCTGCCATTTAACTCAAATGAGTAGGCCGTAAATAAAATCCTGTCATTTAACTCCTAGCGAGTAGGCGGAAATAAATGCTAACACTCACGCCCTCTACTTGAAAGTAAAACGCACGCACACAAGTCCTACTCAAACGAGTATGAGAAAATTAAAGCACGTCATTTAACTCTTAACGAGTAAGCGAAAATAAATGCAATACACGCACACACTCTACAGAATTGAAAGAAAACAAATTAAACTAACTCATACAAGCACGCACACGTATAAAAAATAGGAAAAACTAAGTGACTGAAAAATTAAAATAACTACATTTCTACCGCTAGAATGTGGTAGAAATGCATAAAAAGTGAAAATAAAAATTTAAGGAGCAAAAAAGTTTTCAAATAAACGCAAAGTGCAAGTGCTCGGAAAATTAAAACGATTATATTTCTACCGCTAGAATGTGGTAGAAATGAATAAAATGAAGTCAGAAAAATAAAAGGAGCAAAAAGTTTTTAAAAATAAAAGGTAAAATGAAGTGCTTGAAAAAGCAAAACAGCTATGTTTTCATTTTTATAACTTTATAGAAACACATAAAAAGTGTAAATAAAAGTAAAAGAAAACGAAAAGTTTTACGATCCTAAACAGGCTAAGTTAAAGAAAAGTAAAAACTACCTTTTAAAACATTTTTATAAACCTATAAGAATGAAAACAAAGTAAACATAATAAACTAAACCTAAACAAGTACGATGCATGAAAATAATTTTGCGATTATAACAGCTAGAAAATTGATAAATTTTTAAGTTAAACTAGTTACGAAAGCTAAAAAAAACATAAAAAGCACAAAAAGAGGAACTAAAAATTACTTAAAGTAGGGCGTTTTGGCGGATTTTCATACAACATAGTAGGGAAAAACAAACATTTCTATTAAGTAAAAAAGGGTTACAATGAAGCAAAAAAAACAAATAAATAAAAAGGGGGGAGAGAAAGTTCCCTTGCATTGCATAAACAGCCCCGAAGAACAGCCCTATCCTAAGCAAAGTGATTCAAAAAAGTGGAACCATGAACTCAGACAGAAGTGGAGAAATTATTGAAAATTTTTTCAAAGTACACGCCCTCTGACACAGGCGTGTCAGGGGGCGTGTTGACACTGTTCAAATGGCGGCCATCTGATTTGATTTGAGATTTGACTTGGCGAGTGAAAACGTGGTGGTCACGCCCCAGGTCACGGGCGTGACATTGGGCGTGTAGGCTTTATTTATCATCAGATTTCGGCGATTTGACGGCGTTGTTGACTTTGGGAGGTCCACGTGGCAGTCACGCCTCTGGTCACGGGCATGACCCAAAGTACACGGGCGTGACGGAGAGGTCGAACTGGGCATTGTTTGCATTGAAAGTCGCCGGCGGCGGTTTGTCGGGCCAGGTGGTGGAGTACACGCCCATGTCGCATCTTGACACGGGCGTGTCGGGTTGAGTCGACGAATGTCGAGTGAATTGTGTCGAGACTGAAATTGTCGAGCGGAAAATGTCGAGAGCAAGTGACACGGGCGTGTCGGGTTGGCTGGCACGGGCGTGTCAGATCGTGTCGACGAATGGCGAGAGATGGTGATCACGGGCTTCAGCACGGGGCATGTCACATGACACGGGCGTGTCGCCCATGGGACACGGGCATGTCCGTGGTCGACGATCGTCAAGAGCAATTTCGTCGAGCGGAAAATCATCGAACTGGCTGACATGGGTCAGATCACGGCCGTGTCTCATTTGACACGGCCGTGTGATAGGGCGTGTCACATGCTTTTTTCACTTTTGCGGCTGATTTCACGGGAATTGAGTTGTCACGCCCAGGTCACGGGCGTGACCCATAGTACACGGGCGTGACCCATGCAAAAATTTGACTTTTCCTGAAATTTTTCAGAAAATCAAAAATAAACTAAGTTAGAAAATATTTACAAAATAGGAGCAATTTATTACAGAAAATTAAGTAAAAATAACAAAAATAAAGTAAAACGACTTATTTAATGTACATCAAAATAGGTATATTTACAACTCATCAATGGTCTATCCCTTCGTAAGGACTAGTCCCACCAAAACTATCCTACAGGGAGCTACAGTGACCAAATGGGCTGATTCAAGTTCCTAATTAAAGTAGACACTCAGATCTACAAAAGTTATCTCAGGCAATTTTTCATTAAAAGACCTCTAAGGGCTTTAATTTTAAATATTAAAAAGAGCATTTCTATGTGACAAATTCACATATAATATTTATAATAATCTAAATTATTAACTTTATCCTAAATCGACGACCATGATTTTGTCTCCTACCTCCAACCCACAGCTCAAATGAGCCAGACATAGCCTCCTTCCAGCCCGATTTCTCGGCCACCTGGCCACGTCCTCCGCCGGCCATTGTCGCCACCACCTTCGTTGAGGTGGTGGCTATCAGTTGACGGTGATTTGGCCGCCGGAGGTGGTGTTTTTTGGTGAACCCAACACCAAGGATTTTTATGAAATCTTCCATTTTTCTCATATTGGATCGGGCTCAATTGAGCATAATTTCTCTCCTAATCGATCTAAGATACTAACACAGAGCGAGGGGGAGAGAAACAGACCTGAATCCAAGCTTCGCGGCGGGTGTTGTGTCATGGGACATTGTCGTCGATCTCTCTGGAGAGATTGCTCAATACAGTGTTCCACTAGCAGAAACCTTACTCCAGAGGCCAGACTCGACTGCTTGTGAGGTGGTGAAGGTGGTGAAAGGTTTGAATGGGGCTGAGAGGGGGGTATAAGTAGTTGCCAAGAGAGGGGGGATTCAGACATGGCTTGAATGCCATTCTCTCCCTCTCTCCTTGCTGTCAGCTGGCTGGAATTGATGAGTAGTAGTTCCCATGCATGGGGAATCCTCTTGAGAGCCATTGGGAAGAGGAGGAAGGTGCCAAGTGGCAACCATTATTCCATGAAGTCTTCATCTTTATCCCCTAAATAGGTGAAAACCCCATTTTGCCCTCCAAGAATTCCTCCACTAAAATTCAGAGGGGCTTAGGGGGTCGTTTGGCTAATGGGCCTGCTGGGTGGGCCTTGGGCAAGGCCTTAGCCCATTGGAAATTCGCTTGGGCTCTCATTTTCCTATTTAAGCCTTATATTGACCATGGTTGACTTGGGGGTTTGACTTGGTCAGCTGATGTGTGGTCTGGTCCAATGTGTGTGTCTTGAGTCCCTTGACACCACCCAATGTTGTTTGGGTCATGGTGATGCCCTAATTGGGTCAATTTAGCCAATATGTGTGATTTTGACCAATTTAGGGCTAAGTTTGATTTTGGTCAAATTGGTCAAATCAATGACCCCATGATGGGGCTTTTGGGTCATTTGGGTCCCTTATGATGTCCTAAGATCAGGTATGAGGTCAATTTCATGTTTTGGGGGTCAATTGAAACTACTGGTGGAGGATTGACCTATGTTTATCTAAAAGGTACATTGGTCAATTTGACCAATTTGGTGGCCCTGTGATAGAGATCGATTTTGGATCACTTGAGTCCCTTATGATGTCTTAAGACTAGGGGTGAGGTCAATTCCATGTTTTGCGGGTCAATTGGATCTAATGGTGAAGGATTGACCTAAGTTGACCTAAAGGGTACTTTGGTTAATTTGGCCAATTTGGTGACCATATGATAGGACTTTTTGGTCACTTGGGTTTCTCTTAGGGTTATGGATCTATTTGTGAGGTTAATTTGAGTTGGTGAGTCCAATTTAGAGTGAATTGGCCTAGGTTGACTTGTGCACCTTTGGGGGTGCTTATAATAATTTCCTAGGTTCAAGCAACCTAGGGTCATCTCATGACCTTTACTCATAACTCAAGTCCTAACCCAAACTCAAGGAGGTAGGGATGTTACAAATCCCAATAAATAAAAAAAAATTTCATCCTCGAAATTTAAGTTCGGGTTTATGAGGCTTAACACATAAAAAAGTGGATAAAATATCTAGGAGGTTTAGGTTGTACTTAAGGTGAAGAGCTCTGGATGTCACTGTTGCATGAGGTCTATGGGCTCACAAGTGTGCTCCTTCTGCCCATGATTGGACCACATCACCTTGACCAAAAGGACGCTCTTCTTCACAAAACTCGGACCGTTGTTTCATCAATCCGAATCGACTCCAAACAAACTGACCTATCAGATGCTACCGAACTCAAGGTAGACGTAATGTGGTTTTCCGACCGAAGTAAAGCTCTCTGCAGCATGGAGACTTGAAAGACATCATGCAGGTTTGCCAACTCTTGTGACAGCTCTAGCCTACATGTCAAGGTGATGATCCACTACAGGATCGTATAAGGCCCCATAAATCGAGGGCTAAGCTTTTTGTCTCCTCGCACCAGCGAGACACCAAGCACTTGACGTATCTTTAAGTAAACTCCGTCTCCCACCTGAAACATGCACTTTATAGAGAACTTCTCGCGGATAGAGTTACCCCTCACTACCTTAACGAGGAAGGATCGGAAGTTTGTTTAGTCATCGGCATGCACACAAGCTTTTGAGAAATTGAAAAGTTGTCTGACCACGACACCCATTTTGTGTTCGCCATATGGTATGAAAGGCTGCGAAATCTATTGTGACGCATCAGGGAGCAACTTAGGCTGCGCTCTACTCCAGCATGGGAAGGTGATGGCTTATGGCTCTCGCCAACTGAAAGTGCATGAGATAAATTATCTGGTCCATGACTTGGAGCTAGCGACCATGATATTCACCCTTAAGCTTTGGCGGCACTACTTATATGGTGTGAAGATCGATATCTTTAGGGACCAAAAGAGACTAAAGTATCTGATCAATTAGAAGGACTTGAATATGTGATAACGAAGGTAGATAGAGTTCCTTGGGGATTACACCTTCAAGATACATTACATTCCCAGGAAGGGAAATGTCATTGCAGATGTATTGAGTCAGCGAGCTTCTGAGTAGGTCAACTAGATTTCGATGCACATTGAGCATCTAATCAGTGATTTAGAAGCCTTGGGAATCTCTTGCGTTGAGAGAAGCACAACAACGAGTGCATGCTTGAACTAGACATCAGTGAAATGTGACCTTGCGGACAGAATTCAACAGGCATTGGAGCTTGATGAGAACATGCAGTGCTATGTGGCGGAAACTGTGGATAGGTATAATACGAATTTCTTGTATGAAGACGGTATTTTGCAAAGGGGTGATCGTTTGTGTATCCCAAAGGTTGGCACTTTATGGGAGGAGCTGATGTATGAGGCTCACAATACCAAGTATTCAATTCACTCGGGGAGCA
Organism: Platanthera guangdongensis; assembly: GCA_039583875.1. Classification (NCBI taxonomy): domain Eukaryota; kingdom Viridiplantae; phylum Streptophyta; class Magnoliopsida; order Asparagales; family Orchidaceae; genus Platanthera; species Platanthera guangdongensis. Next base: position 119,672,722 of record CM077156.1, on the reverse strand, counting down.
CGAAGATGTGCAAGGATATGAAGACACTATTATGGTGTCCAGGTATAAAGAAAGACATAGCTCATTACATGACAAAGTGTCATACTTGTGCAATAGTGAAGGTCAAATATCAGAAACCGGGAGGATTTCTAAAGTCTTTGCCGATTCCGGAATAGAAGTTTGACGACTATCGATAAATTTCATGCATGGATTGCCAAGATCATAGCATGGGAACGACGCCATCTGGATGATCATAGACCATTTGACAAAGGTGTCACACTTCATTCTGAACCGGAAAGAGGATTCTGTGGAAAAGCTAGCAAATTTGTACGTTGATAACATAGTACGATTATACGGTGTGCCCTGTAGCATCGTAAGTGACAATATGGACATTTCACTTCAAATGATTGGAGACTAATCTACCAACTATTGGGTACAAAATTGAAGTTTAGCACGACCTTTCATCCTCAAACAGCTGGTCAGACCCAAAGGACCAATAGGACAATGAAGGATATGATATGTATGTGTGCCTGGATTTCGGAAAGAGGTGAGAGAACCATATATACATGATTGAAATCGCCTATAACAACAATTATCAAGCGAGTATTCAGATGACGCCTTTTGAGGCCCTTTATGATAGGAAGTGTCATACACCTTTAGCTTGGGCAAAAACATGCGAGAGTAAGCTGTACCAATGGAAAGAGGTCAAAGATGCAAATTCGGCCATACATTTTGTAACACCCCAAAATGGAAACAGAACTTTTGGTAGCGATCACCGGGTGACAGTGGGTATCGCTGGCGATAACTATAGCACTCGACGCACTCGACGCTTTCGAGCGTTGAGTAAACTCGAAGAATCATTGAGTAAGGGAGTATCGCATGACGATAGTGGGTATCGTGCGGCGATAACACTCAACGCACTCAACACTTTCAACGAATTATTGAGTAGACTCAATGCACTTGACGCTTTTGATAAATCATCGAGTGAGCTATCGTGTGGCGACAGTGGATATCGCTGGGCGATACCTAGTCATGTGTAAGATAGCTGGACGGCGGCCGAAGAGCGTTGGTTGACTGGGGTCAACACGTCTACCGATGATATCGCCCAGGCAATAGCGGATATCATCAGGTGATGCATTAGTTTTGACTTGTCAGCTGAAATTGTGGCCTTTGCTTCCTTTTGATGAAATGAGTATGCGACTGGAAATAATCCCGATCCACTTAACTAGAGGAGAGGTGGAGAGAAATCACTTTTTACTTCTCCCTCTCTCTCTCTCTCTCTTCATTTCCAATTGCTCTCTTGGAAGAAGAACTAAGGAAGAAGGCTGATGCTGAGCTTAACAAAACTTGGTGAAAGAGATCCTGTGGTCAGAAGTAAGAACCGAGGCTAGATACGTAGAGAGGAAAGCGAGGTGCTCCTTTCCAACTGGACAGAAAAGCATTCATGGCTCCGAAGAAAACTACAAGGGTAACGATCTTCCTTCTTGGACAAGTGAAGTCCTCTTTTTTGCATATGTATAGAATCCCCCACCAAAAGGTGGAGAATCGAGGAGATTCTAATGGGTCGATACGTAGTATCCCCGGGTTTGGTTTTGCATATAGATCCAATATTCACAGTACGGAATAGGCATGATGTGTGAAGCCCATCTGGACAGATTGGTCTAGATTGGGGATGTTTTATTTTGAATGTCGGAGAAGACTCCGATTATAAACGTATAGTGTACGGGGTCTGTGGGTTGTACCTGTGAAATGAGAGTAGTAGAAAGTACTAGGAGTGAGCTCTAGGAAAATACCTAGAAATACTACAGTTTGCATAACTGTTGGATATCATCGGGCAATAGTGAGTATCGTTGGCGATAGCACTTGGTGAGCTATGATTGTTGTGAAAGACCAGTTTTTTGTCACTGTAGAATGCTGCATGGTGTTAGCTGGACGGATGATCCAGTTGTGGCTGAGTCTGGAGACAGATAAGTGTTCTGTCGCTAATGCCAGATGATAGTAGCTATCACTGGCGATAGCTTCCAGATAGCTTTGGACTTTCAGGGCCTGTCTCGTGGAGACTAAAGGGCTAGCAGGTGAGTTGTGAGCCTGGGTGCCCAGCTATGGTCATGAGTGTCATTGTGTGTCAATTGCAGGCTCTGCTCCTGTGGACCTGGTGGGCGGTAGTCGAGGAAAGGCCAGAGAACCGAACGGGAAAGGGGAGGCTGACCCGCGTCTTATCGTTCGCCATGATGGCCAGGACCGTCGGCATTGACCCGATGATTTGAGCAACGAGAAGGAGCTGAACTGTACCTATGTTATGTCATTTGGGCTGGATTGCCTAAAGTAATTGGCTTGCGTCATTGGCATAATGAGAGTCTTAGGCCCCGTGCTGGAAAGACTTGAATGCTCAAGTATACCATTAAGTCCAGGACTATGGATGGTGGTGGGACCCAGAGAAGTCCAGTACACCGAGAATGTGCCCTGAGTGCATGAAACGTTTGGTCGTTGATGCATTCGTTTGTGATATATTGATTGGTACTTAAGTGCACCTCCTTGTGATATATCTGTTCTATTAATGTTATGCCTGTAGGGAAGGAATACCACTGCCCTAGGTATGAGGTAGGGTAGATATAAATTGATCGGCTGAAAGCTGGCTGTTGTCTTGTTTGCCTCCCTTGTGGTGGATTGTCTCTAAGCAGGTGCTGGAGAGCCAAGCGTGAAATAGCGGGTTGCTGCCCTTGTTGCTATGACCGCCCTCGAAGGCCAAGTGAAGTATTTTTAGTGTTTTCATGTGCGATCGGTCTGCTTGCCGATGTATGAAAATACTTTTATAAAAGACAACATTTGTAAGGCCTTAAGGACAGTTTGACTTTGGTGTATTTTTGTAAAACATTCCTGTTATATATATATATATATAGTGGACATTCGTGTGTACTTGAGTTTGTAAGTTAACCCCTGAAGCTTCCGCTAGAATGCTTTGAGTTAGGGTGCGTGTAGTAGTTATGATATTAATATGTAAGTCCGTCGACTGTCTGTGGTATATGGCATGGGGCCCCGGTCAGACCCTCTATTATATTTCTTTTGACGGATAGAGGTGTTACAATTTTGGTATCAACTTGTATTGATTTTCCTCCCGCGAATTCGTGGTCGAATTCTTTTGAGTGGTGGCGATCATGTGTTAGTGCCTACCGTTACAACGCAAAATGAACTCAAGAATGTCCACTTAGGAATGGAAATACACATGTTTAAGGAAACTACGTGTTCCTATTGTTTGTTGTTTCCCTTTTGAGTAGTCGCTAAATTGTGTATTTTACACGTATATGTGACTCGAAGTGGTGTGGGGCAATCTGAACCCCAACGTTCTATCTAGAGTGCGACACCAGCTGAGGTGCCCACACCTCCTCCTTCTGCGGAAACAGTGCGCTTAGTTGCTGAGCCAGTGTTTGCAATGATTAATGCGCAGCCGACTGGGCAGGTGAGACCTGCAATGGTGCCAGTACAGTTCGGTGTCTTCGAGCCTATAGCTGTTAGGCAAGTGCCTACTGAGGCTTTGGTGGAGAAGCGAGCGACTGAACGGCAGCTGAAGCACTTTATGAGCTTTAGTCCGCCTATGTTTACGGGTGCAGGATCCCCAACGCAGGCAGAGGACTGGCTTTCACGCGTCAAGAGGATACTGACAGCGATTGAGACAGAGGAGGGATAGAAGGTCACCTTGGCCACTTTCCTGTTGGAAGGAGAGACTAGGCTTTGGTGGGTTGAGTTGGAGTTACACCACTTTGCGGCCAGGCGACTATCGAAGGTCTCGATGGAGGAGTTTTCGAGACTGTTCTTGGCAAGGCATCTGCGATCGTTTCAATGAAGGTTTGATTTATTTTTGATTTAATTTCAGTCTCATATGTCTTTATGTGATTTCGTACTTATTTTCATTTCTAGTTAGCCGAGAGGTTCGTGAGTATAAATCGATCGCTCGAGAAAAAAAAAGGAGTTGATTGTAACCCTCAAAAAAGGATGACGAAGATTTTCTGGATTGGAGTCAAAGCCTATAGTGAGATTCACCTCGATAAAGTGAGTATTAAGTTATTGATTTGAATGAGAGTTCGGTTAATATTACTTAAGCTTAGTTGGTCATATTCTCCGAGAGAGGTGCGTTCATGCTTCAGGAATCTCCATAGTTAATCCTAGTCTTCAAGCTTCTGAGTTTTAATTGTTCTAATTATATTTTCCATAAGATTGATTCTCGATTGAATGCCTTGCCTTTTTATTTTTTTTAATTTCTCAACCCCTCAAATTATTCGACGATAAAATAATATTAATTCGCTCGAAGTAGAAGTACTCAGCAGCCTCGAGTCTAATACGACCTTGATTTTTCATTAATCCTATATTGTTCTCAATAGGGTACACTTAGAGCTATCACTAAAAACCGAAAATCGTAAACCAAACCGGAATTGAATCCGAACTGCAAAGAACCAGACCAAAATGCCACAAATAATTCGGGTTCCGATTTGAATTTTGGAACCACGAACAACATTGGTCCGGGTGTGGTTCTTTCATTTTATTATCCGGACCAGAACCGGAACCGCAACATACAAGTCTCAAGCGGTTCCAAGATTTTTAGACCCTATCCGAACTAGACCAAAGCAGAACCGAACCGCAATACATTTATTATATTATTATTATTATTTTATAATATATCTGTATTATTTATATTTACTATTATGAGTGAAACTGACGCGGTTTGAATTCAAACTGTAATTACAGTAAAAGACATTGATTTTGGACTGAACAAAACTGCACCACACCAAAACCGTGCTGTGTGGTTTGACATTGATGTGGTTTGGAGTCAGTTTTTGTGGTGCAGTTTTAGTTTTTATACTATTATATAATGTATTTTCAGTTTTACTCATACATTTTCTTAAATAATTAAAGTAACTTGTGCTCGTTAGAGACAATTGGAATGTCAGGTCATCGTAAAAAAGATGATGCAGCACGGTTTTGCCGTTTTTGAACCGCCAAAAACCGCATTGCAAACTATGTTGTTTTAAAACCAACGAAGCCACTCTAAAACCAAATCATTCAATGCGATTTAAAATCGATGTGGTTTAAAATCATGGGGTTTTGGTGCAATTTTGTGATGTTGTGATTTCAGTTTTTAACTTTCACCGCTGCTTACTATGTTTTACAAAAAAGTAATCTTCCTTGTAGTAATGCAAAATTCCTATGTCTGGGCCACGTACTTTGAAGTTCCTCTTGGAAAAAAATTTGAACAAATTTACATTTCTCTTCTAGTTTTTTTACCTCCCTCATTTATTTCGCCAAATTTGATTTTGGTTCTACTTGGAATCGATTGGAACCGGACCGGATATCATGGAACCAGACCGAACCGTTCGTGGTCGGTTCGGTTTTGGTTCGTGTTGAACCGTAACCGGAACTGTTTACAGGACGGTTTTAAAAATAATCCTGAAATCGGAATCAAAACCGGAACCGGTCAAAGCAAATAAGGTTTTGGTTCTAATTTGAAGAAATGTTACCTTAGTGGTTCGGTTTATGGTTTTAGTTGAACCGGAACCGAACTGGAACCGTGATAGCTCTAGATACACTTGATCTCGATAATTTTTATAATTCTTATGAAAATAATGTTCAAAATTCTTATGAAAATAATAATAATAAAAATATTTTTATAATTATAATGAAAATAATTTTCGTAATGAAATTATTCTTTCTAATTATAATAATAACGATAATTATAATTTTAATAAATTTGCTTCATCCTTCGATGTTAACTATTCATGGTGGCGAGATCACCTGGATAGTCTTCGGTGTGATGAAGAAAACTCATGCATTCAAAATATACATTCCTCCTCTTTCGTCCCACAAAATTCTTTTTCTTCTACTTTTGGGAGTTCTCCAATTTTAAATATTCATCCCCCAAATCAAGTGTTTTTAAACAAAAAAATCATAAGTATGGGTGTGTCAGGTAAATTTAAAGTGGAACATGTTTCTTCTTCACCTTCGCCCGATTCCACTCCTATTTTTCATGAAAATTTGCATAATAATTTTGAAAAAAAATCATGAAATTATTTTTCCCTATGATTTTAATCAGCTTGGTTTTTCAGATGATTTTTCGAATAACAACTTGATGTTAGAAATAGAACAATCAGAGCTTAATCTTTTTCTTTCGCAAGAGCTTCCTCCTTCTGAAATTATTTCTGACACACACATTTTTGATTCTTTTAGTGCTAATAATTTTTATGTAGATGTTGAGCCGTTGCAATAAAATGTCATCGATGATTCATTTCCCGCTCAACTCCAGCAATCCAAATTACCTCTGGTATGTATAAGTAATTTGGATTCACAATTTCATGCTAATGGAATACACAAAACGAATAAAGAGTATAGTGAAGGAGTCGTCGGGCAATGAATTTCTGTTTGTGCCCCGCAATGCATATTAAGGGAGTTACATGTTCATTTTTCATATTATTTTCCTTTTAGCTAAGCCCTAACCGTTTAGCTCAAAGATGGGAAAAAGAAAATGCATTTGAGAGGCACCCCTTGCTTATCTCTTTCTTTTTTTTGTTTTTTAATGTAAATTCTATTTTTCTACATTTTTCTCTAACCTTTCATACTTAGTTTTAAACATTAGGGACAATGTTTAACTTTAAGTATGAGGGTGTAGCTCTTACTTAAATATTATTAAAAGAAAAAAAATAGAAAATCATAAAAAATTTAAAAAGAACGAAAATTAATTTCTTGGAAAGGCAGATTTGGGGTTTTATCCCATCATATCTCTTAGTATCGCTGCGAGCACTTCACAGGATAGACCTTGGGAAATCCAAAAATTAACCAAAAAATTAGGATTAGTATTTTAATTTCTTTTATCTAAGTATTTTTATATTTCAAAAAAATTTTATGAAAAAAAGTTTGTTTTCAATAACTTTTTCTTGGCTTTTTGTTATTTTCAAAAATCTAGTTTGAGTTTATTTATAAGCATTTTATTATTTTTAATTTGCTAATATTTTATTTTATTAATGTTAGTTAGATTTAATTTTTAGATGATTTAATTTTTAAAAATATCTTATAAATTTGATTTGTTCAGAGAAATCTCTTTAGCACTTGTTCTTTTTAATTTAAATCAGTGCCAAATTTTTTGTTCTTTGTTTAAACATCTTTACATTTTAATTATATTCACTTCATGCTTTAAGATTCTTATGAAGATTTCATTTACTATAGTTGTTCTTTAAGTTTTTAATTTAATCTACAATTTGTTTAGCCCTTCCCATTTTTATTTTCTTGTTAGATCGTCTGTCATGGAGATAAGAAAATAAAATTCATTATCCCTTGGTAAACATATGCACGTTTTCTTTTATTAGTTAGATCATATGTCATGGAAATCAAGCATTTCTTGGTAAACATTTGCAACCTTTAATAATAAAAGATGGAGTATGAGGATAAAATTTATTACTTATAATCATTTTTATGAAGAGAGAAAAACATATTTGTTCATATGTCATGAGAATAAAAGGATAAAATTCATTATCTTTTGGTAAATATATGCAAAAATATAAAAAAATAATGAGGTGAGTGGATACAATTCATTACCTCTAAATAAAAACCTTTTCATATCCTTTAGCCCCCCAAAATCATGTTCGTCAATAAAATTGTTTTATACTTAAATTAAAATACTAAGAGAGCATAAGTAGTTGTTTGAATTACTCCTTTAAGTCTCTTTTAGGTTAAGGATTTTTATAATTCTAATCTGAATTTGATTGCAAAAATTACTCGAATTTGCAAGCTAGTTAATTATTTTGAGAAAACTTTGCTAACTTTCTTGCCCTTTTCATTTTAATTTCATAATTTAGGACTTAATCTTTAAATCTCTACATTTTATTTTATTTCTATTTTCTTTTGATTTAAAATTTTTTAGTTTAGATTAAAAATCTTATTAATGTCTTATGAATATTTCTCATTTTTTTACTCTAGAATAACAAAAACATAAGTATGAGAGTATTTGATGAGTAGCAATTCAACCTAATTTTAGCATAGGATTAAGATTAATATTTATAGTTATTTAATAATTTTATGTTTATTTTAATATTAAAACCTTTGTTTTTATAATTTCAATTTTTATAATGTTTAATCTTATTTTTTACAGCTTCTGTTGTTGATGCGCGAAAACGGCACCCCCTAGTTAACACGGAGGGTGTGTTCGATCTCACAGGCTAGGAGCGGAGGAGGATGAAGGTTGCGTGGAAAGAGAAAGCTTTTGAGTGCTCGAGAGTGGAGCAAGCGCTTGTCAAAGGGGTTGCGGGGATAGAGGAGAGGTTTGTTGAGAGCAGCCGGGAAAGCTGACGAGAAGAGGAGGTTGATCAGGAGCTATCGTGCAGACGGTTACTTGGACGGTTATGCTTGCAGGTTGATGCTGAGAGGGAGCTGAGCTGAGCTAAGAAGAATAGAGAGAGGGCCGCTAGCAGCGGCAACAGCAGACTTCGCCCGGCGCGGCTCAAATGCCACTCTTTCGACAGGCTTTCATTTGGTTGATAGTGAGAGTTTCAGTTTGCTAATACACCTTTACAAGAAAGCAATAAAGGGGTACATGAAGGAAACTGACGGCAAAGGAAGGAGTGCCAGAAGAGACCACGCGGACTGAAGAACCAGGTCGGCAGGCCGCGCGGTTAAGGAAAAAATGGAGACCGCTCGGACTGGGAACAGAGGCCGGCAGACCGCGCGACTAAAGGCAGAGAGAAGGGTGCGGACTGGAAAACGGAGTCCGCGGGAATTGAGCTCGCTGAGGGCTGACTTCGAGCATGAGCACCTTGGCGACGATTCGAAGCTGATGCTGACGCTGAAGCTGAAGCTGAGGTTCCCCCTGACCCTAATGAGAGGTATGAGGATCTATTTATAGGCCCGAGGAGGTAACGACTTGTGGTGACATTACCCTCGGTGAGACGGTAACTTGAGCGAGAAGAAGATGGAGTCCGCCGAGTTCGCAATAGGCCGCGCGGACTGGGGCTTACTTATGGAGCTGGTGCTACTGATGGGGAACTGAGAGACTAAGTGGCGGGCTGCGAAAAGAGTCTGTGGAGTCTGCCACTGCTGGGCTGAATGTCCGCCTGCTGTAGGGGTGGCGGATGCCGGAGGCTAAGTGGAGGACTACGAGGGGAATCCGCTGAGTCTGCCGCTACTAAACTGGGCATGCGCTAAGAGGGTGCGAGCTGAGTGCCTGCTAAGTCCGCAGAGCCCGCATGAAGCTATGCAGTCTGGGATAGTCTTGAGGATGTTCTGCTGCCTGGAGGACTGCGGGGAGAATCCATGGAGTCCGACTTTACTGACCGAGCCCATGCCAAGACTGCGGGCTGAGGGAGGAGTTGACCCTGCTGCAGCTGAGAAGCGGGTGCTGGCTAAGGAATGGCGGGTTGCATAGCAAGTCCGCTGAGTCCGACGAGTCCGTGCCTGCGGCCAAGCTAAGTACGCTTATGTTGGAATGGAGAGCCTGGCTGTTGAAGCTGTTGGGGTTCACCAATGAAGGTGAACTAGAAGTCTTGATTGCACATTGAGTCCGCCGAGCTCGCGAGGAACTGGGTATTGCTGCTGATCTTCGCAGGTAGCCGGAGAGCGAGTGTCCGCGCTCTTCAGGCGGACTGAAGGAGTTGGTTGCCCATGTTGTTGGGTGATAAGGGATACGCGACCTGCTGGACTGACGAGGCATGCCATGCGTGTTGGCGAGGTAGTTGAGGTCGCTGGCTGGCGACCTGCGGGCAGGTGGCCACTGTTGTTTTGGCGGTGTGAGCGGCCTGTTTTCTTGAAGAGCGACCTGCAGGAGCGGGCTAAGGGAGTCCAATTCCTGCGAGCGACGCGACCTGTTGCCGGCCTGGGCGGTCTGGGATTTGAGTACAGCAAAGGGACATCTGTTGAGAAAAAGTTGTGGTTAATCTGACAAAGGGCGTGGTCTGCAGGGGCGGACTGTGGAAGCAGTCCGCGGCCCCTGCCGACCAGAGAGACAACGCGCGGCCTGAGCGGTCAGACCGCTGAGACCGCCCAAGCCGTGCGGCCTGAGCGGACAGGGAAAAATCTATCCGCACAACCTAAGAAGCGACCTCCAGTAAAAACCTGGAGCAGGCCGCTACTAGCGAGCTGGCTGCCTTGGGAAGGATCGCCGATTTTGGGGTTAACATCTGTATTTTTTTGAAAAAAACTGGCTTGCATATGGCTAAATGGAGCTAACAAGCAGGATCAGGTGCTAAAAAGGAACATTTCAACAAAAAACACAAAGTACACGCCCCCCCCCCCCCCCCCTCAGTCACTGGCATGTACTTGGGGCATGATATAATGCCACGCTCAGGTCCCTCCAACAGATCCAAAAGGCTCCTGCCACGTTATTTAAAGTTACATGCCCTAGTTCATGCTCGTGACCTATGGGCGTGACATCCAGATCATGCCCCCAGCTGAGCTCGAGACACTTTTCAAGGTTATGCTCCATATCAAGCTCAATCACACGTATGACCCTCAAGGATCATGCCCATGTACTTCCCACAAATCGACCGTTACACGACATCCAGCCAACGTTTCCAGCTAGAAGTCGTTTTCCTAAGTCATGCCCCTGTCAAGGGCATGAGACAGGGGCATGACCAAGGGGCATAACTCGTCGTAATGCCAGATTTCAATATAAATTGTGCCCACTCCGCCCCCAGCATTCACGCCAGAGTAACACCCCCAGGTCACAGGCGTAATCAAGGGGCGTGTAACCTGAACTTTTCAAGTCTATAAATTCAACAGTTCCCGATCTACTGAGAGTAGAATTCCAGCCCCTCTTGGGCCACATCTAGCTTAATTTCCTTGTATTTTCTTTTACTTAGTGTAGATTTCAATTTCATGTTTTGCACTTTCAATTCATAGCATAGAGTTTTCTTTCCTTGCAATTGTACTTTTCCTTCTCTTAGTAATAAAATTGTTCTTCTTTTCTAATTCCTCTCTCCTTTTCATAATCATATCTAGCTAATTTGTATACGTATTTGATCGTATGATGCCTTTGGATTTATGATTTTATAATTTTCTCTCATTAGCTTTGAAATGAAGGTTTGATTTATTCTCAATTTAATTTCAATCTCATGTCTTTATGTGATTTCATATTTTAGTTAGTCGAGAGGTTCATAAGTTTGAATCGATCGCTCGAGAATAAAAGGAGTTGATCATAACCCTTGAGAGAGGATGACGAAACTTTTCCGGATAGGAGTCAAAGCCTATAGTGAGATTCACCTCGATAAAGTGAGTCTTAAGTTATTGTTTTGAACGAGAGTTCAGTTAATATTTTTTTAAGCTTAGTTGGGTGTATTCCTCGAGAGAGGTGCATCATGCTTCGAGAATCTTCACGATCAATCTTAGTCTTCAAGCTTTTGAGTTTTAATTGTTCTAATTATATTTCCATAAGGCATTCTTGATTAAATGCTTTGCCTTTTTATTTATTTAATTTCTCAATCCCTCAAATTATTTGATAATAAAATAATATTAATTCACTCGAAGTAGAAGTACTCAGCAGCCCCGAGCCTAATACGATCTTGATTTTCATTAATCGTATACTGCTCTCGATAAGGTACACTTGTCTTTATCATTTGCGGTCATAGATATCAGCCCATCAGTAAACCTTTGGAAAATTACATGGAATTTTTGAATTAAAAATTATGCAAGTTCCTGTTCAATTATGCAATTTCCTTATAAAAGTATTCATGGAATTTTAATGATCAAATTATTATGGAAAATTGTGATTTTCTGTTAAACACATTTTTTATGTCATAATAAACCTCTGAAAATTTGCTTGGAATATTTAGACATCACATCTTATTACTTTATGTGTAAATTTTGAAGTTGTCATATATTATCAAATATTATTATTGTGTCCAAATTAAACTAAAAAATATGATCATCTAGTAAATCACTTATTATGACATGTTGAACCTCTGAAATAAATTTTATGTTGGAATGTGCATTATGCATCTCTTGATTTGAGAATAAAAAAAATCTCATTTTGTATTTGATCACATTTATTGTGTGTTTATAGTGTGTAGGAACTACATGTTCAGTACTCTATGGAAGAACAAATCAAAAACGACAGAGAAGATAAAGTTCTGTTGCTACCGCAGGCGACATCACTACTACAGACGATATCGCTACTGCTAGCGATAGCTCTAATAGAAAAGGAGGGATATTAGACGTGTAAGTGAAAGTTTATAGTTGCCTACCTAAATCACCTAGAGGGGGGTGAATAGGTGAGATGTGCGTCTTTTTGCGCAATAAAAAAATACAAACCAATGCACAAATCGATCTACCAATCAAACACAGACGAGGCAAGATTTATAGTGGTTCCCCAACCTTGGGTACATCCACTTTCCCTCACCGATCTAGCAATACACTAAACTCGGCTACTCCACTATCTCGGATTGAAAATCAATCCTACCCTCAGAACAACGTTCCTACAAAACGGATCTATACTCGAAAGATGAAACTTCCTACAATCTCAGAGTTGAAAAACTCCTACACTCGGAGAAAACTTCTCCTACAATAATGAAATAAAATTGATTATAAATACAAACAATGAATCTTGTCAGATCTGCAAGTAATCGGCCAGGATCTTTTTCTTCTAGACTTTTCGACTTTATCAGATAGGTGAAGAAAACCTCGGCAAAATCAGAACTGAATCTTCTTGACTTTACACGATCGAATAGAGGATGAAGAGTTGAGCGGAAATCTCGATATGTAAAATCTTCTTAATCTGAATCCTCTGAAAATGAAAACCCTAGCCGGTCGGGAATCTACGACGGCAACGGCGGCGGTTTTCGTTTCTTGGAGAGAGAGAGAGAGAGGAGACAGAAAGCGGCTGCAAAAACTTCTTAAAAAATAATCTTCTTAAAATTTAGAATTGTTAGGGTTTGTCGGTTTAGACAAGACCTTTTATAGGAGAGAAGAAGATTGGACATGATTGAGTCATTATGAGAGACACGTGGACCAATCACGTCAAAGTTTATGAATAAGACCGTTAGACTAGACTTAACGAATTTTCGGAAAGGTCAAAGTAAAATACTCGAGATATAACAGACTACTCGAGTACATGCAGCACTACTCGAGTAGGTAGAAGATGGCTACTCGAGTATATAAGAAAAAATACTCGAGAGGGAATGAGATCATTACTCAAGTGCATGGAGTCAACTACTCGAGTAAATAAAAGAAGAAAGGAAATCAGCTACTCGAGTAACAAGAATAACATACTCGAGTACTTAAGTACTTACACGAGAGGTGGAGTAAATTACTCGAGTATATAAGAATGAACTACTCGAGTATAAGAAATACTACTCGAGACAAAGACTTAGAAAATTTCTGGAACAGGAAAACTGTATTACTCGAGTATAGAAGTTGAACTACTCGAGACAAATAGAACTACTCGAGTATATAAGATGACTACTCGAGTAATTCACTCAGAGAAATTTTCTGGAATGGAATCCTGGATTACTCGAGTATAAACACTAGACTACTCGAGTAGTAGATGAACTACTCGAGTACATGACTTAGATTACTCGAGACAAATGGAACTACTCGAGTATATAAGATAAAACTACTCGAGACAGAAAATAAAACTACTCGAGGATTATACAGAGTCACTCGAGTATTTAACTTAGAAAATTTGAGAAGAGAATTTCTGTAAAACCCGAGAGGAGAAAAGAAACTACTTGAGTAGTTGTCTTAACTACTCGAGAGCCATAATTGACTACTCGGGATATATCTTGGCTACTCGAGTAGGAGTATTATTACTCGAGTATGAACTCAGTAACTTACTCGAGTAAGTAAAGAACTACTCGAGTACTTTACTTAGGAAAAATTTCTTGACAGAATTTCTTTTTCTTCTAAGGTGAAATCAGCATCAAGTCTTTTCACTTAGTCCTAGAGCTTGAATATGAAGTGTATCCCAATAGAGAGGCTACACATGAGTCAACACTTTGGAATACACAATGAGGGATTACATTGTATGGTCCTGTGTTTGGTGACCCATTGTAGACTAACATTGGTCTACACTTCCCATAAGAATTCCTGCAAACACATAACTAAAACCAAGTATCAAATATAACTTAATTCATCTTAGTTCAAGGGTGACTTCATCAAATCTGGTTAGTGTGGATACAATACCCAACAATCTCCCCCTATTTGTAGAAGTCAGAACCCTTTACACTAAGGTGAATTATTGACATAAAAAGAATGCTAAGTATATAAAGCAGTGCAAGCAAGCAAGCATAAGACTATGAAAAAGATAATAAGATCAAAAACTTAGAATTATATAAGTGTGATTATCCAGAAATGTCATTAACAACAAAAATCATTTCCACAACTCATAAGTCCTTTTGGCTAGTTCTGATGATGTTGTCTGTCCAGTTTCTCTTGTTGTCTTCTTTGGTAGCTAAAAGGCTTTGGATAATACTTGGGGGGTCTTGGAGGAGCAGTAGGATTATTTCTTCCATATCCTCTGTCATATATCCTCCTTTTGGTCATAGATTTCTCATACAACTCCCATTCCTGGGAACTGTAGTGAATATTTCTGCTCTCATGGTGGTCCATAACTAATTTGAGAGTGTCCAAAATGAGGAACTTAGAAGTGGGAGACCAAACCTCAGCATGTTCAGGAGCTGGAGTAGGAATGGACTTGCTTGCAGAAGCACCATCACCATACTTTCTTTTCTTTTTATAAGTCTGAATTTCAGGAGGAGCTTTGAAGAAAATATCTGCAGGATCTTCATCCCAACCCTGAGTATAGGAATCAGGAGGAGCAACAGAATCACCAGGCCTAGGAGAGAATGTGGGTTGAGGAGCTTGAGCAGGAACATCAGCAACAGCTAGAGGGTTTAGGTGATGAGGAATGATATTTGGATCAGCAGCAAATTCAGGAAGGATTTGGTTGTGCATCCATACAGTAGTGTCATAGGTGTAGAATTTGACACTCTGTATTTGTTTCATCACATCATTGTGAATCTCTGTCATCTTAATTTCCCATAATTCTTTCTTGAGGGCATCAGATTTTTCTAAGTATTCTTTCACCAACTTCTCCCCCTTTCTGACTTCAACAGATTGTTGAGAGATGACATCATTTTTGAAAGTGCCAACTTCTTCACAGATTTTCATCTTAGTGGCTTCAGCTCTTTTGTCAAATTCCATCTGATTATTAGCAAGAGTCAGACCTTGTTCCATCACTTGACCAACACTAGTGACGGTGTGGTCTAATGGTTTGCCACCAATTTGGAATAGATGTTTGAGCTGATCAGTATTATGCTGGATCTCAGCAAATCCTCTACTCATCTCAGTTTCTAGAGCAGTTACCTTATCATTGATAGTCTTTATACAAGTATCAAAGTAAGATTTCTGTTCTTGAAGGATAGGTACAATCTTAGTCATCAAATCTGAGGAGGCAGGAGCTGTAGCAGCAGGAGGAGCAGATGTAGATGGAGCAGAAGGAATAGGAGGAGCTACCCATGGAGCTATTTCTTTAATGGTCACAGAACTCTTAGCTCTTGTAGTTTGTATGAGGCCATCTCCTTCTTCCATTATCTGAGGGAGAGAGAAATCCAAATTCCTGAGAGGTGCTTTAGCTGGCTCAGGTGAGAGCTCATGAGAAATGAAGATTGTTTCTGGTTATTCTTGGTGAGATTGAGCTGGAGTTCTTGCTGGAGACTTTGCTGGTGACTGTACTGGAGATTGCACTGGAGTGGGGTCTTTGGGAATTTCAATGAGTGGAGCTTTTGGAGATAGAGGAGGAGGGGATTCAACAGCAATTAATTCTTCTATCATCTCATTGATGGCAGCATCAGTGGATAGGAGAATTTCTTGAAGTTGTTGATCTGAGGGAATGTCTTCTGGGGTAACTGGTGGAGAAGTAGGTGTTGGTTAAGTTAGATTTCTGGCTGGAACAGCAGGAGCAGGCTCCCCCTCATTAGGTGCACCAGAGGAGCTGGGGACCTGAGATGGAGAGGGAGATGGAGTCCTATCCTTTGTGTGTATAACTTCAGTAACCTTAGCAGTTTGAGAAGGATTTTGCAACTTTAACTCCCATCTTTGTATGGAGGAAATGGAGACTTTCTTCATGTGGTAAATAATACTCCCTTTGGAGAAACTGAATACCTCTGGATTTATCTCATGGAGAAGCTGGGAAATGATTCTGTCATATTTGGGAGATTTAATACTGTCTTTAATCTTGTCCAAGATCATCATACCAAACTGAAATATCTTTCTGCAGACTATTGCTTGCATAATGTCAAAGAAGTAAAGGGGTATGGCTCTGATAGAGTTTGTTTTGCATAGAAAAATTTTGCTAATGACATCAACCAAGAATTTTCCTTCAGCATTCATATCAGACCTATTGATGTATTTTGCATCAGCACAAATTCCATAGAATAAGCAAGTTCTGGCATACTCTTCATCACCCAGAAAATCATCTGCATCTGGAACTGGCAGTCGAAGAAGTCGAGAAACAGAGGGGGGTGAATAGGTGAGATGTGCGTCATTTTGCGGAATAAAAAAATACAAACCAATGAACAAATCTATCTACCAATCAAACACAGATGAGGCAAGATTTATAGTGGTTCCCCAACCTTAGGTACATCCACTTTCCCTCATCGATCTAGCAATACACCAGACTTGGATACTCCACTATCTCGGATTGAAAATCAATCCTACCCTCGGAACAACGTTGCTACAAACTCGATCCACAAAACGGATCTACACTCGGAAGATGAAACTTCCGACAATCTCAGAGTTGAAAAACTCCTACACTCGGAGAAAACTTCTCCTACAATAATGGAATAAAATTGTATAGAAATACAAACAATGACTCTTGTTATATCTGCAAGTAATCGGTCAGGATCTTCTTCTTCTAGACTTTTCGGCTTTATCAGATAGGTGAAGAAAACCTCGGCAAAATCAAATCTAAATCTTCTTGACTTTACACGATCGAATAGAGGATGAAGAGTTGAACGAAAATCTCGATCTGTAAAATCTTCTTAATCTAAATCCTCTGAAAATGAAAACCCTAGCCTGTCGGGAATCTGCGACGGCGACGACGGCGGTTTTCGTTTCTTAGAGAGAGAGGGGAGACAGAAAGCGGCTGCAAAAACTTCTTAAAAAATAATTTTTTAAAAATTTAGAATTGTTAGGGTTTGTTGGTTTAGACAAGACGTTTTATAGGAGAGGAGAAGATTAGACATGATTGAGTCATTATGAGAGACACGTGGACCAATCACGTCAAAGTTTATGAATAAGACCGTTAGACTGGACTTAACGAATTTTCGGAAAAGTCAAAGTAAAATACTCGAGATATAACAGACTACTCGAGTACATGCAGCACTACTCGAGTAGTTAGAAGATGACTACTCGAGTATATAAGAAAAACTACTCGAGAGGGATGAGATCATTACTCGAGTACATTGAGTCAACTACTCGAGTAAATAAAAGGAGAAAGGAAATCAGCTACTCGAGTAACAAGAATAACATACTCGAGTACTTAAATACTTACACGAGAGGTGGAGTAAATTACTCGAGTAAAATAAATACTACTCGAGTATATAAAAATGAACTACTCGAGTATAAAAAATACTACTTGAGACAAAGACTTAGAAAATTTCTGGAACAGGAAAACTGTATTACTCGAGTATAGAAGTTGAACTACTCGAGACAAATAGAACTACTCGAGTATATAAGATGACTACTCGAGTAATTCACTTAGAGAAAATTTTCTGGAATGGAATCCTGGATTACTCGAGTATAAACACTGGACTACTCGAGTACATGACTTAGATTACTCGAGACAAATGGAACTACTCGAGTATATAAGATAAAACTACTCGAGACAGAAAATAAAACTACTCGAGTATTATACAGAGCCACTCGAGTATTTAACTTAA
Source organism: Platanthera guangdongensis (assembly GCA_039583875.1). Taxonomy (NCBI): domain Eukaryota; kingdom Viridiplantae; phylum Streptophyta; class Magnoliopsida; order Asparagales; family Orchidaceae; genus Platanthera; species Platanthera guangdongensis. Next base: position 119,654,837 of record CM077156.1, on the reverse strand, counting down.
AAAATTTGAGAAGAGAATTTCTGTAAAACCCGAGAGGAGAAAAGAAACTACTTGAGTAGTTGTCTTAACTACTCGAGAGCCATCATTGACTACTTGGGATATATCTTGGCTACTCGAGTAGGAGTATTATTACTCGAATATGAATTCAGTAACTTACTCGAGTAAGTAAAGAACTACTCGAGTACTTTACTTAGGAAAATTTTCTTGACAGAATTTCTTCTTCTTCTAAGGTGAAATCAGCATCAAGTCTTTTCACTTAGTCCTAGAGCTTGAATATGAAGTGTATCCCAATAGAGAGGCTACACATGAGTCAACACTTTGGAACACACAATGAGGGATTACATTGTATGGTCCTGTGTTTGGTGACCCATTGTAGACTGACATTGGTCTACACTTCCCATAAGAATTCCTACAAACACATAACTCAAACCAAGCATCAAATACAACTTAATTCATCTTAGTTCAAGGGTGACTTCATCAAATTTGGGTTAGTGTGGATACAATACCCAACAGTAAGGAAGCTGTTGAATATGGAAAGTGGTACCATCGAGCAGTACTGCTATCACCAGGCAATATCTTTTGGAGAGTGCATTTTTGGAAGAAAAAGTTGTCAATAATGCTAGTTTCCAAAGTCCAAAAGTTTTCTACAAAGACGATCAAAAGTTTCTAAAAATGGCGAGTAAAAGTTTCCTAAACTAACACTGAAAAGTTTCCTAAAATGACTAGGAAAGGTTTCCAAAAGTGGCAAGAAAAGGTTTTTTAAATGGCGACAAAAATTTGCCTAAAATGGCATGGAAAAGTTTCTTAAAATTGCTATGGAAAGTTGCCAAAAAAGCTACTTTCCAGAGATGAAAAAGTTTCCTAAAAGTTGTTATCACCACACCAATTTAAAGAGCGACTCCTCTCCATCTTATGTATCGATTCCTCTCCCACCAAAGCCACAACCCAAAATAAGTTAAGAGAGTCTCATCTCCAAAAATCAAGAGAACTCCCTTGGGTGAACACAAAGATCAAAAGAAGTTTTTGAAAGGGAAGTGCTATCATGCTTATTCAACACGAAGGACAAACGCACCAAGAACGCCAACATCAACATTGCCTTCATCTTCACCTTCAGAAATCCTAGGGGAGTTTTCTCTTACTTATTTTATTACTTTGTAATCTTTTAATTTTATCCTTTTGTAACTTGAGTGGAGAAATTATTTGAGGAGAACGTCAGATTCTGAGAAGGATTTCCTAGGAAATTCGCCGCATGTAGGGGAGACTAAGTCTTATAATACTTCGGGGGAAAAATTGTCCGGAGTGGACGTTAGTTTCTGGGATAATTCTGCAATTCGCTGCGTACTGTGGCGACAAGATCGAGGGTACATCTATGGGGTGGTTCAAGGCCTTATCTGGTAGAGATAGGATAAAACCAATCGATCCTTGGGAGAAGGGTTAGTATATAAAAGGAAAAAAAAAAGAGTTTTTCATATTTTGCCTCGATTTCTACCGTTATAGAAATCAAACATTTTGTAACTAATTTCTTTTAAATTAAAATCATTTTTTTCATTGTTTTAGTAAATTGATTTTATTTTGTGTTCAAAATGTTTTAAATAATATTTCTCTCTCAAAGCTTTAAAGGAAAACATATTGCAAATTATTTTCTAAATACATGCACAAATTTCACTTTCTGTTAGTAGCACTAGACTGTAGTGATAATCCTGGCGGTAGTGATAAAATATTGAAATTCACACTCCTTTAAAATTAATCTTCAATATAATATTTTCTGAGATATTAAAATATTTCAAAACGTCTTTAAACAACTCTAATATTTTCAGTAAAATTTAAATATCAAAGAAACCCTTATTCACGCCCCTAAGGGCGCCTAAAGAATTTCAACAAGTGATATTAGAGACATGTTATTCCAAACGGCTTCACGATCGGGAATAATGATGCTTCATGATCTCGTTTCAAATAGAGGGGATGAAAATAAATCCAATGAAAGATCTTTAGTACCATCTTTATTTATGCGTGAAAATTATTATGGGTAAAAGATATTAATGGAATTTTTTAAAAAAATCTTTAGATATAGAAATTTGGAATATTGACATTAAAAGCCCCCCGAATATCTTAAATAAAAAACAAAATGGTTTAAACACAAAATCTATGAATAGCTTATTTTGTGCACAAGATCAAAATATTTTTAAACTTATTTATATATTTCATACTGGTTATGAAATTTGGAAATTTTTTGAAGATACTTATGATTCTTCATCTACAGGAATATAACAAGTATATGATATGGAGAATATGCTTGTTTGCATAAGTTTTTAAGAAATCTCCTACTTTGACGAATCCATAGAGTGCACATCAAGTGAAAAGTAAGAAGAGACCATTGTTGAAACCGAAACCCGGCTTCCTGTGGAGCTCGCCCTTGGGGAAGGGGGTGGTCTCGCGCCTACTTTGTTCCTGCAAGAAAAACGACGAAAGCAAGGAGAAACAGACCCAAGGGCTCGGCAGGGAGGTCCCACCACAAACCCGGAAGATCTCAGAGCGCTTCCCCTCCTTAACCTGAAGCCGAGCTAAGGCACCCTCAGAAAGCACTTAAAAGATTTTGGGGAGAAGAGCACAGGGAGAACCTGCTTTCTGGGGTACCCCTTGGGTCCTATTTATAGCTTTTGAAATCCGGACTGCCAATAACCAAAATAACTGACCTGAAATTACCAAAAAAACCCCAGTTGGGTCTGCCAACAGCCAAGCTCCGCTGTTCTGAAGGGCTATGGGCAGACCAGCAGGGGTAAAACAGTAAAAGGCACCTCTGACACCCGGGCGAGCTGGGAGCTCTGGCCACCTCGGCGTGCTCTGCTCGCACGCTGCTGCCGAACTCCACTGCGAGGGCGCGAGTTGCAGCCCGCTCGGCGAATGCCGAGCTCGGGGTCGCCGATCGACGATCTCTGGCCGACGGATGCCGAGCTCAGCCTCGCCCCTGCCGCTGCCGAGCTCGCCTGCTGCTCTCAGCCTGATCTGCTCGCCCCCTGGTGACCTTGCTCGCCGGACACGGGGTTGTACACAATCCCCGCTCCTTTTGAGCTTGGCACAACCTCGGAAAGAATCATCCAACCCGAAGTGTGCGGCGAGCTCTGGCTGGCGAGTTGGAGGGAATCTTCTGGTGGGGGCCACCTGCGGCTATATATATGTGCACCTGCTCTGCTACCTGGCTCTTGCCATTCCCCCCTGCTGCCTTGCCAAGATGCCCCTTCCCAAGGAGATTCAAGAGCGCATAGACCGAGCTCGCCAGGCTTCCGCGGCTCGCGTTGCCGCGCTGACGGCGGTCCCCGCGAAAGTTCCCCAAATTGATTCTACCGAGCCGAGCTCCAAGAGGACAAATCCATTCCCCGAGGCGGCCGAGCCCATCTTCCACGACCTGAGGGCCACTCTGGCCCGCGAGACTGGCTCTTCTACTCGAACTATTCCAGAGAATGACAGGGAGGTCGTTGTAGTTGGCGACGATCAGGACGGCCAACCAGATGGCGAGGGCACCGCCCCGCGGGTCTCCATGCCGCAAGGTGAGGCCGCGCTCGCCACTCCGCGATTCTCGGCGCCGGACAGCCATCCCCGGGATCCGCCGCTCCTCTTCGGGATCCTGCATGTGAGCTCGCAGAGGCCAGCTTCACCACAGGGCTCCCCTCCTCGGCAAATTGATGCGGCCGCTGGGCAAGGTCTGGGGTCCATTCCCACCCCGGCTTTCGAGCTCATCTCGCCGGGGGTTCGCGGCCCAGGTCGCGGGAAGGACCTGAGGTTCGTCCCTCCCCGCATCTCCTTTGAACCGCCGAGCTCTTCAGGTCAGCCTCGCTCACCCCTGTGCTTCGCAAGCTTTCGCTCTGCTGACATTTGCCTTTACAGCTCTTCCCAGTCAATCGGCTGCCGAGGAGTCTTCGCGGGCAGCCCACCACTCTCCCCTCCCGTCTCCGAGCTCGCTGGACTCTTACCTGGGTCCGGAGGTGGATCAAGGCGAGCTGATGAGGAGGGAGGTCAAGCTCCTTAAGAAGCTGGTGTGCGGACTGCGCGAGGTGCAGAGGGTCAACGAGACGCTGCAGCGCGACTACGCTCGTCTTGCTGAGGAGGTGCGCCTCGGCCGAGCTGGCGAGTTGATGTCTCCCTCCCGACTCCTGGATGAGATAGACGACGGTCTCTTGGTTGCGCAAAGGAATTCCGGGAGGATCCGCGAGTTACTCCGCGCGCGGCAGCTTGGGGGGCGGGGGTCGCGAGGCCGGGGTAGGTAAGTTTGCGGGCTCCTCTGCCGAGCCGACCGGCGCTCGCATCCCGGTGCCCTTCCTGCCCGCGTGCCCCGTTTTCCATTCTGAACTCTTTACTTCTGTGATGAATAATGCTTAGAACATTCTTAATTATATTACTAAAATAAAGTGCTGCAATGTGACTTAGCCTTAATTGGGACGCGTCGGAAGTCTATGAGCTGGGGTGGCGAGCTGGGGTGGCGAGCTGGGGCAGCGAGCTGCGCCGATGTGACAGCCTGCCTCAGATTCCCTTTCCTATAAATAGCCCCCCACCTCACCTACCCCCGTACTGTCTTTATTGCTCTGCTTCCCTTTCTTTGCTTTCTCCTTTCTCTGCTCGCGCAGCGCTTCGCTTCTTCTCTGCGATCATGGGCAAGACCAACCCGGACGCCGATGGCCGCTCCAAATGCGCGCAACACTTCGCGGATTACTGCTTCTTCGACGGCCACACCAGCGAGGAGGAGCTCGCAGAATTCATAGCCCTGTATGTGCCGCCGGGCTTTGAGGCGCGCAGGCCGGGGCCGGGCGAGGCCATCAACACGTTCTATGAGAACGAGCTCGCATTCCCCATCTCGCACTTCGAGGTGGGGCTGCGACTTCCCTTGTGGCCGGAGATCCGGCAGATCCTGAAATACTACGGGGCCGTCCCCGCGCAGCTGAACTCAAACGCCATCGCCATGATGGTGGCGTTCGCGAGCTACCTCCGGCGGGAGAGGATCGAGTTCAACCTGACGGTGTTCAGGAAACTCTTCTCCTATAAGGCGATGACGGACGGGGTTGCCTACTTCGGCGGCTCCTTGATCAAAGTTCGCGAGATCGCGAACAAACACCATACCTGGATGACCAAGATCGCCTTCATCAAGGGCGATCTCAGCAACATCCCCTACTCGCCGTAACAAAAAGGTGAGGAGGTGTACCGCCCGCCGGCCGTGTCCGGCAACGACGCCGAGCTCCACAAATTCTTCCTCCACAAAGATTTCGAGGTCGCCTTCCTGCGGAGGGGCCTCGACGCGCTCCCCCTGGTTCTGCCCGGCGAAGGTATGCCCTCCTCATCTTGCCGAGCTTGCCTACTCGCCGAGCTCGGCTCATCATCATATCTGGAATCCCTAACCTTTCTGTTGAGATTATATTAGCCAGCATGACACGTGTGTGTGGGACCGCATGTTTGGGCTTTCCCCATCGCGTTCCAGGTCTGGGTGTTGACCCCGGTGGGCCCCCTTGTGTGGCGGAATATCCCCGTGGTCATGTGGTTGGGGTTAATCCCACACCGCCTGCAGACTTCTCCCCTTTGTGTTCATGTACCCCGCCACCCTTCATCTCAACACCTGGGTTTTGAGATGAACTAATGGGTTGGCGGGTTCTAACTTGGTATCAGAGGAGGTTGTCATGATGCGGGGGTGTGTTGAGATTATATTAGCCAGCATGACACGTGTGTGTGGGACCGCATGTTTGGGCTTTCCCCATCGCGTTCCAGGTCTGGGTGTTGACCCCGGTGGGCCCCCTTGTGTGGCGGAATATCCCCGCGGTCATGTGGTTGGGGTTAATCTCACACCGCCTGCAGACTTCTCCCCTTTGTGTTCATGTACCCTGCCACCCTTCATCTCAACACCTGGGTTTTGAGATGAACTAATGGGTTGGCGGGTTCTAACTTTTCCAAGTATTTTCATGCAGGGGAGCGAATAATCCCCGCGAACCCGCCGTTCGCGGACCCGGGGCTCGATACTGACCCTCTTGCTCGCGAGAGGGCGGCGGCAGCGGCCTGCCGAGACGAGGCGGCCCTCTCGCAGCCCTCTTCCGGCAAGAGGCGATCTGAGGACGCGGGGTCGAACCCGCCATCCGGCCCCCGTCAGATGAAAAAGATGCGGAGGGCCCTGCTGGCTCCGCGGGGGCAACAGCAACATCAACCCAGCCCCAAGTATATCAGCTCGTCGGAGACTCCTCCCGACGCGTCACCAGGGAGCCCGCTGAAGGAGACGACCAGCAAGGGCCGAAAGGGCGGCAAGGGCCCTTCTACCTCAGCCGCGATCTCCCCTCCTCCTTCGGCGAAGAGGGCTGCCCGCGAGCGCGCGCCGCCGAAGCAGCACCCCCTCTTCAACTTCGGCGGGCGCTGGAAGGATTCCGCGGGCGAGCCCATGCTGCAGTGGGACGACCTCGCTCATCGAGTCTCCGTCTCCACTCTGTACCCGTCCTGGCACGACCGCGAGCCCGCCACCAGTCACGCCTATGCCCTCGGCTTCGGCCTCTATGGCCGGGAGGATGCCGAGGCCTACAAGAGGACGACCCTCCGGCAGCTCGGCCATGAGGGCCTGCAGTCGCACCTGCGGACTCTGGAGCTGCACCACATGCTGGCGCGCCACAGCTTCGCCATCAGCCACCAGCTCGAAAAGGCCGAGCAGGCTCGCGACCTCGCCAAGGAGCAGGTCGCCGATCAGGCGAGGTGGCTCGGCATCGCGGATAGTCTTCTCGCCCAGACTGCTGGCGGGCTGGTAAGTGTTACGCACTGCTCTCTTTTACTTAGAAAGCTTTGCTGCCGCTAAATGGGCTTTTTTCCAGGATGCCAAGGCGGCGGGCGAGCTCCAGGCTCGCAACACTGTGCTGGGGGAGGAGGTTAGCCGGCTGCGGGCTCAACAGGCCGCGGATGCCGACGCTGCTGGCGAGCTCCAGGTCAGCAATGCTGAGCTCGGGGAGGAGAACGGCCGCCTGCGCGCGCGTCTTGGAGAGCTGGAGGGCGCGAACGCGAAGTTGAAGGGGGAGAACCAGCACCTTCTCGGCGAGGTTCGTCGCCAGGCGGAGATCTTCTTCCCGTCGCACGACATCGATCCCACACTCCCCTACAAGAGCCCGCGCATCTTCGGCGAGGCCGACCTTGTCGAGAGACTGCGGATCAACTCAATCCAGACCGCCGAGTGCACCCTCGCGATGATGAAGGACTCCGGGGTGCTAGTGGAAGGATGCGGGGAGATCTCTGCTCGGGACATGATGTCGAGTCTGTTTCCGGCGACGCCGCCCAACGAGAAGGAAGATAGCCTGGACGCGATGTTCGGGAAGAGCTTCCAGGACCGTTCGGGCGACGGCGAGGACCAGTCCGGCAGAGGGGGTGAGGCCAGCTGACAGCCTTGTATTTTTTCTTTTTTCTTTCTTCCCTTTTTTGACTACTCGCCGTGGCGAGCTCCCTGTACATTTGTGAATAATCAATGAAAGTTTTTTGACCATATCGGTGCTCCTTTACTATACTTGTGTTATGAATGTATGCGAGTGCTTCCTCCCGCGACCTCGCAGGGACAGGTTCCGCGAGTAGAGTGATTACGAGAGCGCGCGCGCGAGCGAGACGTGCTTGGGGTGTTCTCCGAGCCCCAATCGATTTCGCGGCGAGTTGCTCTCCGCCCTTATCACGCCACTATTACTCGCATGCGGCCTCCACCCTTCTATCCGCCTTCCTTTACTCGCATGCGAGCCATCCAGGTTGTGCCCGTCGAAGAAGAAATTCTTCAAGTGTAATGGGTGAAGGGGGCGAGGTGTCCCGATCTGGCCTGCTTCCTTTGGCAAGGCCCGGTCTTGCGGCCTCCCCACCAATGCCGAGCTGGAGATGACGAGCCCAAACATGCCCATGTAGAGCCCTTCAGCCCGGCCTGCCTTCTTGACTATGCCGAGCTGAGTTTGCCGAGCCTGAGCTCGTCCTGGCAGGACCCTTCCCCTTGGCTCCTTACCACAGACTGACCTGCACCTGATGACTTTAAGGCCGACATCATCGAGTGACTCCCAGCCCTGCCAGCTAGGTGAGAGCCTGACAGCGGGATCTGCGCGAGGCTAAGGATGACACCGAGTGACTTCCAGCCCTGCCAGCTAGGTGAGAGCCTGACAGCAGGATCTGCTCGGGGTCCAATACTACCACCATCGAGTGACTTCCAACCCTGTCAGCTAGGTGAGAGCCTGACAGCGGGATCTGCTCGAGGCCAAGGATGACACCGAGTGACTTCCAGCCCTGTCAGCTAGGTGAGAGCCTGACAGAGGGATCTGCTCGGGGTCCAATACTACCACCATCGAGTGACTTCCAGCCCTGTCAGCTAGGTGAGAGCCTGACAGCGGGATCTGCTCGAGGCCAAGGATGACACCGAGTGACTTCCAGCCCTGTCAGCTAGGTGAGAGCCTGACAGTGGGATCTGCTCGGGGTCCAATACTACCACCATCGAGTGACTTCCAGCCCTGTCAGCTAGGTGAGAGCCTGACAGCGGGATCTGCTCGAGGCCAAGGATGACACCGAGTGACTTCCAGCCCTGTCAGCTAGGTGAGAGCCTGACAGCGGGATCTGCTCGGGGTCCAATACTACCACCATCGAGTGACTTCCAGCCCTGTCAGCTAAGTGAGAGCCTGACAGCGGGATTTGCTCGAGGCCAAGGATGACACCGAGTGACTTCCAGCCCTGTCAGCTAGGTGAGAGCCTGACAGCGGGATCTGCTCTGGGCCAAGGATGACACCGAGTGACTTCCAGCCCTGTCAGCTAGGTGAGAGCCTGACAGCGGGATCTGCTCAGGGCCAAGGATGATACCGAGTGACTTCCAGCCCTGTCAGCTAGGTGAGAGCCTGACAGCGGGATCTGCTCGGGGTCCAAAACACATCACATTCTATCATGCAGGCTAGTTACAACATTGTCAGAGGACTTGAAGTAATTTATTATAATCAAAGTGCTGCTTACATGTTTTAGGGGAAAAATCGCTTGAGGTCGTCACCACTCCAGGTGAGACTCAGGGTCTCGCCCTCTACATTTTGGAGTCGGTAGCCCCCTGACCCCGAGGCTACCTTTACAATGAATGGTCCCTCCCAGCTGGGATTGAGCTTCCCTACGGATGCTGACCTCCCTGCCGCATCTACTTTCTTCAGCACCAAGTCCCCTTCCACGAACTGCTTGACCCTGACGTGCTTGTCAAAGTACTTGGCCATTCTTCTTTTTACCTCCTCATGCCGGATAGCGGAAAGGTCTCTCACCTCTTCCACCATGTCAAGGGAAAGCCTCAGTTCCTCCTCATTCTCTGCTTACCATTCCTCACGGCCTTCTTTTGCTGCCACGACTCGCGGTGTTTGGACTTCGAATTCAATGGGGAGCACGGCCTCGCACCCGTGGGAGAGTTTGAAGGGGGTCTCTCCTGTAGCTGTGTTGGGGGTGGTTCTCAGGGCCCAAAGAACCGCGGGAAGCTGCTCCACCCAACTCCCTTTCAGGTTCTCCACCTTCTTTTTGAGGAGGTTGACGATGATCTTGTTTGCGGCCTCCACCTGCCCGTTACTCCTGGGGTGATGGACCGAGGCGAACCTGTGATCGATCCCAAGCTGCTCGCAGAAGCTGGTGAACTCGGCACTAGCGAACTGGGGCCCATTGTCTGTGACGATGGCCTGGGGCAGCCCATGGTGACAGATGATCTCCCCCCAAACAAAGTTCCTGATCACCTGGGAGGTCACCTTGGCCAATGCCTTCACCTCCATCCACTTTGAGAAGTAGTCAATCATCACTAGGAGGAACCTTCTCTGTCCGTTGGCTTGGGGGAACGGCCCAACTAAATCCATTCCCCAAATTGCGAAGGGCCATGGGGCCGTGATACTTCGGAGCCGCTGGGCCGGCTGCAGCTGGAGAGGGGCAAACAGTTGACACTTGTGACATCTTCTCACGAACTCTGCCGCATCTCGGCCCAGGGTGGGCCAGAAATAACCTTGCCTGATTATTCTCCCTTCCAGGGTCCGACTCCCGGAGTGACTTCCACATTCCCCGGAGTGGACTTCCTCCAAGATCCTTCGCGCTTCTTCCTCGGTTACGCAGCGGGCTAGCATCCCTGAGAGGGTCTTCCTGTATAGCTGCCCGTCCTGGAGGAGGTAGTATGCTGACTTGTGTCTCAGCTTCTTCTTGTCCACCCCCTCCGGATACTCTCCTGTGGAGAGGAAAACAATCACTGGATCCATCCATGAAGCTTGCTGATCGATTTCCATGAGCTCTCCTTCTTCGATGGATGGGCGAAACATGTCGGTGATGGTGCCTCCCACCTGGGGACCATGCTTAGCCAATTGATCGGCTTGTTCATTCTCTTCCCTGGGCATGTGTCGGATGGTGAAAGTTTGAAAAGTGCCAATGACCCCCTTCACCTTGGCCAAGTACGATCGCAGGGTGGGCTCCCTTGCCTCAAACTCCCCGTTAATCTGAGAAGCCACTACCATGGAGTCGGTAAGGACCTCCACATCTGATACCCCCAGCTCCCTGGCCAGGCGCAGCCCTGTTATCACGGCCTCGTACTCGGCCTGGTTGTTGGTAATGGGAAAGTGCACCACCACTGTCTGCTCGATTCGGGTCCCTTGAGGGCTTTCTAGGATCACCCCTACTCCTAAGGAATGCCTTCCCGAGGCTCCATCCACCCTCACCTTCCAAGGAGCCGGGCGAGTGAGTTATTCCTCCGCCACTTCAACCACGTAGTCAGCAAGAAAGTCGGCCATCGCCTGGGCTTTGATCGAGAGCCGCGGAACGAAGGAGACGTCGAACTCGCTCATCTCCACCGACCACTTAGCCAACCTGCCTGAATGCTCCACCCCCTCAAAGATGTTGCGGAGGGGGTGGTCGGTTACCACTCGGATTGAGTGTGCCTGGAAGTAAGGTCGTAGCCTCCGAGCCAAGATGATTAGGGCGAACGCAAGCTTCTCCAAGATCGGATACCGGAGCTCGGCCTTCCTCAGGACCCGGCTCACGTAGTAAATAGGGAGCTGCCTCTTCCCTTCTTCACGAACCAAGACGGAGCTCAGGGCCTCTGCCCCGACCCCGAGATACAAGAACATGTCCTCCCCCTCCTTCGGCCCTTGGAGCAGCGGAGCCTGTGTCAACTGCACCTTGAGGGCCTGGAATGCCTCTTCACACTCCTTGCTCCATTCAAACCTCTGGCCCCCCCTTAGCGTCTTGAAGAAGGGGGAGCACTTTTCTCCTGCCCGTGAAAGGAAGCGACTCAGCCCTGCCAGCTTCCCTGTCAGTCGCTGGACCTCCTTTGCACTCCGCGGGGACCCCAGCTCTAGGATAGCTTTGACCTTGTCTGGATTCGGCTCGACCCCTGCGGGGGTGAGGAGATGCCCTAAGAACTTTCCTCGGCTGGCCCCGAAGACACACTTAGGGGGATTCAACCGCATTTTGTATCTGCGCAGGGTGGCGAAGGTTTCCTCCAGGTCCCGGAGGTGGGCATCCACATCCCGGCTTTTGATCATGAGGTCGTCCACGTACACCTCCAAGTTCCTTCCCCTTTGCTCCTTGAAGACCCTGTCCATCATCTTCTGGTAGGTAGCCCCAGCATTTTTCAGCCCAAAGGGCATCATCTTGTAGCAGTAGCATCCATCCCCGGTGATGAATGAGACATCCTTGATGTCTGGGGGGTGCATCCTGATCTGATGGTAACCTGAAAAAGCATCCAAAAAACTCATTACAGAAAAACCGACGGCTGAGTCAACCAGCGCGTCGATCCGAGGCAAGGGGTAACAATCCTTAGGACAAGCTTTATTAAGTAAGGAAAAGTCGATACACATCCTCCATCGGCCATCCCCTTTTTTAACCATAACCACGTTGGAGACCCAGCCGGGGTACTGAATCTCAGACACGAAGCCTGCCTTGAGGAGTTTCGCCACCTCCTCCCGGATGGGTTCCGCCAGCTTGTCCGCGGTGGACCTCTTCTTCTGCTGAACGGGGCGTGTTCCCGGGTCCACGTTGAGGCGGTGGCAAGCCACATCCGCGTCAACCCCCGGCATCTCCGCGGAGTTCCAGGCGAAGATGTCCACGTTCTTCTGGATGCACTCCAGCATCCTGCCTTGGTCCTCCGGGGTCAGCCCTCCGCTGACGCGAACCTTCTCCATCCTTCCTCCCCGGGTGAGCACCTCCAGCTCCACCACTTCCTCTGCCGCCTCCAACCTGGGCCGCTCTCCCCATCCTTCTGCGTCCCCTTCCTCCGGAACGGGGGCTTCTACCTCCATCTCTCCTCCCCCGGCCCTTACTTCGGCCACCTCCTCCAGATCTCCTCCTGCCGCCTTCTCCACGCAGTCCTCCACTCCCAGCTCTTCCCCTCCTGCTTCCTGGTCGACCTCCTCCATCCTCCGTCCCATCTCCTCGGCTCCCTCCTGCCAAGAGATGGTGTTCACCGCAGTGACGTAACATTCTCGCGCCACCTTTGGGTCCCCCCTAACCCTGACCTGCACCCCCTCAGCGTTGAACTTCAAACACTGGTGGTAAGACAAGGGGACGCAGCGGAAGGCGCTGATGAGAGGCCTCCCGAAGATGGCGATGTAGCTGCTGGGGGCGTCCACGATGACGAACTTGCAGTTTCGGGACTGCCCCCCCAAGGTGACATGGAGGCCAACTCCTCCCTCTACTTCCTTCCTTTCTCCTGAAAATCCGAACAAGGGGCCATCTGAGGCCAACACCCTCTTTGCCTCCACCTTCATGGCGTCGAACGCCTTTTTGAAGACGACGTTGATGGAGCTCCCGTTGTCCACGAGGATCCGAGAGACGGTGAAGTTCTCGATGGCCGCCTTAATGACCAGCGCATCACAGAACGGATCCTCGTGGTCTGGCAGATCACTCCTGGAGAAGGTGATCCTCTCCTCCGGTGGCGGGGTTTGGGATGTAGAGGCGACGCTCCGCCGGTACATGGTGTGGAGACTGGCCTTGCGGGAGGCCTCGATCCCTGCTCCCCCGTGGATCATCCCGATTCCCCCTCGGGTCCCCACATCCACCCGGTCTTCACAGCGATCTTCCTCCGCCCGAGGCAGGACCTCCTCGATCCTCACTTCCTGCCGCACCTCCTGCTGCTGCTGCTGCCGCTCCCTGTTCCCTCTCATCTCCAAGAATTCCGGGCACGTGGCTGTTGCGTGCCCCTCTTCCTGATGGAAGTCGCAATAGGGCAGCTCCACCCTAACCTCTCTTCTTCTCCTCCTCCACGCTCCCCTCCTTGCTCCCAGGGCTATGGCCATGGCCTCCTCTTGATCGGGGAGCCGGGGCCTCTGGCCCTGCCTCCAGCCTGGGGGGTGGAATTGGTCTTGCCTCCCCTGAAAGTGACCCCTTCCGAAGTTCCCCCTCTGCGGCCCATGCCCCTGCCACTCTGGCCTCCAACCTAACCGACGGTCGGGCTCCTGACGCCCCCACCCCGGCTGCTGCGGCCCTTGGAGCTGCCTCTGCTCCCTCTGCCTCGGTTCCCCTCTTCTCTCCTCCTGTGCCTTTCCTCCTCTCGACTCTTTCTCTTCCTCTGTGGCTTACCTGGCCAGTTTCCTTGCAAATTCTGGGTTCGACGCCTCCCCGTCGACCTCTCTCGCCGCCCTCTCCATCAACTCCTCGTAGGAGAGGGGGGGAACTCTCTTCAGCTCCATCCGGAAGAAACCCTGCTGCAGGCCCAGGGTAAAGGCCATCATCAGACTATGGCCCGGCATCTCCTGGACTTGAGTAACTTCCTCCTGGAATCGGTCCACATAGCTTCCCAACGTCTCGTTCACCCCCTGCTTTATGTGAAACAAAGACTCGGACTCCTTCTTCCTCTTCTTCGAAGTGGTGAATCTCAGCATGAATCCTCGGCGCAGGTCCTCGAAGCAGTAGATGGAGCTGGCCGGTAGCTGGTGGAACCACTCTCTTGCTTTTTCCCGTAGGGTGATGGCGAAGAGCCGGCACTTGAATCCGTCCGACATCTGACGGATGGAGACCACGTCCTCGAACCATTGGACATGCTGGACTGGGTCTCCCTTCCCAGTGTAATAGGACATCTCGGGCTCCCTGAACCCATCTGGAACTGGAGCTGAAGAGACCAGCTCGCTGAAAGGGCTCCCTCCTCCCACTGGGCGAGCTGGCGAGTCTCGCGAGCCCAGCTCGCCGAAGCGACCTCGGCCTGCCGAGCCGGGGAAGAGCTTGCGCCCGGGGAGCTCGCACCCTCGACCTTCCTCGGCCACCTCCTTCCCAGCTCGCCTGCCGGGAGCGTCCTCGCCCAATGAGGGGGCGGCTGCGATCTGGTTTGCCGGAGTCGAGCACTCGGCCCGCGTGCCGAGTGCGAACTTGACCAGATTCAGCACCTCGCTTCTGAAGTCTTCGAACATTCCCACCGTTGCGAGAGGCGGGGGGCGGCGAGCTCGGCCTGTCGGATCCTTGTCCCGTCATTGAGCTCGCGGAAACTTTTCTGCGCTGACCACTGTCCACGCTCACCGCACCAAAATGTTGAAACCGAAACCCGGCTTCCTGTGGAGCTCGCCCTTGGGGAAGGGGGTGGTCTCGCGCCTACTTTGTTCCTGCAAGAAAAACGACGAAAGCAAGGAGAAACAGACCCAAGGGCTCGGCAGGGAGGTCCCACCACAAACCCGGAAGATCTCAGAGCGCTTCCCCTCCTTAGCCTGAAGGCGAGCTAAGGCACCCTCAGAAAGCACTTAAAAGATTTTGGGGAGAAGAGCACAGGGAGAACCTGCTTTCTGGGGTACCCCTTGGGTCCTATTTATAGCTTTTGAAATCCGGACTACCAATAACCAAAATAACTGACCTGAAATTACCAAAAAAAACCCCAGTTGGGTCTGTCAACAGCCAAGCTCCGCTGTTCTGAAGGGCTATGGGCAGACCAGCAGGGGTAAAACAGTAAAAGGCACCTCTGACACCCGGGCGAGCTGGGAGCTCTGGCCACCTCGGCGTGCTCTGCTCGCACGCTGCTGCCGAACTCCACTGCGAGGGCGCGAGTTGCAGCCCGCTCGGCGAATGCCGAGCTCGGGGTCGCCGATCGACAATCTCTGGTCGACGGATGCCGAGCTCAGCCTCGCCCCTGCCGCTGCCGAGCTCGCCTGCTGCTCTCAGCCTGATCTGCTCGCCCCCTAGTGATCTTGCTCGCCGGACACGGGGTTGTACAACCATATCATACAAAAGAGAAGATGAAAACACAACTATGGAAGAGGAATGCCAAGAAGATGTCAGAGGAACCTTGTGTTCAAATCTTACCTCATCTGGTAGTATTATAAAAAAACAAAATCTCTTTTTATAACAAATCATATTTCTACATTGCATGTATGATTAAGTATAGAATTGAGAAATTGAAAAATATTAATTCAAAATTACCACTAAAAAAAAAAATTTAAATCATAACTAAATGTAAAATCAAATTTTGATGTGTCTAGTTCTCCTTCTTGTTTTTTTATTAAGAATGTCACACCTTGTATAGATTGTTATGAATTAAAAGCAAAAAATTAAGGAATTTGAAAATGAGTTTTCTATTACAAAGGAGAAAAATGAAAAACTAATTTTACAAAATTCATCTTTAAAAATGATTAAACTATTTGCAAGAATTATAAATTGAAATTAAAGAGATTGATGAAACATTTGAAGTGTTAAGAAATGTACAACATTGTATTCGCAGAGTGAGGTTCCCCAATACAAGGTGCAATGCTTGCTACATAATTTTAAGTTTTTTGAGGGTTTTGCACTCTTGGGGGCCAATTTATGGTCGACCTTCATAATATACTAGTAGGGGGATGCAATATTTGACTCCTCCCGACCTGTTTTCAGGGGGCAGGTGCGGCGAGAGGCCGACTCAAGGGTCCCAACTCGGCAAGGGTCCCAGCTAGTTAAGGGTCCCAGCTCGTCAAGGGTCCCAGCTCGTCAAGGGTCCCAGCTCGCCCAGGCTGCCCAGCTCGTCAAGGGTCCCAGCTCGCCCAGGGTCCCAGCTCTCCCAGGGTCCCAGCTCGTCAAGGGTCCCAGCTTGTTAAGGGTCCCAGCTTGCCCAGGCTGCCCAGCTCATCAAGGGTCCCAGCTCGTCAAGGGTCCTAGCTCGTCAAGGGTCCCAACTCATCAAGGGTCCCAGCTCGTCAAGGGTCCCAGCTCGTCAAGGGTCCCAGCTTTCCCAGGCTGCCCAGCTCGTCAAAGGCCGCCAGCTCGCCCAGGCTGCCCAGATCGTCAAGGGTCCCAGCTTGCCCAGGGTCCTAGCTCGCCTAGCCAGCCCAGCTCGTCAGGCCAGCTCGCCCAGCTCGTTAGGCCAGCTCGCCCAGCTCGCCCAGCTCGTCCAGCCAGCTAACCCAGCTCGTCAGGCCAGCTCCCCCAGCTCGTAGGCCGCCCCAGCTCGCAGGTCGCCCAGCTCGCCCGGCCTAGTGCTCGCCCAGCCAAACTCGCCCGGCTTGAGGGCCTGCCCCTTTTGCCCCCGGTGGGCTGCGAATAGGTGTTCAAAACAGCGGGATTTGGCTGTTAGCAGGCCAACCTAGGGCAGTTCGGTAATTTTGGGACGACGAAGATTGGTTATTTGCAGGCCATTCCCAGAAAACTATAAATAGACCCTTAGGGGTGCCTTGGAGGGCATTGCTTCTGAGCTAGTGGAATCCCTCTTTCTTCATCCTCCAATGCACCTAGCTCAACATTGGCTTGGGAGGGGGAGATCACCAAGGTCTTCCGAGTGTGAGGTGAGACCTCCACGCTAGAGCCGAGGGTCTGTTCCTAGTTTCCTGAGCTTTTGGTCTGTGACGTTCCCCTGAGTGCAATAAGTGTGAGGTCACCCCTTTCAAGGGAACCTGAAGTCCACAGAGACTGATTTCTCGGTTTCAACATCTTGGTGCGGTGAGCGTGGAGAATGACCAGCACAGAAGATCTCGGGAGAGTGTCATGGCCGGAGATCAGGGAGGTAGTGATGATCTCGGCGAGCTCCCCAACCCATCACCCTGCGTAGGAAGGGAGGAGTTCATGGCATCCATCTATGGAATCATTTAGATGCTGCAAAGTATTGCTCCTCGAGGTAACTGCTTGACTCCCACCCCTCAGGACTTAGCTCTCAGGAGTATCTGTGAGACTGCTCCCAGGAGTCTCGGCGAGCTGCCTTCAAGGGATCTAGGCGAGATGACCCCAGCAGCGGGAGAAGTAAGTGCACTAGGAAGAAGGCCCGAGAAGGAAAGGATGGGAGAGGGGGTCGAGCGACACCTCACCGGCCGGGAGTTGTTCCCCAGCCCGACGAGTGCTAGCCTTACAGGTGAGCAGGTCACGCGAGTAGAGATTACGAGACCACCACTCAAGGGGTCACCCTTCAGCGAGCTGATCATCTCATCTCCCGTACCCGAGGGGTTTAGAGAGCCTGACATGGCCTACTATACCGGGAAGGAAGACCACGTCCAACACCTGTAGTGGTTTGAGGGTGTCGTCTCCATCAGGCCGATGACGGATGCCTTCAAGTGTCGCCTCTTCACGATCACACTGAAGGACAAGGCAAGGGACGGGTTTCATCAACTCCCTCCAAGATCAATCTATGGGTTTGAGGACTTGAGCCGGAGCTTTCAGCTTCGCTTATCCACCTCCAAGAAGAGGAAGAAGAGTCCTGAGTCCATCTTCCTGATAAGGCAGGGGGTCGAGGAGTCGCTGACCCACTACGTTGACATGTTCCAAGAGGAGATCCTGGATATCCAGGAGATGTCGCGGTATGCCCTCCAGATGGCTTTCACGGTGGGGTCACACGAGGGGTTCTTCAAGATGAGCCTGACCCGAAAGGCCCCCCTTTCCTTTGAGGAGCTGATGGATAGGGTGGCTGGGGAGATAGCCATGGAGGCGGCCAACCCGTCATTTGTCAAGAAGTTGGCAAGGATAACAGAGTCGGAGCCGAAGGAGCAAGGCGACTCGAGACATCAGGAGGGGAGATGGAGAGAGGAGCAGAGAGCTCTGGGGTTCCAGGGACAGGAGGGTCCGGAGCCAGGTTGGAGGCCGCTGGGAGGACCTGCCCAGGGTCCAGGAAGAGCTCTCATCCAGGGTGGGGGGATTCTCATGGAGGCCAATGTAGGTTCAACTTCTAACGGCAAGCTCCTAGGCAGCTCCTACCCCCACCGCAGCAAGCGATGGCGATTGGTCGAAGGGAGAGGAGGAACCATACGGGAAGAGGAAGAGTCAGAGTAGAGTTACCCTACTGTGAGTTCCACTAGGTGGAGGGCCATGCAACAACTACTTGCCCCGAATTCCAGGAGTTGAGAAGGACAAGAGCTCCAACGCCACAGCCTCGACAACCGTAAGATCTGGTACGGATTGAAGAAGTCCAACCCGAGGCAGTAGGGGAGAGGTGTGAGGACAGGGTTGATATGGGCACCCGGGGAAGGATCCCATGATTCACAAGGGAAGAGGAAGGTAGTGAAGTTGATCATCTCTTGTAATGAACTTTGTTTGCGTTGTATTAACTATGATTGATGAAAAAGACTACCGAAAAACATTTGTGAGCAAGTCCTTTTAGCTCCGAGATGATTCCGCTGACCAGGCTCCCACTAGCTGGCATGGCTGGTTGATCTCTCGTGGAGGCTAAGTCCTTTTAGCTCCGAGATGATTCCGCTGACCAGGCTCCCACTAGCTGGTAGGGCTGGTTGATCTCTCGTGGAGGCTAAGTCCTTTTAGCTCCGAGATGATTACGCTGACCAGGCTCCCACTAGTTGGCAGGGCAGGTTGATCTCTCGTGGAGGCTAAGTCCTTTTAGCTCCGAGATGATTCCGCTGACCAGGCTCCCACTAGCTGGCAGGGCAAGTTGATCTCTCGTGGAGGCTAAGTACTTTTAGCTCCGAGATGATTCCGTTGACCAGGCTCCCACTAGCTGGCAGGGCAGGTTGATCTCTCGTGGAGGCTAAGTCCTTTTAGCTCCGAGATGATTCCGCTGACCAGGCTCCCACTAGCTGGCAGGGCATGTTGATCTCTCGTGGAGGCTAAGTCCTTTTAGCTCAGAGATGATTCCGCTGACCAGGCCCCCACTAACTGGCAGAGCAGGTTGATCTCTCGTGGAGGCTAAGTCTTTTTAGCTCCGAGATGATTCTGCTGACCATGCTCCCACTAGCTGGCAGGGCAGATTGATCTCTCGTGGAGGCTAAGTCCTTTTAGCTTCGAGATGATTTCGCTGACCAGGCCCCCACTAGCTGGCAGGGCAGGTTGATCTCTCGTGGAGGCTAAGTCCTTTTAGCTCCGAGATGATTCCGCTGACTAGGCTCCCACTAGCTGGCAGGGCAGGTTGATCTCTCGTGGAGGCTAAGTCCTTTTAGCTCCGAGATGATTCCGCTGACTAGGCTCCCATTAGCTGGCAGGGCAGGTTGATCTCTCGTGGAGGCTAAGTCCTTTTAGCTCTGAGATGATTCCGTTGACCAGGCTCCCACTAGCTGGCAGGGCAGGTTGTTCTCTCGTGGAGGCTATGTCCTTTTATCTCCAAGATGATTCCGCTGACCAGGCTCCCACTAGCTGGCAGGGCAGGTTGATCTCTCGTGGAGGCTAAGTCCTTTTGCTCTGAGATGATTCCGCTGACCAGGCTCCAACTAGCCGGCAGGGCAGGTTGATCTCTCGTGGAGGTTAAGTCCTTTTAGCTCCGAGATGATTCCGCTGACCAGACTCTCACTAGCTGGCAGGGCAGGTTGATCTCTCCTGGAGGCCGCAAGTGAATTCTACCAAAAGGGGATCTCGCCACTCAGGCTCCCATTAACTGGCAGGGCAGGTTGACCTCTCAGGGAGGTTAAATGATTCTTACTCGGAGAGGCTAAGTATTTTTTCAACCGCGCCAGAGAATTACACTCAGCGAATACATTGGGTTGGATGTTTCTTTCTGAGCTTGTGCCAACCTCGAAAAGAGTGGGGATTGTGTACAACCCCGTATTCGTAGAGTGAGGTTCCCCTAAATAAGGTGCAAGGCTTGCTACACAATTTTAAGCTTTTTGAGAGTTTTGCACTCTTGGGGGCCAATTTAGGGTCGACCTTAATAATATACTAGTAGGGGGATGCAATATTTGCCTCTTCCCGACCTGTTTTCAGGGGGCAGGTGTGGCGAGACGCCGACTCAAGGGTCCCAGCTCGGCAAGGGTCCCAGCTCGTCAAGGGTCCCAACTCGTCAAGGGTCCCAGCTCATCAAGGGTCCAAGCTCGCACAGGCTGCCCAACTCGTCAAGGGTCCCAGCTTGCCCAGGTACCCAGCTCACCTAGGGTCCCAGCTCGTCAAGGGTCCCAGCTCATCAAGGGTCCCAGCTTGCCCAGGATGCCCAGCTCGTCAAGGGTCCCAGCTCGTCAAGGGTCCCAGCTCGTCAAGGGTCCCAGCTCGTCAAGGGTCCCAGCTTTCCCAGGCTGCCCAGCTCGTCAAAGGCCGCTAGCTCGCCCAGGCTGCCCAGCTCGTCAAGGGTCCCAGCTTGCCCAGGGTCCCAGCTCGCCCAGGCTGCCCAGCTCGTCCGGCCACCTCGCCGAGCTCGTCAAGACAGCTCGTCAGGCCAGCTCCCCCAGCTTACAGGCCGCCCCAGCTCGCAGGCCGCCCAGCTCGCTCGGCCTAGTGCTCACCCAGCAAAGCTCGCCCGACTTGAGGGCCTTCCCCTTTTGCCCCTAGTGTGCTGCGAATAGGTGTTTAAAACAGCAGGATTTGGCTGTTGCAGGCCAACCCTTGGGCAGTTCGGTAATTTTGGGACAACGTAGATTGGTTATTTGCAGGTCATTCCCAGAAAACTATAATAGACCCTTAGGGGCGCCTTGGAGGGCATTGCTTCTGAGCCAGTGGAATCCCTCTTTCTTCATCCTCCAAGGCACCTAGCTCAGCATTGGCTAGGGAGGGGGAGATCACCAAGGTCTTTCGGGTGTGAGATGAGACCTCCACGCTAGAGCCGAGGGTCTGTTCCTAGTTTCCTGAGCTTTTGGTTTGTGACGTTCCCCTGAGTGCAGTATGTGTGAGGTCACCCCTTTCAAGGGACCCCGAACTCCACAGAGACCGATTTTTCGGTTTTAACAAGAAATAATTATAAAACTCATATTGATTTTATTATCTCCACTCTTAAAAATAGCACAATCGCTTATACAAAAGCTAATGAAAATCTCAAGATTAAGAATAAAGATTTGGAAACTAAAATCAATTTACTTATGAGTCACACACGTCCCGACATATCGTTCATCGTGAGTGTGTTAGCTTGTTATATGCATGACCCTAGTGCGGGTCACTTGGATGCTATATATTAAATTCTTCGATACTTGAAGAGCGCATCTGGGAAGGTATTGATCTTCCAAAAGAATGGACATCTAAATATTGATGGCTATTGCGACTTTGACTGGCCCAATTGTGCAGATGATAGATGGTCAATGTCAGGATATTACATGTTTGTAAGGGGCAACCTTTGTTGGGTCCGGCGTTCCTTCACTTGATCCGTGGCGCTCTGCTACTTATTTAAGAAATTAAGTGGCACCATTTCCAACAGTCCGGACTTTTAGAACAGTTGGGTATGCACTTGATCCTACATTTGGTATCAAAGGAGGACACGGGTTCAAGACCGGGGGGGTGCTATTAAATCCCGATTTTTCCCTTCTACTTGTGTGGGTCCGACGGGTCAGGCAACCGTGGACATGTGGTAACCCCACCTCTGAGCCATGTGGTCCATATGGTAACCCCACATCTGAGCTGACGGGTTGTGCTAAACGCCGAGGGGGGGGGGGATTGTTGGGTCCGGCATTACTTCACTTGATTCGTGGCGCTCTACTACTTATTTAAGAAATTAAGTAGCACCCTTTCGAACAGTTCGGGCTTTTGGAATAGTTGGGTATGCGCTTGATCCTACATTAAGTAGCACCCTTTCCAACTGTCCGGGCATTTGGAACAGTTGGGTATGCGCTTGTTGGGTCAATCTATGCAATCCTAATAGTGAACCTAGCCCAAATCAACCCTAAAACAGGTGGGGTTCCAACAATCTCCACCTATTTGGGTAAGGTCACTATGTACAATGCATTAAAACAATAAAATACAATCACAAAGCATAACAACAAATATATGGCAGAAAGAAAAAAGTCTAGCAGATATATATACATCAAGTGCTTTGTGACAAATTAACCAAAACAAATAGTTCAGAGGAAAAATAAGCTAATCAAAAAACTATTTAGGTTTCTTAGACTTGTCTTTCTCTGATGGTTGCCTGAAAATGATTTCCCTGTTGGGATTTGCTGCTTCTCTTTTAGACATAGTTATATCAGCTGCTCCAATGATATTGCCTGAAGTTGCTCTTGGAACAACTGCCTCTGGATGTAGGCTCATATAAGCATCAACATTGAAAAAGTGTTTAGCTTTGTCATACCTTTTTAATTCTTCTCTTTTGTAAGAAGACATTGTAGTATATTGAGAAGCATCTTTACCTTCTTCTTTAGCTTTATTTGTTTGAGAATGTCCAACCAGCTCTTGAAATCAAGCCATTTTATAAATGTTTTCCTGTTCTGGATCAACAAAAGGAATTGGTGGAGAGTAAGGTCTTTCCTTATATTCAGATTTGGAAGTTTGCTGCCATCCACTGCTGCTGTGGCTGCTTCTGTAGTAACTCTCGACAGATTTGTCATATTTCTGATAAGAAGATTTCCTTGAGTGCTGAGAAGATGTGGTTCTTGAGGCTAGATTGCCTGAAGCACCTGCAGCTGGTGGAGGAGGAGGAGGTGGATCCTTTCTGAATTTCTTAGAGGGAGCAGATCCAAACTTCTTCTTATTATTTTGTGCTTTCATCTGATTCTTTGAAAGCTTCATCCAGTGGGGAGTAGTTGGGGTTAGAGGAATATTATGCAAGATATAATATGGAATGTCATTCTTGGGATTAGGTGGTTGCCCTGTTGTTGCCTGAGAAACAGCCTTCTTTTTCTGAAACTTTCTCTTCTTAGACTTAGTATCCTCTGAATCATCTAAGTCATTTGATTCATCTTCATTGGATTCACTTATAGGATTGTCATACAAAGCATTAATCATCTTCATTCGATCTACAGACAGGGTCTCTCCGAGAGATATACTCTGAACTGGAACTTCCTCTGAAACTTGAACTTTAGTTTCTAGCATTGGAAGATCCTCTGCCTTTGTAATCATATCTTCCTCAAAAAGATGATCTAAATTTGGAAGAGGAGATTCTGCCCAACCAAAAGTTGGAGGAGAGAAAGCCTTTGGCTTATCCTCTAGTCTTGAAGGGGAAACTGAAGATTCTGCAATACTACATCTAATTTGATCTATAATCTCTGAGCTGATAAGGGCAGTATAACATATACTATAGCCTTAGAAAGAAATTGCTCAGGAATAGGAAGAGAATGATAAATAATATCAAAATCTTTTAACAAATTAGCTAAGTCCCAGAAGGGGCTAGGACAAAGAATGGTGCAGCCTGAGGCTCTAGAATCTCAATATCAAACTCTGAAAAATCTGTCTCAAGAAAAGCAGACAACTCTGTATCTTTATTTACAAAATCTGTAACTGTTGTATCCATATATACTACTGCTACTGCTACTTCACAAACTGTTGCTGCTACTGCTGGAGAGGGGACCTGATCATAGAACATCTCCCCCTGCCTGATATCAAGAATTCCTGAGGCCAGGCCCCTGAATGAGGAGGGACCAATAGAGGTAGCAAGTTGAGAAGAGAGAGCATTGATGGAAGAAATTAGAGGCGCAATGGCATCCTCTATAAGATTTTTGATGGTGGGAGTTAGTAGAGCAATGATGGTGGATGTGGAATCAGATGATGATGATGGAAAAGAGGTGGTTGTGTTACCACAAGAAGTGCATATGTTGAAGGTATTAGATGGAGGTGGTGGTATAGATGGTGGTAAGAAAGGTGTGGCGATGACTGAAGGGATGTCAATTTGAATGTCATCATGATGTGGAGATGGTGGTGGAGTGTTGATTGGAGATGGAGATGGTGTAGGTGTTGGGATAAGAGTGAAATAAGGTGATATCTAGGTGGAAACAGATGTTATGGATGGAAGTTCAATTGAAGGGATCTCAGTGGTAGAAGTAGGAACTGTGGTAGTGGGTGTGGAGGTGGGTTCCTAAACTAGAGAGGGATGTGGAGATGGTTGAGGAGAAGATAGTAGATTTAACGTAGACTGAGAGGAGGTAGATGGAATGTCAGATACATGAGTTTGAGGAGGAGGGACTGGAGCCTCTACAATAGGTTGGGGAGTGAGTGTTTCAGTCCTTGTGTCCTCAGAGGTCCTGGAGGAAGAGGAGGCCCTGGAAGGCTTAACAATGGTCCTCTCCCATTTGCCAAAAAGAGCTGATGTTAACATCTTTGAGGCATTAATAAAAATGGTCGGGGAGACCAGCAGCTGAGGGCACTTTTCCTGGAGGAAAAGCCCTAGTACCCTTTCAAAACTAACCTCTATTTTAGAATTCTTCTTTATCAAATCAAAGAACAAACTACTCCAGTTGGCTGATTTTTTATTCACCAATGCACTCATCACTAGAAACTGATGTGTTGTGATGTAGTCATGTGCAGTGTGCTTGCCCAGCAATACTTTACCAATAATATCAGCAAGGAACTTATATTCAACAGATAATTCCTTCTTCAATAGCTTGCTCGGGTTTCCAGCAGAGTGACCCATCGCAGTGAGCATATTGGAAAATTCATCATTGTTCATCTCTATATCATCTTCTCCATTACTAAAACCAAAAATTTCAGAAAACATTACAGGGGTGAGAGTGACCTGTTGTCCTGCAATGGTGCCAATGAGGGTTTGGGCGTCAGGAGACGAAGACGAATAAGCCCATTCCTTGATCTCGAGCATTGGAAGTTTGATTCGAGTTGTCATGAACTTCTGTAAATGCGGCTCATCAAATAATTTCAGTATATCTTGGAAGACTTGATTAGTATGACAGAATGATTCCAAATCGATGTCAAAACCTGCATCAAATTTCATTGCGGAGAGAACGGCTACTGGAATCGCCATAGTGGTTTTCCTGCAAAGAAAGAAACAACGATCCAGTGTAAAGGGAACTGAAAACACGGGATAGATTTCTTCAAAAATCTAGTAATAAGGTTTTTAGAAGATGAAAAGAAAAATCTTCGATCTGAGTTCGATGAAATATTTTATTAATAAACGAGTTCGTCTATCTCAGTCTGAAGAACGAGAATAAATCGTCGATCGCCGTTCGACGAGGTACTCACAGAAATAGGGATCGTCGATCTCCGTTCGACGAAATCTGTTTCACTAAGATGTATTCGTCAATCTCCATTATACGAACTCTTCATGAAGAGTTCACAGATAATCGATTTCCGTTCGACGAACTGTGCCAAATCATCGATTATACACAAAAAATTAAGTTGAATCTTCCCCATTTATCATACCTAGCTGATTTAAGAAGAACAGATGTTTCTTCTTATCCAATGGCTTGGTGAAGATGTCTGCTCTTTGTAAATCAGTAGAGATAAAGACAAGATTGATTTTCTTTTTATCTACACAATCTCTAATGAAATGATGTCTAATTTCTATATGCTTGGTCCTACTATGATGCACTGGATTTTGTGCAATAGATATTGCACTTGTACTATCACAAAATATAGTTGAATTATTTAAGTTAAAACCATAATCTAGCAATTGATTTTGTATCCAAAAAATCTATGAGCAGCAGCTACCTGCAGCTATGTTGGTATGTGCTTGATCCTACAACCTTGTCTCCTAAAAAAGCAAGAAGCAGACTGTAGTTGCGAGATCTACAACCAATGCCGAGTACAGGGCCATGGCCTTAAGCGTAGGGGAGATGTTATGGCTAAAATCCTTACTGGTTGAACTCAAGATGGATATAGGAGAACAAATGCCACTATGATGTGATAGCAAGTAAGCTATTAGCATTGCAAATAATCCTGTCCAACATGATAGGGCAAAACATATAGAGATCGACAGATTCTTTATCAAAAAAAAGTTGGATGGGGGAATACTAGAGCTGGGACATGTTGCTACAAAAGAGCAAGTGAGTGACTATCTAACCAAAGAACTTTTCTCACTGGACTTATGTAGATTTAGTGACAAGATGGGCCTAGTGGATATCTTTCTCCCACCTTGAGGGGAAGTGTTGGTATTTGGTGTGCAAACAGTACTAATTGGTGTGCCAATAGCATGTCTCCACCTTTTTGGGATTAATCTCACATCTCAATTTTAGTTTTTGTGTATCCCTCTTGTGTGTATATATAGGGAAGATATGTATAGATGTAAAGATACAATTGTGAGAATAATAAATATTTATTCATTCCTTATTTTCTTTTCAGTCATCAAATGCAAAAACATCTACCTACTGTTCACATGAAAGCATATAAAATTTGTAAAAATTTGTAAAAATTTGAGCAAACAAGCCTCTCGTAAATCAGTTCCCACAAGTACTTTGACATAAATATTATTTTTCATTAATGTGCATTTTTGAGTTTTTCGTGAAATAAAATTATCAACTTTGACAACTTTCATTAGTGGTGCGTCCAGATAGCCATCCTATAGGTTTGAAATGGGTTTATAAAAATAAACTCGATGGTGAATCTATAATAACTAGAAATAAAGCTAGGTTGGTGGCACAAGGGTACTCTCAGATATAGGGTGTAGATTTTGAGGAACCATTTGCCTCGGTTGCTTGTCTTGAGTCCATCTGTATGTTTTTGGTGTTTGCAAGTTATAGACAAACTATATTGTACCAACTGGATATTAAGGGTGCATTCTTAAACGAATATATTAAGGAAGAGGTATATGTCGAGCAACCACCTAGATTCATGAATGCCTCCTACACAAACCACGTATACAGGTTGGTGAAGGCCTTGTACGGACTGAAGCAGGCACCCTATGCTTGGTATGATAGGCTCGCCACCTTTCTCTTAGATCATGGCTTTAGGATGGGTAGTGTGGACACTACTTTATTCATAAAGAACGAGAATTCAGATCTAATTATTCTACAAATTTATGTGGATGATATCATTTTTGGGGCCATGAATGAAAAGTTATGTGAAGAAATTGTCACCCTAATGAAATCTGAATTCGAAATGAGCCTAGTAGGAGAACTTACCTATTTCTTAGGATTTCAGATTTCTCAATGCAAATATGGTATTTTTGTAAGTCAATCAAAATATATCAAAGATATGCTTGTGCGTTTTGGGTTTGAGAATCTAAAGTTAAAACTCTTATGAGTGCTTCTCTTAAATTAGTAAAGGTTGAAAGTGGCATTTTCGTTGATCAAACTGTGTTTAGAGGTATGATAGGATCATTACTATATTTGAGTGCCTCTAGGCCTGATATCACATTTGTGGTAGGTATGTGTGCTTGGTACCAAGCCGACCCTAGAGAGTCACATTTGAAAGCGGTAAAGCATATCTTTAGGTATCTTATAGGAACACAAATCTTGGACATTGGTACCCACACCCACCGATTGTACACTTCATGGGTACACTAACTCTGATTATGTGGGGTGTTCACTTGATCGCAAGAGCAAAAGTGGCACATATCATTTCCTAGGCCCTGCACTAGTCTCCTGGTCAAGCCTCAAACAAAACTCGGTTGCACTCTCCACCGCTGAAGCCGAGTATATCGCCCTAGGAAGCTGTTGCGCACAAGCACTGTGGATGTCTCAAATGTTAGAAGACTTCGGCCTAACTTGCAGGAACGTTACACTTAGGTGCGACAACAAGTGTGTCATAGGCTTGACAAATAATCTAGTGCATTATTCAAGATCAAAATATTTTGGCGTGCGTCACCATTTCATTCGAGATCACAATAAAACAGAGAACGTGAGAGTAAGCTTCATTGGCACCGATGACTAACTAGCTGACATATTCACTAAACCACTCTCAAATGCACGTTTCTCATTACTTCGACTAGAGCTTGGCGTTTTGGACCTCTCTTCCTAGTCATCATTGTTTGTGTTTGATTGTGTGTTGTTTCTTTCTTTGGTTATTTTTGTCAATGTTTCATTTTCTTTGTTTATTTGCTTGTGTGTTATTTATTTGAGTTCCTTTGTCGTTTTTTTAAAAAATAGGAAAACAAAAATTATATAAATCCAAAAACAAAAAATAAAAAAATGAAAAATATGCATTTGTTTTTTGTGTGCTTTCTTTGCATTGCTTAATTATTTTAATAATAATAATAATAATAATAATAATAATAATATATAAACAAAAATGTAACTCGATCATGTTTTGGGCACACATGACCTGAACTTAGGATATAACGAGTACATATAATGTTTGAGCTAGAATTGTTAATCCGTGTGAACATTATCTCCGGTCATGGTGTGTCGAATCTATAGGTGCTGATTCATTGAGTGCGATATTATATTTTAGTGTGTGTTGACTATGCCTCTAGGTATGTGTGAGTATTTAGATAGGAGAATGACTTCACAGTATTCACGCATCCTTAGACGGAGCACTTAGGTCCAAATACTAGGCTAACATGCTATACATCGTGACATTGCATCTTAACACGTTAGAAATACTTTGAATTATCAATGTCACGATATATATATATATGCGTATATGAAGATCAAAACTTTGGGCAAAATCTCTAGTGCTGTAGTTGATAATACATTTTATAGTTTAAACTATTAGGGTAATTACTAGTTTTTATTATAGAAATCATGTTTGTAAAATTTTATTTTGACATCGTTTTGTATATATTTTAATACCAATAATGTTTTCTTCTCTTTTTGCAGTTTTCAGCAATTTCGTCGATCTCAACAAAATTCGTCGAGCTCAGAAGAATTTGTCGAGCTCAGTAAATTCATCAAACTCAGGCAGTTCGTCTAGCTCATTTCGTCAAGCTCAGCCAGTTCGTCGAGCTCAACCTTTAGTTCTGCGATCGACGAAAGAGCTCAGTTCGTCAACCTCGCCTTCAGTGCAGAATTCATCAAGCTCAATTTGTCGAACTCAGCTGAATTCTTCAAGCTCAGCAGAGATCATCGAGCTCAGCCTTCTTTCTTTATTTGAAATTCATTGATCTCTCGCCTTATTTCTGAGCTCGACGATCTTCGAACTCTCCACCATCATTTTGAGTTCGACGCTTTCCTCCGCCAATTTCGTCGATCTCGCTTTCTGCGTTCGACGATCGTCAAACTCCGGTCCACCTTCTCTTCTCTCCAGTCATTGAGCTCAGCCTTCAGTTCGAGGATTGTCGAGCTCCCTTCCACCATCTCTTTTCTTCGATCGTCGAACTCTCCCTCCTTCTCCTCTGATTTCGTCGAGCTTACCTGCTGATAGAGGACAAGTCCCGCTCTTCCAAAAATCCTGCTGCCGCCATTAAATAAACATCACTCGTACCAATGCAATCATCATTTCCCGCCAGAACCCGTACCAAGGTCAACTCCTGTACATGGCTAAATGCATTTCCCGCTCCATGAAAAAATCTATAAATAGAGCTCTGGCCCTTGAGAAAACATATAGAATTTTTGGGAGAGGGGAAGTGCTGCCATTTTCATTTATCCCTTAGTGTTCTTCCTCTCTCCTATTTTTATTTTAATTTTTTTGTTTATTTTTATTTTAGTTTTCTGTAATAGTTTAGTTTAATTTCAGTTTCAGTTTTAGTGCTTGCTTAGTTTTCATTTCCTGCAATTGTAATATTTTAATATTTTAGTGTAGATCCCAGTTTTAATTTAATATAAAGTGTGTTTATTTCTTCTTGTCTCTATTTTTATTTCCATGCACTTCTACTCATCTCTCTTCCTCCAACTCACCATAAGTAACTAATCCTCCTTGTACTCGATCTTGATGATCCGAGGTTCGAGTTGATTAAGTTATGATGCTCTAGTTTGTTGTTTCTTTGTAAGGTTTAGACCTTTGATTTATTCTTGAAAAATTGTGTTTGGAAATATATTATCGATGTATATTTTCCATCTTTGTTTTCACTCTTAGTTAGTCGAGAGGCCGGTAATTTGGAATGAATGTTCAAGAGTAAAGAGAGTTGTAACCACCCCTCGAGAGAGGCAGACGTTAAATATCCTGGATTGGAGTGAAATCCAATAGCGGGGTTCACAGCATAAAGCGAGCTTTAGGCCTCCGATTTGGACGAGAGTTTGGTCGGACCTTCCTAAACTCAGGTGGGCATGACTTTGAGAGAAGCGTGTTCATGCTTTAAGAACCTCCACGGTCAAGGTCCTTTGCCATATTAAGTTAGAGTTTATTATCACATGTTATTGATCAACTTTAGTCGAGGTGATTCTCGATCGAGTGCTTTTCTTTATCATTGTTCAACCCCTCGTTTTAATCGCTAGTTATGGCCTTTCTGTTTAAGTGCAAGTGTGTTTTTCTTTATGCTAGTAGTTTCTTATTTTAAATTAGTTATCAACCTTAAAACAATCTCTCGATAAGATAATAATCTTCATATGTGTAAGATTACTCAACGGTTCTCGGTTTTTAGTACGACACTTGTGTCCCCTTTGCTACAGTTCGATAGGTATACTTGCTTTATCTAGATTGCTAGTTCGGTTTTATTCTCTTTTGCAAATCAATCCCGACACCAAGTTTTTGGCACCGTTGCCGTGGTATAGCTTTTGTTGATAATTCAAAAACACGGACCTATTACTTTTTGAAAGAATTGGTTTCAAGATACCTTAAACACCTAGAGGGGGAGGTGAATAGGTTCAATTCTTTTTTACTTAAGGCAGACAGTATATATTGCTAGCAATTAATCTATCACAGCACAGTTCACAACATATATTTAAACAAAACAGCAACACAGAAGACACATAGTTTTATAGTAGTTCCCCAAGTGATGGGTACATCCACTTTCCCCCTTCGCCTATCTAGTAGTGTACTAGATTCAGCCTAACTCCCTTCTTTCTTCTCAGATCCTCAGATCTTACAACTCAGAACCTTGAAAGGTCCCTACAGCTCAGACTTCAGCAAGTCCTACAACTCAGATTCTTCTAGAGAACCCTATCTCAGAGTGGGTCCACACTCCTACAACTCAGGTAACTAAGCCCTACCTCAGCCTGTTCCCAGGCCTACAACTCAGAGAAATGATTCCCCTACCTCAGGCACTCAGCCCTACCTCAGTCTTTATAAATTTAGGCTTACGACTCAGAGAAATGATTCCCCTACGTCAGGCACTCAGCCCTACCTCAGCCTTTATAAATTTAGGCTTATAACTCAAAGAGTTAACTCTCCTACACTCAGATCTATATAAGATCCTACAG
Organism: Platanthera guangdongensis; assembly: GCA_039583875.1. Classification (NCBI taxonomy): domain Eukaryota; kingdom Viridiplantae; phylum Streptophyta; class Magnoliopsida; order Asparagales; family Orchidaceae; genus Platanthera; species Platanthera guangdongensis. The sequence goes on along the minus strand of CM077156.1, from coordinate 119,623,695 downwards.
AGAAATTGATTGTAAAAAGAATAATTCCTTCACCCAGGTAGTGAGAGAATGGGTAGAAGGTTTCTTGGTCAGTTCTTGACAGATTTGACTGCTTTAAATCCAACCTGTCTTAGCTTCTTCAAAACTTCTTGAATTTGAACAAAGTAAGGTTGATCATCTTGGAGATGATCTTCAATCAGCTTCCTTCTTCTATTCAGATGTGGCTCTGAATTCTTCTTGCAAACTTGTTCAGGATCTGCCCTTAGAGACTTGTTGATTTCTGGATGAAGACTTCTCTTCTTCTTAGTGGTTGGTTGTCTCTTCTTGTTCCATCCATTTCTTTTGTTTATAGAATGTGTCTTTATATAGACCCCATCCGAGGTTACCGGCTGATCCGGTTCCTAATGGCCTTCTGACAGCTCTGATAGATGCAACAGCATTGTCAGTTATGACAGCTGTCAATTCTTCATTCGTGATACTTGATCCTTCATTGAACTTCAACTCAGCAGCAAAGTGTCGAGACAATACTTCAAATGTGTCGACACAAATAGATCATGTGTCGACACAATCCTTGGTGATGTCGACACAACTCACATAATGTCGACACATCTCTTCTTTTTCTTCTTGACACAAGCTTCTATGGAATGTGTCGACACAAGTCCTGTGTGTCGACACAACAGCTTCTAGTCTCGACAAAGTTGATGTCGACAAAATTCTGGAGTGTGTCGACACAAGTCCTGTGTGTCGACACAAGTGTTGTCGACAAAATTCTGGAATGTGTCGATACAAGTCCTTCTTGTTGACATAGTTGTTGTTCACAGATTTTCTATGTGTGTCGACAGAAGTCCTGTGTGTCGACACAATCTGGCTCCTGGTGTCGACACAGCTCTTCCCAAGTGTCGACGCTTGTACTTGGAAACTTTTTTCTACATTTCCTTAACCTGCACATTGAAACTCAACACAACATCAAATACACATTGATGAATATCATTAAGTTAGGTGAGGCTTCTCCAAATCTGGTACACATTTTCCAATGTACCCAACAATCTCCCCCTATTTGGAGAAGACATAACTCTTAGTCAATGATATACATAACTTTATAATAAAACACAGATTCTGTTGTATAAAGGATTATTTAGTTAGGGTAACATATAAACAAAACCAGCATATTCTATCATTACAAAACATAATAAAATATAGTGAACATGAATCAATGTTTTGTTGAAGTACAAGAAGTTTTTGAACAACAGATTACATAGATTTTATAACACAAGATTACATAGTTCTAAAATCTAGTCAATCTATTCTAGGACTGATTAGGCTCCTTGATGATAATGCCTTTGCCAGACTGAATCCTTGCTGTAAATTGGCTTTAGTGTCTTCAGCTGACTTCTTTCCTTTAAGATCCTTTTTCTTGAGTTCTTCAGCCTTAACCTTTTGCCTTTCAAAATAGTGATAAGGCTTTGTAAAGTACTTGCTAGGCTCCACAGAAGTAGCAGGTATCTTCCCAGCTTTGAGATCTCTTCTTCTATCCTCTCCTCCTCCTTGCAGAACTTCATCAATCCTCACGGGCAGCTGTTGCTGGACTTGCCCCCCTGGCCGCTCTCATCTCTAGAAAATCCGGGCAGGTGGCCGTTCCATGACCCACCTCCTGATGAAAGTCACATAAGGGCAATGCCACCCTGCCTTCTATCCTCCTCGATCCTCCCTGAGCTCCTCTCCTTCCTCCTCTTCCCCTCACTATCTCCATAGCTTCCTACTGCGGCGGGAGAGGGACCCTTTGTCCCTGTCTCCAGGCCGGCTGGTTCAACCTCCTTTTCTCACGGTGGTTGTCCCTTTCTTGGAAACCACCACCCTGTCCCTGAGGGTGACCTTCCTGGAGCCTCCAACCCAACATATTGTTCGGCTCTAGCGGCCCCCAACCTTGTTGCTGCCCCTGCCCTCAGGGTTCCTCTTTCCTTCTCTCCTCTCTCTCCTCTCTCGGCCTCCCTGCTCCTGATTCCTTCCCATCATCCTCCACCAACTTGACCAACTTCTTGGCAAACGTCGGATTGGCCGCCTCGATCTCGATTTCCTTCGCCACCCACTCCATCAGCTCCTCGAAAGAGACGGGGGAACTCTCTTCAGCTCCATACTAAAGAAGCTGGTCCTCAACCCCAGGGTGAAGGCAAGCATCTTCGTGTACCCCGACATCTCCTGAACCTGCTGAATCTCCTCTTAGAACCTTTCAACATAGCGTCCCAGCGTCTCCTCCAGCCTCTACTTGATGGAAAACAAGTACTTTGCTCCCTTCTTCCTCTTCTTGGACGTTGAGAACCTTAGCAAGAACCCGCGTCGCAGATCCTCGAAGTAGTAGATCGAACTCGCAAGCAATTAGTTGAACCAGTCCCTGGCCTTCTCCTTCAGAGTGATTGAGAAGAGCCTACACTTGAAGGCATCCGACATTTGTCTTATGGAGACGACATCTTCAAACCACAGCACATGCTCCGTGGGGTCATCCCTCAACATATAGTAGGCCATGTCTGGCTCCCGGAACCCCTCCGGGACCGGAGCTGAGATGATGAGCTTACTGAAGGGGCTCCCAGCCCCTGCCTACCGAGAGGGCTCATCGCGCGAGCTCGGCTCGCCAGCCCTGTCCGCATTGGTCTGTCCGGGGAACAGCTCCCGCCTAAGGACATCCCTTTTCGCAGTCTCTGCCGGAACCTCCGTCCTGGGGCGCTGTCCGGGAGTGTTCTGGCCCAGTAACGGGGCGGGAACTACTGGGACCTGAGGCATTGCCCACTCGCTCCTTGCCGAGAAGGCCAAGTGGATGGTTTGGAGGACTTCCCGCCTGAAGTCTTCCAGCATCCCCAAAGTCACCCTACTTTCCTGAGAGGGAGAACCCCCCCGAGCCTGCTCCTTCTCCTTCATCCCCAACCATGAGACTTAATTTGGGATTTTCCTATGTTAGCTACGGTCCACGCTCACCGCACCAGAAATGTTTAAGTTAAAATCTGGCCTCAACGAGAGTTCAGACCTTCCGGTGTAACCAACACCTATTTCTCCCAAAACGCAACCCTAGACTAGTGATAAAGGACTAAGAACTGACCCAAAGCCTCGGTTGGGAGGTCCCTCCTCTAACCCGGATGTTCTCTGAGCGCTTCCCCTCCAATGCCAATTGCAGGGCTAGGAGTACCTCAGAAAGCTATAGAAGGAAAAATGGTAATATGAGAAAATCTGCCTTCTGAGGTATCCTATGAGTCTATTTATAGATTTTCAATATCTGGTATGCAAAAAGCATAATTTTGCTACCCTAAAATTACTAAAATGCCCCTGGGTTGGTCTGTCAATAGCCAAACTCCGCTGTTCTGAGGAGCTAAATACAGACCCAGGGGTATTTAGGTAATTTCAGGTCTAGGTCCCATCTGACAGAAGCTCTTCCTGCTGAGCTCTGCGAGAACCCTGCTTGTTTTGAGCGCGAGCCTTCCCACCTACCTCGGGCGGGAACCAAAAGACTAAAGGTGGCGTTGAGTGGAGAAACATCACTCAACGTCGAGGGCCGAATAGGCTTTCGCCAACGAGAGGCGCGAGCCCTTTCGCCTGCCTAGGGCGGGAGGCTTCCCGCCTGCCCTGGTTCTACTATGGTCTAAACCTAAAATCTGCTCGACGAAAATAACTTTAAGTCGAAGGCTCAGCTCGACGAATTTGCATTCGACAAATAATGTTCTCAGCTCGACAAATTGAACCTTCTCAGTTTGTAGAACTAGATCCTCACGATTCGACGAATCAGAGCTCAACGAGTAGCTCTCAACGAACTGGCATTACTCCACCCCTGGGTGAGAGCCCTCCCTCCTACTTACGGCGAGAGCCCTCCCGCCCGCTTTCTTATCTGATCCAATTTTACAGCCCAAAGCCAGCCCAATCCGGGTCCTTGGGGCATCTTGGTCCCACCATGTGAATATGAGGTTGTACAGTACCACAATCTCTTGGTGTAGCAAGAAACAAGACTCAATCTCTTTATCTACCACTGAGGCAGAGTACAAGGTGTCTGCTCTCACCGCATAGGAGTGCGTTTGGCTACGGAGGCTGGTGGAGGATGTTGATGAAGAAGTGAATAGACCAACCTTGATTCGCGATGATAACGAAAGTGCACTGGAACTTGTCACCAACCTTGTTTGTCATGCGCGAACAAAACATATTGAGATTGAGCATCACTTTATTTGAGAGAAAGTGCTGGGTGGATCCCTTGCTGTGGAGCATGTGTGTAGTCAAGATAATATTGCAGAAATCCTTACAAAGGCTCTGTACAAAGGGCAGTTTGAGCAACTACGATCTCTTCTTGGTGTTGTCCCTTGGGCTCACTTCAAGGGGGAGTGCTAAGATTTGAAGTGAGACCGGGCGGTTTGTCTGATAAGTTGGGTGGCCTTTTCCCTGGTTTGGTGGTTGTTGGTGGGTGTTCTAGGTGGATCTGTTGTGAGGCTGGTGTTTGGTATTCTGGTTTCTTTCCTCTATAAATAAGGTGTTTCTTCTCCGTTTCAATATTAGAGCAAAAGGGGTCAAGGTGGGTTATATGTTCTTCGGACTGCCTTGTTTGTATCCATTAGTGGTGTGCAGTTTGTAAGGTGGTCTGGGTGGTCTGTAGAGGGTTTCTAGCGAGTTGTTGGCGAGTTACTAATTGCGGTTTAGCTGCTGGCGAGTTACTGGTTGTAGTTTGCAAGGTGGTCTGAGCGGTCTATAGAGGGTTGCTAGCAAGCTGCTAACGAGTTACTGGTTTTGGTCTTCAAGGCGGTCTGGGCGATCTAGAAGCTATAGTTGGCGAGCTGTTGTTTATACACTACCGAGTTAAGGCAATCGCTGGCAAACTGGTGTGCTGCAGTTGTTGGCGAGTTGGAGTAGGAGTGGTCGTTGTGCCTTGAGATCGATGTCAACTTGTCCTTAGTCGCTGCGAGCTGGACGTTGTAGAAGCCGCTGGCGGTCTGCTTTGAGATCGCTGCCCACCTGTCCTTAGTCGCTGCGAGCTGGACGCTGCAGAAGCCGCTGTCGGTCTGGGCCTTTCCCTGTCATGCTGCTTGTCTTGCTGTTTTTTTTGGTGGTGTTTTTACCAGTTTGTTTGTTTTTTAATGTCCAATACCTCGCAATGTTATCTTGTGTTGGTGTATGTTGTAACGTGTTCTTTACAGCTTTTTGGCGGTTTTATTCTTCTTGGCCTGTCTGAGTTGTTTGATCAGGAGACTCTTAGAATTAACAATAAATATTTTAAAAAAGATATCTTAAACCAATACAATTTGAGTCTTTTCTCAAGGAGACTCTCAGAACCTCTCACTGAATCCTTTGAAGAGAGATTCTCAAAACTCTTTTCACCAAGTGTAAAAAGAAAATGAAAGAAGATTTGTAATAGAATTAATCTTCTCTCTGTGTCCTCTCAACAGATTTATGAGGACTAACAATGATGATATCTGGAACATCTGATGAATCTCTAAATATCAAAATCACAAAAATTATATGCCATATTTCCAGATTATCCTTGAATCTTCTCTAAATCTGTTATAATTTCCTCTTGAGAAGAAGAACTAATTCTTTTTAGCATATTCAACAACAATCTAACAATCAACCGATTGATGGAAAAAATTCAATTGTTGATGATGATCTTCCAAACTTTCTCTATCGAAATCAATCTATCACGATCTGATATGAATTTCATAATCGTCTGTAGTTGGTGATTGATGAAAGTATTCAATGATCATTTATGATCCTCTCTCTCTTTTTTGATTTGTTGTATCTCATCACATATATATAGGTCGACATTTGCTAACGTCTCCAAGATTCTGTTATTCATACCTCTTCTTGAATTAATTCTGATTGAATCCTCAAAATGAATTATGTTAAGAAATTCAATCGACGTAATGCCGAATTCTAATAGAAGCAACGTCGAATTCTGACTATCTGTAAGATTAACTCTGTAGTCAATGTTCCGTCGATATCATGCCAAAGTATGTGTCAATATAATCTTTTGAATGTCGTCGACTTATAAAATTTAATTGCTTAGACTTCTATTTGAAGTGGCGTCGAATTCCAATTGAAGTTGTGTCAACTTCTAGTCGCAGTTGCGTCGACTTCTAGTCGAAGTTGCTTTATCTTCTAGTCGATGCATGTTGACAATTCATGACTTTTCTTTTAAATTCAGTATGTCTTTCTTATGTCATTTATATCAATGACATCGTAGGACTTCTAATACCAAATTAACTTCACTATACATTATGGGTAATAAACTTAAGATGTAAATCACTAAAAAAAATTATTAAGATAAATCATAAGGGTTTTTCCCAACAAGGTATATCTCAAGAAGTTCAAGAATTAACAAAAGAATTATTAGGATTCTAATTTATGTTTATTTTATTTTTTATTTTATTAAAAATCCAAAAAATTTGAAAAACCTTATAAAGTTTTCAAAATTATTTTAAGTAATATATTTTTGCATTATTTAAATACTCCATATTTTCTTTATTTAACTATTTTTTAAATATGAATATTTATTGGCATTTTAAGAGTTCTCTTTTATGAAATCTTGCTTTATTATGAAATTTGTCTAATTTGCTTGATTTAATTTTTATAAAAGTTTGATTTAAGAAATTGTTCATGTTTATGATTTGCTTAGAAAATCTGTTAGCTTTAGCTCTCTTTTTATAATTTCATAAATTAACTTTATAGAAGTTATGCGTGTATATCTACATTTTAATATATTTACTTTTGATACAAAGGTTACTTTCTGGATTCTTATTTTATTTTTTATACTCTCAGCATTTATATCTTAGGAATTTTATAGACCTTTAAACCCTAGCCCATCCCCTACTGTTTATTTGACATTATATTTGGCAAAAAATGTAAAAGATCATTTGTAGGGAATGAGAGGATAAAAATTATCATTCCTAAATATGCATCCAAAATTTATTATAAAAAATTATGTCATGGAGATGAGATAATACAATTTATCACTCCTAAACATATACATTTTGGAAAAGAAAAAAAGAAGAATAAAATTCATAAAAGATTATATATCATGGAAATGAGAGGAGAAAATTCATCATTTTCCAAACATATATAGATTAATTTCTTCTATGTCATTTTTACGTTCTCTAGCCTAAGTTAATTCCATTTCTGAGATATTTTTGAGATGCCATAGTTAATAATTTGTGGTATTTTAAAATGTTTCTAATGAACTTAAGTTTTTATAATTCTAATCTAGTGCATTTTTGCTAAATTAAATATATTTTTTATTATAAAAATTCAATTAGAGAGCTATGAACTAATTTTTATTCTACAGATTTCATGATCTACAAATTAACTCTTATAATTCTAAATTTTTTGTCAAAATATATTTTGATAAGAATTAAATCATGATTTATAATTAGAAGTAAATTTTTTAAGATAGTTAATAAATGTTTCTCATAATTATAAATTAGTTTTGCTCTAGAATAGTAAAATTTAAGTATGGGGTACTTGATAATGCAATATTTATATATATTTTACTATAGTATTTTATGTATTAAATAATTGTTTAGGGTTTTATATTTCATAAATAAAGGCTAATTTCTCTTTTTTTTGTATTTTCGGGTAATTTGGAGTTGCTAATAATAATTTGGAGCTAACAATCATGATTTAGAGATCATTTGGAGCATTTTGGCCAAAAACCCAAAGTGCATGCCCTAGATCATAGGCATGACCTAGGAGCGTGACATCAGTTCACGGCCATGACCATTCTCCAAATCCAAAACAAGTTTGCTAGGGTAATAAAATTACATGCCCTTGGTCATGGGTATGACCAAGGGGCGTTACCTCAAAGTCATGGCCATGACCAGTCCAAGCCATTTTCCACCTGCTAGATAATTCCTTCCGCTCGATTTCAGATTATATGCCCTCGGTCACGTGCATGACCGAGAGCGTGACCCATCCAACAACTATCATAATCACTCTATCTTGTGTCATTTTCTGCCCGTTCCAGATCTAGCCAAACATGCCCTAGGTTGCAGGCATGACCCATTGCGTGTAATTTCGAGTTACTCAAGATTTTGGTGGTTTTCCTCCTAACGTTCCTAGGGTTTTAAAGTAGCAGTTATTCCTACACATGCCCTTAGACATGAGCATGACCAAGGGCGTGACTCCCGAATTTTTCGAATATATAAGCCAACTATGTCCAGATGTTGAGGAGTTGGTTTTTTGAGTTTTTTTCAACATTACTTTACTATTTTATGTTATTCTAGCTAGTGTTTACTTCAAAGTTGTAAGCTTTTATTTTTATTATTTCAATTTAAATTTTGGTAATTTTCATTTTTTTTCAATCATGTCTCTCCCTACCTCTATTTGTATTCCATCCATCCTGATGAACTTTAGAATGAAATAAAATATGTTTTGTTTATTCTAAATTAGCAAGCTCTCTTCTATTTTACTTCAATTTATCTTTGATTTACTTCATTTTGATTTCATATGTCCCGAATATGATTTTCAATCTACAATCCATATTCTAGTTGATCGAGAGATTCATGTATATGAGGAGATCGCTCAAAGATAAATGGAGTTGCATGCACTTCTCAAAAAAGAACGACATAAATCTTTCGGATTAGAGTCAAATCCAATAATGGGGTTCACTACTTAAAGCATGCTTAGGGTTTTTGACTGGCCGAGGGTCTTAATCGATCAACATAAAGTTAGTTGATAGTATTCCTCTAGAGAGGTGTTATCATGTTACGGGAACCTCCATAGTCAAAGTAATTTTAATCTTAAGCTTAAAAATTTATTTTATATGAATTTCTATTTTATTCCAAAGGGATTCTGGATCAAGTGCTAATCTCTATATCATTAAATTTCTTCTTAGTCAAATCACCTATTTTTTGTTCTCTGAAACAAAATCTAATTTTCGATTGGCAAAATAATATTTCTTCTTTGTGAGTAGAAGCACTCAACAGACCCAGAAAAACACGACACTTGATTTTTACATCCTATACTATATAATGATAGGTACACTTATCTTATCAAATTATATTTGGATTGTGCAACTACAATTTCATTCATCAATTAGTAAAAGAGGTTTTAGTCATTGTGTCTAGTAAACAAAATCATATGTATCAGATGATTTAATAATCAAATGAGTCAAATAGTCTAATCTTATGGAGTTTGGAAATACGCTTTTTATGTATATTACTTAATCAACAATGTCAGAGATAAACTTGAATTCAATGTACATTGAATTGGGCAGAATTTAGAATTTTGATGGGTTTTTTTTGTTTGTCAGTTTTGAACTAAAAAGGATTATCTCAGTACCATAACTTACACTCATGGAATTTCAAAATCTCTCACTCTCCCTAATATAAGAGTGTAATTTAAGGAACTACGTGCAGACAATTAATCCGAGAAGAGTGAAACAGAAAAGTTTCTTTGCTGGGAAATAGTAGTATTTCAATGGAAATAAGATCGATCATCTTCGAACCTCGATATCGTAGGATGTACTCCATAGTGTTACCAACATTCATGTAGATAACAATATCAACATAGATTTTATTCTTAATTATCTTCTCAAATTCATCATAATATTCATGAAATTTAATTTTATCGTAGGTATATGTTTAAATTTCTTGATTACTTTGCATGGTTCCTTGGTATGAGTTTTTTGTATTCAATTATGCATTAGTTATTCAATTAAACCCAATAGTGATATCAGATCGGTGTACTGATTGGTCAGCTAAACCACTGTTAGGTGAGTTACCCTTTAGACCGTACTAAGGGCAACCACTTAAAATTTTGCATGGGCCGCATTGTATTTTGTAGTGCGTTATAAGCATATTTAGGATGTATCTACAATGTGTAATTGTTTCATGATTATTTTATAATATGTGCAAGACTAATTATTAGTCATTAATCCTAAAAATGCCTTAAATTATATATTATGTATTCAAATGTCTTCCAATGGATGACATCCATCAAGAGATTGAATAATGATATGCAGGATTGTCAAAGCATGGTGCACTAATCCATCTCAATGAATTCCGCTGGGATAATTATGATATATGATTGTCAAACATTTAGTTATATTTAACTAGGCAATCTCAATTACATGGAGGGGTTTGCTGCATAAATTTAGAAAGCACTATAAGATGGTTACATGTAAATAATATTTACCCAACTATACAAGAATTGTATAAGATATAGTTGGCAAATGATGTATACCTAAAATAGCCACGCCATTTGTGAACAACCAAAGCTAACATATGATATGGTAAAATATGAATTGTGGCCCACTAGATTGTATCCCGCTTAAACTTTCTAAATTAATATTAAGAGTTATTAATATAAAAAATAATAGTGTGAGTATTTCAATAAAAACCTTATTAAAATAAAATATATAGTTTAAAAGATAGTACTAATTTAAACTTTGCATAATTCTATTATAGAATTTTCATGACAAGTAACACATATGCTACTCTCTCCCTGCGACCGGTCCTTAAGAAGGACAAAGACACTTGGATATATTTTTTAGACCAGTACATGAACTTGATGAATGTACTTAAATAGAACTGAAAGCTCTATGTATTAGAGAAAAATCCCTTAAAAGAGCCATTTAGTATTGCATCTATTATAACGAAAGATATTATCAAAAAGTATCAGAATGATTCTTTGTACTTTGAATGCCTCATGCTACAACCATGGCTCTTAAGCTTCAAAAGCAACATAAGAGAATGTATGGTATTGAAATCATCAAGCACCTCAAGAAAATATTTTTGGGGAAGACTCAACAGGAGTGGCATGATGACTAAAAAACATCGTGTCAATGCAAGATTGTTGCTCAAGACACGGTGGGAACTCATGTGCCGAAGATGATTATCTACATGAAAACTTTCAAAGATTGAGTTTTTGATGAGCCAAGAGTTGTCCACTGATTTAATTCTGCAATCATTGTCGTTAGTTATAAGATGAATGAGATTGAAAACTATCAGACCTAGTAGGCATGTTAAGAACTTCTAAAATTAATATGAAGATGGCTAAACATGTTAGCCACAAAGTCTCGGACTGATTGTGTATAAAGAAAAGAGTAAGACTATTGGGTTTAAAAGGACTCAGATAAAATCTAATTCTAACAAGTCTTCAACACTGAAGTACAAGGGAGTGGCCAAATAAGAAAATTGTCACTATTACATAAATCCTGGACACTGGAAAAGGAAATGTTCAATGTACCTTGAGGATCTGAAGAAGAATACATGAAGTGAGACTTCCACTTCAGATATATGTGTTATAAAAATCAATTTATCTACTTCTTCATCTTTAGTATTGAATGTTGAATGTAAATGTGTAAGAACTAAGGAGAAAAATGCTTACTAAAAGCATGGTAAACCCACAAGTTAGTAATGTAGAAAAAGTTGATGTCATTATTGTAAGAACTTATCATTTAACTTGTGGAGCTTGAAATAGAGAGAGAAAAAGAATGCTATTATGTACCTAATATTAATAAAAATATTATTTCTATTTTATACATGGACTGAAATGAATTTTCATTTACAATTAAAAATAATAGTTGTTTCTATATACATCAATGATATTCATTTGTTTTCTAAACAAATGTTTTAGAATCGAATCAGTTTGTTTTAGCTCGAGAATGAGTCAAACGTAAAAACATTAAAAATGAGTTGACAACAAGATTTTAACATGAAAAAATGAAAAAGAAAAAGACCGCGGGGTTTGACCTATTTCAAAAAAAATACATTAGTTAAATTTGAGTACACAATTGTTTGTGAGAATGATGAGAGACCTATCTTTTTTTACAATAGCTGAATACATCTTTTACGAGAGGTCATGTTCTAAGAAACTATGCCCATAAGAGTGCTATTTAGGTCGATGCATATGAGCATTTTTGGAACTATACACATATGCTCGCTCTTAGGATTCATGAGAACGGGCACACTCTTTGGATCTATGCATGTGAGTCTACTCTTTGAGGTTTTCTGCGCTCTGGTCGTGCACTGCTGAGTGTAGGCTGTAACGCCCCGAAACTCAAAAGAGCGACGGGAGGCGTCTTGGGTCAAATCTGGTATTTGGTAGGAGGCACACGGCCTGGGACACGGGCGTGTCCCAGGGCGTGTCAGGCTCGAGTCGACGATTTGGCCGTGAAGTCGACATTTTGAGCTCGACGATGTGTCGAGACGGGGCACACGGCCTGAGACACGGGCGTGTCTCAGGGCGTGTCGAGCCCGTGTCGACAATCGGCCCGGGAGTCGACATTTTCGCTCGACGATGTGTCGAGACAAGGCACACGGCCTAGGACACGGGCGTGTCCAAGGCCGTGTCGTGTGGTCGACGAACTTCGCTCGACGAAGTGTCGAGACAGTGAACACGGCCTGGAGCCCAGGCGTGTTCGGGTTTGACACGGGCGTGTCACATAGGACACGGGCGTGTCCAAGACCCGTGTGAGTCTCGGGTTGTTTTCGGGGTTGTGTCGATGGGGGTACACGGGTAGCCACACGGCCGTGTTAGTTGGAACACGGGCGTGTCAGGTCGAACACAGGCGTGTCGGATGCCCGTGTGTTTTTCAAGACGCGTCGATTTTGACGGCGAATGAGGGACACGGCCCTGGACACGGGCGTGTCACAGGCCGTGTTCGGCCCAGGTTTTACTTTTCAGCTACGAATCGTAGCCATTCGTTTCCTTATTTTGGGATCCGACGGTTGGGGGTTGTTCCTACTGGGATATACCCGGGATTGGGCCTTTGAAACCCTCATTTTTACTTGAGTGGTTCTCTTTCTAAGTCAAGAGAGAGGTGAGAACAAAGGAGGAAGAAGAAGCTTAGATCCAGTTTTTGGAGGAGCTTCGGAGCTCCAAATCGCAAACCGACTTCGAATCTACGGAAGCAAAGAGAGCGCGGTGCTTTTCATCCGCTTACATTTCCATGACGCCAAGGAAGAACGCTAGGGTAACGATTCTCTTCTTGAGCATGTGAAGCTCTCCTTCTTTGCATAAGAAGCCCAATCTCGCGAGTTTGTGGTGAGTTGAAGGCGTTCCTTCGGGTAGATATGTAAAGTCCCCGTTGTTTAGAGTTCGTATTCGAGAACGGACATATGCATTATGTGTGAAGCCTACCCGGACATGTTGGTCCGGATCGGTGATGTTGCATTGCATAAATGCCGGAGAAGATTCCGTGCGATTGTTTGTTTTTCGGGTTTTCTACGTGGTAGATTGCAACAGGGAGACTTGGGGATTAACCCAAAGGTGCACCCGGAAAACTGGGCAGATGCGTGATCTTGCCAACTTGGAGGCCTTGGAGCCAACTTGAACATAACCGGGTTATGTGATTTTGTGATGGAAACGGGACTCGGGAGAAGTTTGACATGCACATATGGTTTAAATTACCACTGCGATGTGAGCATGGGTTAGATGGAACCGTACCTGTTCTATGTCATTCGGATTAGAGCCGTTGGCATAGATGAGGGTCTTCGGCGGTCTATGGTTTTAATTACCGTGACCCATGCCGAGAAGACAAATTGCTCATTGTTGGGCCGTCCTGGGGATGGTGGTGAGTCGGCAGTCTTTGACCGTGTTCACCGAGAATGTGCCCTGAGTGCACAGGGTGTGTGGTCGTGTGAGCCTACGCCTGCTATGAAATGTATATCTATACACTGCTTGGTTATGCTAATAAGTGTAGGGAAGGAGCATCGCCGCCCCGAATTGGGGGCGGGATCGTTATAATTTGGTCAACATTGCTGACTATTGCTTTTGTTTACCACCGTGCGATGGTTTGTTGCTTGCAGGTGCTGCTGGACCAAATAGTCAATAGCGGGCTAAAGCCCAAATTGCGAAGCCGGCCCTTGAAGGCCTAATTGGAGTGTTTACTTGCTTTTATTCATGTATGACCGGCCTGCGTGTCGTGGTATGGAAAACATGTAATATTGAGTAAACCATTTTGAAAGGCCTTAAGGCCAGTACTTGTGTATGTATTACATTCCTATTTGGTGTTTAGTGGACATTCATGTTTGTTGCTGGGTTCTTTAATTGCAACTTATAAAACTGCTTCCGCTATAATGCTCTGTGTAGGACGTTATGATTGGTTGAATGGTTTCCATTGAGTAACCACCCGGTCTGTCTGTGGTATATGACGTTGGGCCCCGGCCGGACCTACTGCTATATACTATGCGACGGATAGGGGGTGTTATAATTTGGTATCAGACTACTGGTTTTGGTCGGGCTTAATATGAATTCGTGGACGAATTCTTTTTAAGGGGTGGTGAGCACATGTGTGTGCGTCATCGTTATAACAGTAAAAGAACCCATGAATGTCCACCTTGGAATGAAAATACACGTGTTTGGGGAACCTGCATGTTCCTATAATTGTTGTTTGCAATTTTATTTGGTCGCTTAACGGTGTTTTGTACCACTATAGGTGACCAGAAGTGGTGCTGGGCCGTCAGAACGTCGAGTTTCTGAGGCTAGCAGTGCACCTAATGATGCTCCTGCAACACTTCCATCGGCTGAGACCATACGTTTGGTGGCCAAAGCAGTGCTTGCCATGATCAATGCGCAGCCCGCTCCTGCGGTGGAACAGGTAGTAGTTGAGCCGTTGATGCCAAGGAGGGCAACCGAGAGACAACTCAAACATGTCATGAGCTTTAATCCTCCGGTATTCTCGGGGTTGGGAACCCCATCTCAAGCTGAAGACTGACTCTGCAGGGTGAATAGAGTCTTGACAGCAACGGAGATGGAGTGGCAAATGACCACCATTGCTACGTTCCTTCTGTACGGTGAAGCGAGATTGTGGTGGGAAGGTTTGGAGCTGCACCTTTTGAGAGGTAGGAAACTTGTAGACGTCTCGATGGAGGAGTTCTCAAGATTGTTATTGGCTAGATACCTCCCTTCGACACAGAGGATAGCGTTGGAGAACGAGTTCCTGAAGTTGGTTCAAGGGGACAGTAGCGTGGATGAATATCTCCACGAGTTTACTCGTTTGAGTCGATATGCTAGCTCCACCATTACGGATTAGGAGCGCAAGACGAATCGCTTCTACTAAGGGTTGAGAGATGAGTTGAGGTTACTACTCTCGGGGCTGATGACGCAGGGTTTCTTGACCCTGGTCAACACGGCCCGGTCCTTGGAGAAGGACATAAAGAATGTACAAGCGAAGAAGAGCGTTGGTGATAAGAATTCTGGGTTCAAAGTGTCGACTACTTCAAAGTCCGGCTATCAAAGATTCTTCAAGAAGCATAGGACTTCGGGTCCAGCTCCCTCTTCGGGTGCTTCTGGGGCGACTACGGGTCGGACCCCGGGTGCTTGCTTTACTTGTAGAAAGCTAGGACACTTTGCCCGCGATTGTTGGAGCGGACGCCCCAAGTCCGAAAGGAAGCCGAGAGCAACATACGAAGAGAAGGGCAAGGCGATGGAGTCAACCGCGTCCCATTATGCTCCGGCCCAACCGAGGGTGTACAATCTTGGCCAACAGGAGGCCATCAAACAGGCGGATGTGGTGACAGGTACGGTTTAATTTATAGCAAGTTAATTTCTTGAAATACTTGTTATGCACATGTTACCTTACCACTGCTTGTTTAGGATTTGTTTTGATTTGTGAAAATCCGGCAAGAGCACTCTTCGATACGGGAGCTTCACACTCCTTCTTGTCCGAAGGATTTATATCACGCATCGGAGTACCTTCTTCGATGGCGAAGGATAAGTTGGATGTGTTGTTGCCCAATGGATGTTCGATGCGCGCAGATAGAATCTGCGGTGTTAAGATTAGCATTGAGAATCAGGAGTTCGATCTGCAAGCGTCGTTACTTCCGTTGGTGGAGTTCGACGTTATATTTTGCATGGACTGGCTCGCGGAGCACCGGGCCCATATTGATTGCGGTAGCAAGGAAGTCAAGTTGGGAGCAAGTCGTGAGATGACTTTTACGGGCTTGAAGGTGTCGAGCAAGACGTTGATGTCTGCTCTTCAGGTGGTGAAGGCGGTTCGTGCCGGTGCAGAACTGTTCTTTACACTAGTGGAGGTTGCAAAGCCTAAGCCCGCTTTGGATTGTATTTTAGTGGTATCGGATTACCCTGATGTGTTCCCTAGTGATCTTCCTGGAGCCCCGCCACAGTGGGAGATAGATTTTACGATAGAGCTCGTACCAGGTGCAAAGCTTGTGTCACGCTCTCCATATCGGCTAGCGCCTAAGGAAATGGCGGAGCTGAAGGTTCAACTGCAAGATTTGCTGGAGCAAGGCTATGTGCGCCCAAGTTCTTCTCCTTGGAGCGCGCCGGTCCTCTTTGTTAAGAAGAAGGACGGAAGCTTGAGGCTATGTATTGATTATCGAGAGCTCAACAAGTTGACGGAAAAGAACAAGTAACCGATCCCCCAGATCGATGATCTTTTTGATCAGTTGGTCGGGTCGACGGTGTACTCAAAGTTGGACCTCAAGTCCAGGTACTATCAGCTGCGAATAAGGGAGAGTGATATCCCGAAGACAGCGTTCAGTACGAGATACGGGCACTACGAGTTTACAGTCATGCCGTTTGGGCTGACTAATGCACCGTCAGTGTTCATGGATCTGATGAACAGGACCTTCAGGGAGTACTTGGACCATTTTGTGATCGTCTTCATCGACGATATTTTGGTGTACTCGCAGAGTGAGGAAGATCACTTCAAGCATCTTCATTTGGTTTTGGAGACGCTAAGGAGGAATCAATTGTATGCCAAGTTCTCGAAGTGCGAGTTTTGGTTATCCTCAATGGCATTCCTCGGTCATATAGTGAGTGGAGAAGGTATTGTAGTGGATCCGGCGAAGATTGTTGCAATACGGGAGTGGCCTGAGCTTTCTACGGTAGCGGAAGTCCGGAGCTTTCTGGGGCTTGTCGGCTATTATATGCGCTTCGTAGAGAACTTCTCGCGGATAGCATTACCTCTCACTACTTTGACGAGGAAGGAGCAGAAGTTCGTTTGGACGCCGGAGTGCGCGCGAGCTTTTGAGGAGTTGAAATGTCGGTTGACCACGGCGCCTGTGCTGAGTTCGCCGAGTGGGACCGAAGGTTATGAGATTTATAGTGATGCTTCGGGCAGCGGTTTGGGTTGCGTGATACTGCAACACGGAAGTGTGATAGCTTATGGCTCGAGACACCTGAAAGTGCACGAGAGGAATTATCCGGTCCATGACTTGGAGTTAGCGGCCGTGATTTTTGCCTTGAAGCTGTGGAGACACTATTTGTACGGTGTGAAGATTGATATCTACACCGATCACTAGAGCCTGAAGTATTTGATTGATCAGAAAGATCTGAATATGCGGCAGCGTAGATGGATGGAGTTCCTGGGGGACTATACATTCAAGATCCACTACGTGCTTGGTAAGGGTAATGCGGTTGCGGACGCGTTGAGTCGCCGGGCCCCAGCTCAAGCCAATTGGCTGTCGATCCATGACGAGCGGTTGGTTCGGGAGTTGGAGGCGTTGGAGATTGTTTGCGTTG
The DNA here is from genome assembly GCA_039583875.1 of Platanthera guangdongensis. Classification (NCBI taxonomy): domain Eukaryota; kingdom Viridiplantae; phylum Streptophyta; class Magnoliopsida; order Asparagales; family Orchidaceae; genus Platanthera; species Platanthera guangdongensis. Next base: position 119,606,271 of record CM077156.1, on the reverse strand, counting down.
ATAAGCAATCAAGTGCTGAAGCAGCACTGAATTGGACTGAAGTCCAATATGACCTGGCTGATCGGATTCGGCAGGCTTTGGACATGGATGTCCATATGAAGCAGTTCATGGTAGAGGTTCTGGATGAGTCAAATTCCCAATTCGTTGTGGAGGACGGATTACTTTGGAAAGACGGTCGTTTGTGCGTCCCAAGTGTGGACAATTTGCGGGTGGAATTGTTGTACGAGGCACATCATACCAAGTACTCGATTCACCCGGGGAGAACGAAGATGTACCGTGATGTTAAGAAACTGTTTTGGTGGCCGGGTTTGAAGAAGGATGTGGCGCTCTACGTGGCGAAGTGCCAAACTTGCGCCTTGGTGAAGGCGGAGTGCCAAAAGCCGGGAGAATTTCTGAAGTTCTTGCCTATTCCGGATTGGAAATTCGACAATATCTTTATGGACTTTGTGCACGGGTTGCCAAGGTCGCAAAAGGGGAACGACGCCATCTGGGTGGTCGTCGATCGGCTAACGAATGTGTCACATTTTATTCCGCATAGGAAGGATGATGCAGTGGAAAAGTTGGCAAAACTATATGTGGATAATATAGTACGGCTTCACGGTGTGCCCCGCAACATCGTGAGTGACCGAGATGAGCGGTTCACGTCCAATGATTGGAGGCTAGTGCAGCAAATGTTGGGAACAAAGTTAAAATTCAGCACAGCCTTCCATCCGCAAACGGATGGGCAGACCGAGAGGGTCAATAGAACTATGGAAGACATGCTCCTCATGTGTGTCTTGGACTTTGGAAAGTAATGGGAAGACCATCTTTATTTGGTGGAGTTTGCGTACAACAATAGCTACCAGACGAGTATTCAAATGACGCCCTTCGAGGCCCTTTATGGTAGAAAATGTCGCACGCCGTTGTCTTGGTTAGAAACGGGTGAGTCAAAGTTGTACAAGCGCCAAGAGGTGGAAGATGCTACGTCTTTGATTTGTACCATTCAGGAGAGGTTGCTTATCGCTCAGGACTGGCAAGCGAAGTATTATAATGTCAAGCACAGGAACGTGGAGTTCGCTGTGGGCGACTAGGTGTACTTAAAAATCAAGCCGTTCGAGGGTGTCTCACGGGTGCGGCGATTGAAAAAGCTAAGCCCGAGGTACCTTGGGCCGTTTGAGGTTATGGAGCGGGTTGGTGAAGCAGCCTATCGGTTGAAGCTTTCAGTGGATCTTAGTGGTTTACATGATGTATTCCATATTTCGGTGCTGCGGAAGGCTGTGCAAGAGCCATCACAAGTGATCGTGGTTGATCAAGTGCCGGTGGATAGTGGGTTGACGACAAAGGTCAAGCCCGTGCGGATTGCAGACTCGGAAGTCAAGCGGCTACGCAATAAAGAGATCAGGATGGTCAAGGTCCGATGGGACAATTGCGGTCGTGAGGAGCTCTCTTGGGAGTGAGAGCAGACTATGCTTGACGAGTATCCGGAGTTGTTCCGCTCAGGTACAAATTTTGGTTTTGTACTTATCTTTATTTATGTAATTTCGTGGGCGAAATTCTTTTAATAGGGGGAGTGTTGTAACGCCCCGAAACTCAAAAGAGCGACGAGAGGCGTTTTGGGCCAAATCTGGTATTTGGCAGGAGGCACACGGCATGGGACACGGGCGTGTCCCAGGGCGTGTCGGGCTCGAGTCGACGATTTGGCCGCGAAGTCGACATTTTACGCTCGACGATGTGTCGAGACGGGGCACACGGCCTGAGACACGGGTGTGTCTCAGGGCGTGTCGAGCCCGTGTTGACAATCGGCCCGAGAGTCGACATTTTCGCTCGACGATGTGTCGAGATAAGGCACACGGCCTAGGACACGGGCGTGTCCAAGGCCGTGTCGTGTGGTCGACGAACTTCGCTCGACGAAGTGTCGAGACAGTGAACACGGCCTGGAGCCCAGGCGTGTTCGGGTTTGACACGGGCGTGTCACATAGGACACGGGCGTGTCCAAGACCCGTGTGAGTCTCGGGTTGTTTTCGGGGCTGTGTCGATGGGGGTACACGGCTAGCCACACGGCCGTGTCAGTTGGAACACGGGCGTGTCAGGTCAAACACGGGTGTGTCGGATGCCCGTGTGTTTTTAAGACGCGTCGATTTTGACGGCAAATGAGGGACACGGCCCTGGACACGGGCGTGTCACAGGCCGTGTTCGGCCCAGGTTTTACTTTTCAGCTACGAATCATAGTCATTCGTTTCCTTAATTTGGGATCCGACGGTTGGGGGTTGTTCCTACTGGGATATACCCGGGATTGAGCCTTTGAAACCCTCATTTTTTGCTTGAGTGGTTCTCTTTCTAAGTCAAGAGAGAGGTGAGAGCAAAGGAGGAAGAAGAAGCTTAGATCCGGTCTTTGGAGGAGCTTCGGAGCTCCAAATCGCGAACCGACTTCGGATCTACGAATGCAAGAGAGTGCGGTGCTTTTCATCCGCTTACATTTCCATGGCGCCAAGGAAGAACGCTAGGGTAACGATTCTCTTCTTGAGCATGTGAAGCTCTCTTTTTTTGCATAGGAAGCCCGCTCTCGCGAGTTTGCGGTGAGTTGGAGGCGTTCCTTCGGGTAGATATGTAAAGTCCCCGTTGTTTAGAGTCCGTATTCGAGAACAGACATATGCATGATGTGTGAAGCCTACCCGAACATGTTGGTCTGAATCGGTGATGTTGCATTGCATAAATGCCGGAGAAAACTCCGTGCGATTGTTTGTTTTTCGGGTTTTCTACGTGGTAGATTGCAACAGGGAGCCTTGGGGATTAACCCAAAGGTGCACCCGGAAAACTGGGCAGATGCGTGATCTTGCCAACTTGGAGGCCTGGGAGCCAACTTGAACATAACCGGGTTATGTGATTTTGTGATGGAAACGAGACTCAGGAGAAGTTTGACTTACGCATATGGTTTAAATAACCACTGCGATGTGAGCACGGCTTAGATGGAACCGTACCCGTTCTATGTCGTTCGGATTAGAGCCGTTGGCATAGATGAGGGTCTTCGACGGTCTATGGTTTTAATTACCATGACCCATGCTGGGAAGACAAATTGCTCATTTTTGGGCCGTCCTGGGGACGGTGGTGAGTCGGCGGTCTTTGACCGTGTTCACCGAGAATGTGCCCTGAATGCACGGGGTGTGTGGCCGTGTGAGCCTACGCCTGTGATGAAATATATATCTATACACTGCTTGGTTATGCTAATAAGTGTAGGGAAGGAGCATCGCCGCCCCGAATTGGGGGCGAGATCGTTATAATTTGGTCAGCATTGCTGACCGTTGCTTTTGTTTACCACCGCGCGGTGGTTTGTTGCTTGCAGGTACTGCTGGACCAAGCGGTCAATAGCGGGCTAAAGCCCAAATTGCGAAGCCGGCCCTTGAAGGCCTAATTGGAGTGTTTACTTGCTTTTATTCATGTATGACTGGCCTACGTGCTGTGGTATGGAAAACATGTAATATTGAGTAAACCATTTTGTAAGGCCTTAAGGCCAGTACTTGTGTATGTACTACATTCCTATTTGGTGTTTAGTGGACATTCATGCTTGTTGCTGAGTTCTTTAATTGCAACTTATAAAACTGCTTCCGCTAGAATGTTCTGTGTAAGACGTTATGATTGGTTGAATGGTTTCCATTGAGTAACCACCCGATCTGTCTGTGGTATATGACGTCGGGCCCCGGCCGGACCTACTGCTATATACTATGCGACGGATAGGAGGTGTTACATAGGCACATTCAAGCGTCAAGCATCACAGAAACGCAAAGAGTGGCTTTCATTGGAACCTTTTGGTGTTGCAACACACAAGCGCAAGATCTGTAAGATTCCTCCAATTATGAGCCCCTTCAAATGAAGGAGTTGACCCATTTTATGGATTTCAAGAGAGACACACAAGGAATTTTGCCATTTTAATTATTTGGTAGATGAATATAAATACTCAATTTACGTCCCTCGGATCACCAACTTCAGTAATTAGATAACTTTGCCCCATGGATAGATTCAAGCAGCTTAGTCAGGTTTGTCGAAGTAGGGGAGACCGACAACAACGGTCGCGTCACCCAAAAAGTAAAAGTGTTTGAATCTTGATGAAAATTTTAGGGAAGTTTCGACTCGTCTTCATGAGTCAATTGATGACGGCTGTTTCTCAATTGGAGATCCAAAACTACGAAAATCACATATATTGTAGTTTTTTTTAGAGCAATTCAGTGTCATTTTTGAATAGAAATTTCGTAGAGTGGTGTGAGATATGAGCTTCAAAACTTCTGAATCTTCCTCTCCATTAATGATTGTTTGAGTGCTTTTTGGATGGGAAGAAGAGAGAAAGAAAGGAGGTCTCCCTTGCCAGGGCATGGGTTGTAAGACCCCCCTACCCGGATCCCAAAACACGACACGAAGGGGGAGTCTTATGCCCGGAACAGCCGCCTTGCGGTAACATTAGCACACGGGCTAACCTGTACCACAAGACGCCTATTCCGCCGGCTACAATAATATCAATAAATCATGCCAACCCAACCAAATAAAAAAGCAAGAGAAGTCAAAATTCACACTAAGTTATAATGTCCAAATACATCAATAAGGAGAAGCTAAAACATGCTTCTACCATATATCAGAGTACAGCTAAACATTGCCCAAACGGGCTACATCAGAGTATCAAATACTAACATCAGTAACTGACGGTATCGACGACACCGTCAGCTCAGGCCCTGTCTCCCTGGCCTGGCTGTCCTGCTGCGTAGTCTGCGGCTGCTCTACCTGCGGCGTGACCTCCTAAAAAGGAAGACGTAGCAACCGTTAGTCGAAACGACTAAGTGGTTTCACATCCGCTCCCCCGGCGACTCCTCGGCACCGGGCGGAGAAAAGGAACAAGAGTATAGTATATAACAAGTATGCAAGTAAAGGAAGTACAAGCAGGTGACAGTAGTGTAAGAGTAACAGCATCATAATCAGCATTTATGTAAAAGCTACACTAAACTAGCAAGTATAAGTAACAGCAGGAAAGTAACTTAACTTATAAGAATGCCCATACAAACTTATAAGTTAAGGATCGGGTTACATAAAAGTAACTCATCGTATAAGAGTGCTCATACAAACTTATACGATGAGGATCTTGTGGTGCAATGATATGAAATGCTATGAATGCTATGCAATGACTCACTCATGCACACCCATGCAATTGCTATGTCGACACAGACTATAGTTCCCACTTTTCGAGCAGGTAGCTAACCTCTCAGGCATCAGCCGCCGTGGCCAGGCGGTGATAGTAGAACGGGCACTTCTACTACTAGGCGGGTATCACACTACTTCACCTAGGCCTCCGTACGCCTCAACGCTAAGAACACAACAGCGGAGCCCATGCGTACTATGGTCCAGCGGGGTCTTGGGTAGATGTGCACCAAGAACACAGCCCGAACTGGCCTTGCGTGACCCGAAAGGGGCCTCGGAAGAAAGCACGAGGACACAGCCCAACCGTTCACATGGCCGGAGGGGCCTCGGGACGTGAACACCGAGGACACAGCCCTAACCGACCAAGTCTAACTGCCAACTCCCGTCGGTGTGACGACTGGCGAGCCCGTAGACCTGCCACACTATCCTTAACCCAGGATTACGACACCGCGTGTCGACTCACACCACATGCAAATTCCACATCAACATATCATGGAAGGGGCCTCGGAGTGAGCACGAGGACACAACCCAACCATCCATCCACACCTTACCTCAACACGACCAAAACAAATGGCGGTCAACACCGCACTTGCACATTTACTATAAAATGACAATAGGAGACGACACACTATTGATGGACTCCTAAATTCAATCCGATATATAATATATGCATGGCCATGGGTTACCCATCTATATATCATCCCAAGTGATTTCATCATGATATAAACAAGATTTGCTCTTACGACAACTTACCGAAGTATTATCAGATCAATCCAATTAAACATAAGGAAATCAACAGGCCTCAAGCTATCTTGCGATAATAAATTGATTTCTAAAATAGTAAATATTATCATCCATAACACTTTGGTGGTTAACATAAATTATTTCACCAAAATCTCGAATTAATTGCGACATTGGACCACCAATTTCAAATCCACAATGTATGTAGAGACCCAGAATTTCAGCGCAGGATTAGCACTGGACAGCAACTTCGACCGGAGTTTACTGAAGTTACAGGAATCCGGTGAAGGCGTGTAACCCCTCGTTGGAAAGGTATTTCCATGATCTACAACTTTCATATTCAGGTCACAACCCAGATCTGACAATACCTTACTCTAAATCGGCTTCAAAGTTCACTGCGCACAAAACACAATTTCTGTGTACAGGAATTGCCGGACAGCAAACTCGATTAGGTTTTCCCGGGGCCACAGACATCACCTGAAGTCGTGCAACCACTCGTTGGAAAGGTATTTCCGAGGGCTACAACTTTCGTGTTTGGCCAAAAGCCCAGATCTGCACCTATCCTACAAGAAAAATGACCTAGAAGATCGTTGCGCGCAGAATACAGATTCTGCGCGCATCTTAAAGAAAATGAACGGCATCGGTCCGTCTTCCTCCTCAAGCGATCCTTCCTAAATTTTCCAGAAATGTCCTCCTCCCTTATTCAACCTCAAGGGCCAAAACTCCTCACGAAACCATTCACCCATCGTCGTATTGAAGAAAAGGGGAAGGGTTGAAGAGATCTAAACTCTAGGATTCAAATCCTAGCATGGCCAAACCTAGAAATCTTCTCCTCTCCATCAAGCTCTCTTGAGCCGATGTCTCTCCTATATATCTAAGATCTAGCACCAAGGGAGAGGGTAGGAAACTCACATTGGCTCCAGCGGTACCACCATTTCTTGCCATGGATCGCGTAGTTCTCCTCGGCGGCATCTTCTCTTTCACGGCGATGGCGAATCTCCTCCGGTAGAACTTGCTCCAGCGATTTTCCTCTCACCAGGAGTTCTCACAGGAGTTAGGGGGTGAAATGAGAGTGAAAACGGCTAGGGTTTCCTCTGCCCCTTATAAACAAAATATGACACGGGTAGGGACACGGCCGTGTCCGTACCCGTGTCCCGCTTCCGCGAAACGGTCGTGGCGGTTTCCATGTCGGTTCAATGTTTGACACGGGTAGGGACACGCCCGTGTCCCGACCCGTGTTCACATGACACGGCCGTGTGCCTGGCCGTGTCATTGGCCGTGTACTTCTCGGGTTGCATCTCGACACTTCTCGTCGAGCTCAACTCGACGCACACGGGTAGGGACACGCCCGTGTCACTACCCGTGTCCCCCGCTCGACTATCTCGACGCATCTCGACACGCTTCGTCGAGACCATCTCGACGCACACGGGTAGGGACACGACCGTGTCACTACCCGTGTCACTTGGTTTCGACACAGCTCGCCAGTCTCGACACGGCTTGTCGAGTGGAACTCGACGCACACGGGTAGTGACACGCCCGTGTCACTACCCGTGTCACCACCCATGTCACTCTGCACTGATTTCTCCACTTCTCCACAAGTGCAGCCCAATTCCCTGCACTTCTCAGGACTTGAGTCAACCCTCCTGACTCAAAAACACACACACCAGGGGCCTAGAGCGATTCTGGACGTTACAAATCCTATAAACAAAATAAAAGATTTCGTCCCCGAAATCAGGCTTAGGCTGTGTGGAGAAAAGCTTAACATGAAATTTATCATATGTTTTTTTTTTATAAGATTACCTTGGGCAAACAACTCCGGGTAGCGTTGCTGCATCAAATCCATAGGCTCCCAGGTGTACTCCTCCTTCCCATGATTCATCCATAGCACCTTCACTAAGGGGACACTTTTGCGGCGCAAAGTTCTTGTCTCGCTGTCAACAATCCGCACCGGCTCTAGTCGCACAGACCTATCTGATGCCACTGCACCATCAGTAGTAGGAATATACTGGTCGGGCCGCAACAGTGCTTTTCGAAGCGACGACACATGGAACACGTCGTGGAGATTTTCTAGTTCTGGTGGTAACTCCAACCGATAGGCCAACGTGCCAATCCTTTCCAATATAGTATAAGGCCCAACATACCTTGGGCTGAGCTTTTTCACTCCACGCACCCGCGACACTCCATGCATCGGCCGAATCTTGAGGAACACTTTTTCGCCCACTTGGAACTCCACCATCCGGTGCTTTTTATTGTAATATTTCGTCTGTCGACTTTGAGCCTCCAACATGCGATCTCGTATCAATCTGACCGCCGCATCAGTATCATCTATGTATTCATTTCCCAATGCCTTCGAATCTTCATCCTGCACCCAAGACAAGGGAGTCCTGCACCTTCTTCCGTAAAGGGCTTCATGGGGCGCCATGCCGATGCTTGCCTGATGGCTATTATTATAGGAGAATTCCACTAGTGGCAAGAGCCTTTCCCATGGCTCTCCTCTGTCCAGCACACATAACCTCAATAAATCCTCCAGTGTTCTGATGGTCCGCTCTGACTGCCCGTCCGTCTGAGGATGAAATGCGGTACTAAAGGTTAGGCGTGAGCCCAAATACGCCTGTACCGCCTTCCACTCATTGGATGTAAACCGACCATCCCGATCCGAAACAATTGTCTTGGGCACGCCATGATACCGTACAAATTGCTCCACCCGAATCCGATCTCGGATATCACAAACTATGCTCACGTTGGCCAAATACTCCGCATACTCTGTCGAAGGAGCCTTGAATACTAGAGTAATTTCCATCTCCTCGATCATCCGAGCCAACTCCATACTCATCAACCGAGACTCTGGGCTAGAGCCTGGCGCTTTTCTACTCAAGGCATCGGCTACCGAGTTCGCTTTCCCGGGGTGGTAGTTCAGGGTGAACTCATAGTCGCATAGAAATTCCAACCACCGTCGTTGTCTCATGTTCAACTCCTTCTGAGTGTGGACATACTTCAAGTTCTTGTGATCGGAAAAGATCTCGCAGTGTACGCCATATAGCTAATGCCTTCAGACCTTCAAAGCGAACACCACTGCTCCCAGCTCCAAATCATGAACCGGGTAATTAACTTCATGTCTCTTTAACTGTCTTGAAGCATAAGCGATTACATGCCCGTGCTGCATCAGCACCGCACCCATCCCTTGATATGATGCGTCCGTGTAAACCTGAAATCCTTCCTTCCCCGACGGAAGTGCAAGGATGGGGGCGGAGGTAAGCCTATCCTTCAACTCTTGAAATGCTGCTTCACATTGAGGTGTCCACTCAAATGGCACACCCTTCTTCGTCAAGGAGGTAAGAGGAAGGGCAATCTTGGAAAATCCTTTCACGAACTTGCGGTAGTAGCCAGCAAGTCCAAGAAAGCTTCGTACATCGGCCGCCGACTTCAAGGGCGACCACTCCTTCACGGCCCACACCTTTGTTGGATCCACTGCTAGCCCTGCTCCACTGATCACATGCCCCAAGAAGGCAACCTCCTTAAGCCAGAATTCACACTTGCTAAACTTGGCATACAAGGCGTGCTCCTTCAATTTCTTCAAAACTAAGGTCAGGTGCTCGACATGCTCCTCCTCCGTCTTTGAGTAGACCAAGATGTCGTCGATGAAAACAATGACGAAGATGTCTAAATACGGTTCAAACACCTTGTTCATCAAACTCATGAAGGCCGAAGGGGCATTTGTGAGCCCAAACGGCATTACTGTGAACTCATACAAACCATATCTCGAACTGAAGGCCGTTTTCTGGATATCCCCCTCATGTATCCTCAACTGATAGTATCCAGAGAGCAAGTCTAGTTTAGAGAACCAATGTGCTCCCACTAATTGATCGAACAACTCGTCGATCCGAGGTAGCGGATAAGTGTTCCGCACCGTTAATCGATTGAGTTCCCGATAATCTATGCACAATCGCAGGGTTCCATCCTTCTTCTTCACGAACAGCACAGGGGCTCCCCATGGTGATGAACTGGGGCGAACGAACCCTGAATCTACTAGTTCTTGCAATTGAACTCTAAACTCCGCGAGTTCTTTCGGGGCCATTCTGTACGGAGCCTTGGACACAGGCTTGGCACCTGGTACTAGATTGATCTGGAAGTCAACCTCTCTATGCGGAGGTAATCCTGGTAGCTTCTCAGGAAATACCTCAGGAAAATCCCGCACAACCCGTACATCCTTTAATTCCAACGCTTCCTCCTTCAACTCGAACCAGATCATGAAGACCTCGTCCCCCTTCATATGAGCTTTTACAACCTGGACGGAAGATAACATCATGCGGGGCGCGAAACCAATACCTTGGAAGATGACGTCAGAGTCTCCATGCCTCAAATAGATCCGCTTCTCCGCGCAGTCGATCCTCGCGAAGTGTCAATCCAGCCATGCCATGCCCAAAATGATGTCGAACTCCGACATTCTCAAAACCGTGGCCGGTGTATCAAAGGCCTTCCCATCAATAAATAACTCCAACTCGCACTTGGCGGTTGCGATCATCTCCGAGCCATCCGGAAGGCGTTCTCGTCGGGCTATGCCGGTAAAGTACTGTACACCCCCCATGTCTTTTATGAAATCCTCGGACACAAATGAGTGTGAGGCACCGGTATCGAATAGAGTGTAGGCCGGTTTCTCACTAACCGTTACGCCTTAGTATCAAGATTGTGAATGCCCAAGCCAAATTCCTAGAAAAACTTAGGCAGACTAAGGACGAATGCTTAATTTCTTCCTCGTAGTCCTCGTCTTTGAGCTGGGTCCCGCTTCAATCACTCCTTCAGCGAGTCTCTTAACGCTTGTCTGAACACCCAAAAGACCCGCTCCCAATCACTTTACCATATCCATTATCTCCACCAAGCACAAATCTCCTATAAACAAAAGTGGTTGCCCTAGGAAATCTGTCATGTCTATTTTCTCCGTTAGATTCAAAATCCGCTATAAACAAAAGTGCTTGCCCTAGGTGATCTCGCAAGACTTTATACCATAGTTTTACATACTTGGGGTCGTCCAAACTTGGAAGATCGATGTATAAAGGTATGTACCTAAGGTCAGGTTAGCTAATCGTAGGGTCAAAGTTGGACAAACTTAATGTGAATTACATATGGGCACACCACTGCTTCCGCGAAGTCAGTTTGTCCCCAAACTGACTAACCAAACGGGGGTGGCACCATTGTTGAATGACTTCTTAGTTGAAGATCGTGGCAAACTGATACCATTTGTAAGACCCCCCTACCCGGATCCCAAAACACGGCACGAAGGGGGAGTCTTATGCCCGGAACAGCCGCCTTGCGGTAACATTAGCACACGGGCTAACCTGTACCACAAGACGCCTATTCCGCCGGCTACAACAATATCAATAAATCATGCCAACCCAACCAAATAAATAAGCAAGAGAAGTCAAAATCCACACTAAGTTATAATGTCCAAATACATCAATAAGGAGAAACTAAAACATGCTTCTACCATATATCAGAGTACAGCTAAACATTGCCCAAACGGGCTACATCAGAGTATCAAATACTAACATCAGTAACTGACGGTATCGACGGCACCGTCACCTCAGGCCCTGTCTCCCTGGCCTGGCTGTCCTGCTGCGTAGTCTGCGGCTGCTCTACCTGCGGCGTGACCTCCTAAAAAGGAAGACGTAGCAACCGTTAGTCGAAACGACTAAGTGGTTTCACATCCGCTCCCCCGGCGACTCCTCGGCACCGGGCGGAGAAAAGGAACAAGAGTATAGTATATAACAAGTATGCAAGTAAATGAAGTACAAGCAGGTGGCAGTAGTGTAAGAGTAACAGCATCATAATCAGCATTTATGTAAAAGCTACACTAAACTAGCAAGTATAGGTAACAGCAGGAAAGTAACTTAACTTATAAGAATGCCCATACAAACTTATAAGTTAAGGATCGGGTTACATAAAAATAACTCATCGTATAAGAGTGCCCATACAAACTTATACGATGAGGATCTTGTGGTGCAATGATATGAAATGCTATGAATGCTATGCAATGACTCACCCATGCACACCCATGCAATTGCTATGTCGACACAGACTATAGTTCCCACTTTTCGAGCAGGTAGCTAACCTCTCAGGCATCAGCCGCCGTGGCCAGGCGGTGACAGTAGAACGGCACTTCTACTACTAGGCGGGTATCACACTACTTCACCTAGGCCTCCGTACGCCTCAACGCTAAGAACACAACAGCGGAGCCCATGCGTACTATGGCCCAGCGGGGTCTTGGGTAGATGTGCACCAAGAACACAGCCCGAACTGGCCTTGCGTGACCCGGAAGGGGCCTCAGAAGAAAGCACGAGGACACAGCCCAACCGTTCACATGGCCGGAGGGGCCTCGGGACGTGAACACCGAGGACACAGCCCAAACCGATCAAGTCTAACTGCCAACTCCCGTCGGTGTGACGACTGGCGAGCCCGTAGACCTGCCACACTATCCTTAACCCAGGATTACGACACCGCGTGTCGACTCACACCACATGCAAATTCCACATCAACATATCATGGAAGGGGCCTCGGAGTGAGCACGAGGACACAACCCAACCATCCATCCACACCTTACCTCAACACGACCAAAACAAATGGCGGTCAACACCGCACTTGCACATTTACTATAAAATGACAATAGGAGACGACACACTATTGATGGACTCCTAAATTCAATCCGATATATAATATATGCATGGCCATGGGTTACCCATCTATATATCATCCCAAGTGATTTCATCATGATATAAACAAGATTTGCTCTTACGACAACTTACCGAAGTATTATCAGATCAATCCAATTAAACATAAGGAAATCAACAGGCCTCAAGCTATCTTGCGATAATAAATTGATTTCTAAAATAGTAAATATTATCATCCATAACACTTTGGTGGTTAACATAAATTATTTCACCAAAATCTCGAATTAATTGCAACATTGGACCACCAATTTCAAATCCACAATGTATGTAGAGACCCAGAATTTCAGCGCAGGATTAGCACTGGACAGCAACTTCGACTGGAGTTTACTGAAGTTACAGGAATCCGGTGAAGGCGTGTAACCCCTCGTTGGAAAGGTATTTACATGATCTACAACTTTCATATTCAGGTCACAACCCAGATCTGACAATAACTTACTCGAAATCGGCTTCAAAGTTCACTGCGCACAAAACACAATTTCTGTGTACAGGAATTGCCGGACAGCAAACTCGATTAGGTTTTCCCGGGGCCACAGACATCACCTGAAGTCGTGCAACCACTCGTTGGAAAGGTATTTCCGAGGGCTACAACTTTCGTGTTTGGCCAAAAGCCCAGATCTGCACCTATCCTACAAGAAAAATGGCCTAGAAGATCGCTGCGCGCAGAATACAGATTCTGCGCGCATCTTAAAGAAAATGAACGACATCGGTCCGTCTTCCTCCTCAAGCGATCCTTCCTAAATTTTCCAGAAATGTCCTCCTCCCTTATTCAACCTCAAGGGCCAAAACTCCTCACGAAACCATTCACCCATCGTCGTATTGAAGAAAAGGGGAAGGGTTGAAGAGATCTAAACTCTAGGATTCAAATCCTAGCATGGCCAAACCTAGAAATCTTCTCCTCTCCATCAAGCTCTCTTGAGCCGATGTCTCTCCTATATATCTAAGATCTAGCACCAAGGGAGAGAGTAGGAAACTCACATTGGCTCCAGCGGTACCACCATTTCTTGCCATGGATCGCGTAGTTCTCCTCGGCGGCATCTTCTCTTTCACGGCGATGGCGAATCTCCTCCGGTAGAACTTGCTCCAGCGGTTTTCCTCTCACCAGGAGTTCTCACAGGAGTTAGGGGGTGAAATGAGAGTGAAAACGGCTAGGGTTTCCTCTGCCCCTTATAAACAAAATATGACACGGGTAGGGACACGGCCGTGTCCGTACCCGTGTCCCGCTTCCGCGAAACGGCCGTGGCGGTTTCCATGTCGGTTCAATGTTTGACACGGGTAGGGACACGGGCCGTGTGCCTGGCCGTGTCATTGGCCGTGTACTTCTCGGGTTGCATCTCGACACTTCTCGTCGAGCTCAACTCGACGCACACGGGTAGGGACACGCCCGTGTCACTACCCGTGTCCCCCGCTCGACTATCTCGACGCATCTCGACACGCTTCGTCGAGACCATCTCGACGCACACGGGTAGGGACACGGCCGTGTCACTACCCGTGTCACTTGGTTTCGACACAGCTCGCCAGTCTCGACACGTCTTGTCGAGTGGAACTCGACGCACACGGGTAGTGACACGCCCGTGTCACTACCCGTGTCACCACCCATGTCACTCTGCACTGATTTCTCCACTTCTCCACAAGTGCAGCCCAATTCCCTGCACTTCTCAGGACTTGAGTCAACCCTCCTGACTCAAAAACACACACACTAGGGGCCTAGAGCGATTCAGGACGTTACATGGGTGATCCTCCCTGTGCTTTCCGACCGCCGATCACCCCCCGCCCTGTCTCACGCTAGGGCTTGAGCAATAGTGTGAGGGAGGGGAGACATTACTGAGCTGACCCACGTTCATTCTTTTCATGAATCACTCCGAAAGTCATTTGAGGGGTAAAACAAATTCAAAATCACACAAAATTGAGACTTTTGGATCATTTTGGCGAGCAAGCTATAGTCGTGATCTTGTTTGTACAATATACTCTTGATATTTTTGGAAGCCCAACAATAATACTAATACTAATACTACTAATAATATTAGGTAATTGTTAACCGCAACCTGTTATTTTGCTAGTCGCACCCCAAAATCTTCCAATATTTCGTGCCTTTTCGAAATACGTCTTGTACATGCAATATCAGGAAAAGTGTTCAACACGAAAGTTGTAGATATCGACGAGATCTACAACTTTCGTGGTGAACACTTTTCCTGAAATTGCATGTACAAGACGTATTTCAAAAAGGAACGAAAAATTGAGGGATTTTGAGGTGCGACTAGCCAATTATGGGTTGCGGTTAACAATTACCTAATATTAATGCTAATACTAATAATAATAATGTGAGATTAGAAGAACCGAGGTACAATGGTCGGTTGGTCCTTTGGTCGGACCGCAAGGGCAGTACGCGAGGTTACAGAAACGGTTGTTCCGGCTCCTGCCGTGCCTTCTCTCCCCAAGCAACAGAGCCCGAGACGAAAAGGAGTGGGCCGATGGTAATGGTTGGTGGAAGCGCCGCCGCTTCTTCTGGCGAGGTTGAGGCCGGTTTTGCTAAGCTACAGGGGGAGGACTTCGAGTATTATATGCAGACCTACTCGATCATGCTGGGACGCAACAGCAAGAAATCCGCCGTTGATGTGGACCTCTCGAGCCTCGGTGGAGGGATGAACATCTCCCGACATCACGCTCGCATCTTCTACGACTTCCAGCGCCGCCGCTTCGCCCTCGACGTTATTGGCAAGAATGGGTGCCTCGTAGAGGGCGTTCTTCACCTTCCAGGAAACCCACCAGTCAAGCTTGATTCCCAGGATCTCCTCCAGATTGGTGACAAGAAGTTCTATTTCCTCCTTCCCGCTCGATCCATCTTCGCCGCTGCCTCAGTTCAGCGCCACATCCCACCGCATTCACTGCCCTTTTCTGGACGAAAGATTGCTTGCGCCCGACCTAGGATTGCGGGGTATGAGGAGGTGCGGGAGGAAGATGAGGAGGACGATGTGCTGGAGGATGGAGGGATCAAGAGGATTAGGAGGGGGGCAGTGGAAGGGGAGAGGTATGGTAGTTATGGCTTGCTTTTATCTGCGCCACAGGGGAAGCTGGGACTACCGTCAGTAGGTCAGTATGGTCCTATGGGATTTTTTTTTCTGTGCTGGTAGATCTTTTGATTTCCTGATCTAAGATGAAAGATTATAGATAGTGCTGACGCTGTATTAGGCCCTTGGATTTTATTGGACCGTATATTTCCCTTTCTTTCAGATATGGTTTGTGGAAACTAAATATGCAGAGCATGGTACATCTTCCCCCTCTCTCTAATGTCGACGCCAGGAGTATAATGGAAAGCTCAGAATGTAGACCTAGTGCCTCAAGCTTCCATATCAACTTAGTGTCCATTTGATGCGATGTTTTTTCTCGGGTGAGTTTGGGCAAAACACTACCATCATTAAAATGTGTCTCACATAAAAACGGTTATGGCCGTCACCAAGAAAAAAAAAACTAATTTTGAACATAAAAGTGGATGAGAGAAGCACCTTATGCCGTCGCCGGAGAAGGAGGCGAGGAAGGAGGCGGTATATCGCCGACGAATGGAGCGGCACACCGTCGTCTTCGTGCGAGCAGAAAAAATTGGGAGGGGTCCGGGCGGAATCACCAATTCTGACCTCTGGAGGTCGGAAATGAGGGGGAACAAAAATGTCCTGCTTTCGATTTGATGGGAATTGAAGGTAATTCCAATTCATATCGATTTTTTGGACCGCTGAACAACGGAAATGAAATTGGCAATTTAATTCCAATATTTTTTCCAATTCCGCTCATACGAACGGGGCCTAAAATGAAATGGTATTAATTACTCTGTGGAAATATATATCCCTCCCAATCCTTGTCTTTAAAGTCCTTGTGGACATGTCATGTATACAACCCCGTGTTCGGCGAGTGGGTCCACCAGACTAGGCGAGCGAACCAGAACGACCGACCCTCGTCAATGTAGTAGTCGAGCGAACCCAGATAGCTGACTCGCTCCCGCCAAGGCTAGGCGGGCGAACCGTGCGAGCCAGCCCAACCAGTCCGCGCCTGCCTAGGCTATCTTATCGCCGGCTCGCCTCCGTATAGGGCTGTCAAGCCATTACAGCCCGGCTCGCGCTCGCCTAGAGTTAGAAGGCGAGCTGCTCGAGCCAGGCCGCATCCGCCCGGTAGAAGGGCGAGTTGACCCTCTGTTCCTCGGCACTCGCCGAGTGGGATATAAGGGTCTGTGATCCAGGTTCGAGTGAGCTTTAAGCTATGCGGGGCAGACACGTGGCATGAATAGGCGGGAGGCCCTCAGAGTTGGCATTGAGTGATGCTTCTCCACTCAACGCCTTTCAGCTTCCGGCGTTGTCTGATGCTTTTCCACTCAATGCCTTTCGGCTTCCGGCGTTGAGTGATGATTCTCCACTCAACTTCTTTCGGCTTTCGCCGTTGAGTGATGCTTCTCCACTCAACGCCTTTTGGCTTTCGGCGTTGAGAGACACTTCTCCACTCAGCACCAGGGGAGAAATTACATATATGCCCTTAGAGGTCTGAATTTAGCTTCTCAGAACAACGGAGTTATGCTGTTAGCAGACCACTTTTGGATGCATATAACCGTTCCAAATAGCGGAGGTGCGCTGTTAGCAGACCAACTTCAAAAAACTATAAATAGACCCAAGGGGGTACCTCAGAAGGCATGCTTACTTGTGCTCTAGTCTTTTTGCGCTTTCTGACGTATCCTTAGCTCAGCACTTGGCTAAGTAGGGGAAGCGCTTTAAGATCTTCCGGGTGTGTGGTGGGACCTCCGTGCTGGAGCCTTGGGTTTGTTCCTTGTGCTAAATCTTTGGTCATTCAGCTTGTGAGAGAGAAGTAAGTTTGTGATCATCCTTTCCTCAAGGGTCGAACTCCACAGAAACCGATTTTTCGGTTTCAACATTTTGGTGCAGTGAGTGTGGAGTGTGATCATCACCGAAAATCTTTTGCGAGCTCAATGATTGGAGGAGAAGGACAAGGTTCGGATAGGGCCGACTCGCCACCCCCTCCCCCTCTCGCCACCCTCGGGATGTTCGAGGACTTCCGGAAGGAGGTGATCAGCCTCGTCAAGTTCGCACTCGGCACGCGCGCCGAGTGCTCGACGCCGGCCGTTCCAGTCGCGAGCACTCAGGGCATGCCGCGACCTCATGGGTCCCAGCTCGCGCGAAGCCGAGCTGCCCGGGTGCGAGTCGAGCCGGTTCGCCTCCTTTATCTCGCGAGCGACATAGAGAGTCTCTGGATAAGGGAGATGGGTTGCCACTCGCGGGTCGGCTACCTAAGATCCCTACGTTTCCTAAGCTGTCCTTAAGGGACGCGCGGTCTCACTAGCAAGATGCAGGTTTAAAGGTGGCGAGCGGGAAGGCCGAACTAGGTCGTGAGTACGCAAAGAAACAAAGCCATGAACATTTCAAAAAAGCAATATCACAAACAATATCGATTCAGTAAGACATATATTATTAATTACAAAAGGTTACAAAGAGGGGACTCAGCCCGCGTTTACATTTCAGAAATAAAAGTACATGTTACAAAAAGTGCGGCGTGAGGGTTCAGCGAGGCGAGCTCTCGGGCGGCGAACCCTCCTAAAGAGGTTGGTAGGACTTGTCGTCCGACATCGGTACCGGAAGGAATAGTTCCGGTACTACCTCGCTCGCCGAAAGACCCGCGCCTTCGCTCGTAATGAGGCCTGCCCGCTGCAGAGTCTGGAGCGTGTACTTCGCGGCCTTGACAACATTCTTTTGCATCATCTCCTCCAGCTCGAACTCAGAATAATGTGTGAGCTGGCAGCTGCTGCTGGAGGGCGGCGGAGGAGCTGCGGTTTCCAGTTCTCGCACCCGCGCCTGTAACGCCTCCTTTTCCTTCTCGGGAGTGGCTATCTGTAAACCAAGGCGCTTAGCCGTCGCCGCATCCTGCGAGAAGAGATAAAAAGAGCTTTAGAAAAGCGGAAGCGATCTTAAGGCGACTAGAGCAAGTCATGGGACTTACCACCCCCCAGATATCTGGCAAGGACAGCATCGACCGCGTCTGCCCGCTTCTTCTGGTGCCCCGCTTCCTCCTGAGCGAGACGGCGGGCCTCCTTGTCATTAACAAGCTTTTTGAGCGGGGAGGTGTTCCGCTCCAGCTGCGTCCACCGCCTGCCCACCATGTGAGCCAGCTCCAGTCCGCGGAGCTGGGCCCACTCGCTCTCATCAACGAGAACCCGCGTGGCCTCCTCATCGAAGATCGCAGCGTCCTCCCGCGCGTAGAGGCCGAACGAGAAGGCATAAGAGCAACTCCAATGGGGGATCTCTATATTTAGAGATCCCTCATGTACTATGTTCTCCAAATATAGAGAACATGGAGAACCAACTCCAACCATGTTCTCCATATTTGGAGATCATGAATTTTTTAATATTATATATTTATAAATATATAAATATATGTTATTTTATGTATATATTTATATTTAAAATATGTCATATATATTTTATATATTTATATGTATAAATAAATATAATAAATAAAATTAAAATTTTTTATTATATTATATTATTTTTTAACTCTTTTTTTGGAAATTTAATTGCATAACTAAAATATAATAAACATTATATAGTTCAAAAAAAATATTACATTTGAAAATAATGCTAAAATTCTGGGAGGTTATCATCCGGTTCGCTACGACTTCCACGTGCGCTTCCCCCGTGTTGTTCTCCCCCATACCCGGGAACTCCATAGTTGCTTCCTCCATACTGACTTCCTCCATGCTGGTGTCCTCCGGATCGAGCTCCACCATATTGGTCTCCTCCATATAGGCTTCCGTCGTACTGACTTACTCCAAAATGAGGCCCTCCAAAATGAGTCCCTCCAAATTGAGGTCCTCCAAAGCGAGACTCTCCAAATTGAGGCCCTCCAAATAGAGGTCCTCCATGTGGGTCTCCTACATAGTGGCTTCCTCCATACTGACTTTCTCTATGCTGAGCTCCGCTGTACTGGCTTCCTCCGTGTCGGTTTCCTCCACATTGGGTTCCTTCGAGTGATGCTGATTCTATAAATAAGAATTGTTTTATGTTTTTATTCATAATTTCTTGTTTTTTTTGCCGAAAATATTGTCGCTCCGGAGTTCCTTTTATGCTATCCAAGTCTATCATCATAATATCATGATCTTGTTTAGCACTCTGAATCTCTAATTTTTTCTTTTCATTTTCGACCTTTAACTTCATCAGTTCATTCATAGAAGACATATCCTTCGCTCGTTCTGCTTGACCTCTTTTCAAAATCTGTAAGATTTCTTCATTTGCTTTATTTTTTGTTTCCATACCACCACTTTTACCACTAACCTGTCTTCTCCTTTCTTTTTCTTTCTTTCTCCTAGTAGGCTGTGTATTTGAAGTTGAGTTTGGAGATTCTTCATCACCAATACTATTAGGGTTCATTTCGTTATTGCCTGTGTTTAGGTCCATGCGTCTCCGTTGTGTGGGTGAGTCAGAATCAAGCTCTTACGACATGTCATCACGCTGAGAGGTCTTACCAGCTGCAGCCCCGAAATGATTGATCCATTTTTCAGTATTTTTCAAGATTGACCAAACATGATCAAACAAGAAACCTCTTCTCTCGTTGAGATCTTCGCCGTAAAATTTTTTTGCTTGATTTAGCTACAAAAAATAACAATTACAATAACAAATAATTTCATTGAGCTAATATTTCAAATGTAAATATATACTTACAATATCCAGTTCAGATGCACCGCTCGGATTTCTTTGCTCAATCTGTCTAATGCATCCTCTAAATTTGCTAGTCTTGCTTGCTAACAATGACCAACGACATGAGAGAGATTTTGGGGTTCTCTGTCCTGAGCAAGTACTTGGTCTCGTGTTGTGGAATACAACAAAGATTCTTTCCCACATCTTCTGTTCCTTTTGATTGCTACCCATAATTGGGTCTTCAGATACCTCAAGCCATGCATAGCATAATGCTTGATCTTCTTTCACTGAGAATGCTGTTCCTCGACTGGAAGTCATGCCTAACACAACGTTGTTCCTCGAATGGAAGCGTTGAAGATAGAGTGATGGGTACTTATACAAGTCTTGAAACATGAATCCAATGCTAGAGAAGTGATGATTATATAGGATTTTTTAAGATCATGCATTGACATTGAATTCTCTTGTTACTTCATCATAAATATTGAATTTCTTCTCGAACATTAGATTCTTTTTCCAACATTGAATTCCTTCTCCAACATTGGATTTTTTTTCCAACATTGGATTCCTTCTCCAACATTGAATTCTTTTTGTAACGTCCCAAATCGCACTAGGCCCGTCGTGCGTGTTTCCTAGAGTCAGGAGAGCTGACTGGGGTTCAGGGGAGTGTTGACAACTGGGCAGCACATGTGAATAGGATTTGTAACACCCTAGTCTTTGGTCGACACAATGGTGTCGACACAATTGTGTCGACACACTGGTGTCGACAGTGTCGACACACTGGTGTCGACACAATGGTGTATGACACGGGTAGAGACACGGACGTATCCCTACCCGTGTCACTTTTTATATAAAAGGGTTGTGAAAACCCTAGCCGTTTTCACTCCTCATTCCAACCATTTTTCCTGAGAAGGAACCCTATGTTGGAGAAGGAACCCTATGTTGGAAAAGGAATCCAATGTTGGAGAAGGAATCCAATGTTGGAAAAAGAATCCAATGTTGGAAAAAGAATCCAATGTTAGAGAAAGAATCCAATGTTTATGATGAGGTGACTTCAGAATTCAATGCCAATGCATGATATAAAAAAATCCTATATAATCATCACTTCTCTTCTCATCTTCAAACTAAGTAACTATCTTCCCCTCATACAAGTAATGAACTCCGGTGCAATGTCATCTCATTTACGATCTTCATCGTCTTCCGATGATGAATTTTTTTATCAACAAATACAGCGGTGGGAAGAAGACACTGCTGAATGAGAGCAAGAAGATGAAATTTTGGCGTGCGCTTACCACAACTTATCTGAAAGTCATGACAATGAACTTCCGAGACGCCGAGGTTCAATACCCGGTCACGTGGTAATCAACCGGGGTAGGATTGAAGGTGATACTAGATTGTGGAATGACTACTTCGCCGATCATCCCATATATGGGGAAACATATTTTCGAAGAAGATTTCACATGAAAAAGAATTTATTCCTTCATATTGTTGCCGCGGTGCAGGAGCACGATAATTTTTCCGTGCAAAAGAAAGATGCGGTTGACAAGCTTGGATTGTCCACCTTACAGAAAATAACATCAGCATTCCGTATGTTGACATATGGAATAGCAACTGATAATTGTGATAAATATATTCGAATCGGCGAGTCAACTGTGATTCAATGTTTGAAAAGATTTTGTAGGGCGATTGTACAAGTGTACAAAGAAGAATATTTGAGATATCACAATGCCATTGATGTTGCTAGATTATTACAAAAAAGTGAAGAACGAGGATTTACAGGGATGTTGGGAAGTCTAGATTGCATGCATTGACGATGAAAGAACTGCCCAACAGCATGAGCAAGCCAATATTCAGGACGCAATGGTGGGCCAACAATAATACTCGAAGCAGTAGCATCTTATGACTTATGGATCTGACACATATATTTTGGGTTACCAGGCTCGAACAATGATATTAACGTCCTGCAATCGTCTCCTTTGTTTTCCAACTTAGCACAAGGTATTACACCTCCTACGCATTATCAAATTTTGAGAAAAAATTATGATGTTGGTTATTATTTAGCCGATGGAATATACCCGAAGTGGTCAACACTAGTTCAAACTATTTCTCATTCACAAGAAAAAAACAATACTTCGCAATGATGCAAGAAGTATGCCGAAAAGATGTAGAGCGGGCATTTGATGCTCTTCAATTAAGATTTACGATAATTAAGAGCCCGGCCCGTTTTTGGGATAAGAGCGTTTTACACGATATCATGACTACTTGTGTTATAATGCATAACATGATCGTCGAAGACGAGCGGGATAAAAATGAATGTGGCTATTTCTACTCCAGCACCAACGCAGAATGTTGAAGACTTGAACACAGGAGAAGCCGAACGATTTCGTCAGTTCCTTAATCGACATAAAAAGATCAAGGACAGAGATGCACATTTTGCTCTTCGAGATGCACTAGTTGAATATTTGTTGGAACGACATGGGAATGAAACAATGTAATTTTGAATTTATTTTTTTGGTTCCACGAGTTTATTCAGTAAATGGATCATTTTATATTATTTGTATGACAAATAATAATTAAAAAATATTCAATATTAGGCTCGTTTTATAGGTCTCGAGAAAACAATTTTATTGATATATTATATGCCATCATTGAAAAATTATTGTAGCGGCTACGCAAGATTTATAAATTATACAAGGAATTAATATAACTAATAATTAAATAATAAAAAAATAAAAAATATATTATAAAATTAAATGTCGTGGCCGACATTTCCTCTCCCCCTCCTCTATATTTAGAGGAGGAGAGAGAAAATCTGCATAATTGCAGGATCAAATGCCGCCCGGTTGGAGGCAAATTTTTCGGCAAAAATGCAGAATCTGCATTTTTGCCGACCCATTGGAGTTGCTCTAAGCCTCCCCGCTGATGGTTTCCTGCTCCAACCAACTCGGCATCAGGGTGGAGATGGAGCCTCGGTTCGCCTCCTTGTCCCACTGAAGGAGGGGAACACTGAGATCGTCCAAAGGCCGGTCGCCAAAGCCAAAGTTGCGGTGCCCTCTCGGCACAGGCTTAGCGGCGGGCTCCTCTCCTCGCGACCTGGAGGTGTCGACCGCCTTGCTAGGTGAGCCGCCTGTCGAAGCGCTCGGGGGGGGGGGGGGGGGGGGGGCTCTTCAGTTGGTTGGCCCGTCGGAGCCTTGCCTTTCTCCCGAGTTACGGGAGGTGCGCCGCCCACGGCCTTCGGCTTCTTGGGCGGCGGCGACAGCAGAGGTTGTTTGCGGGAGGCCCGCTTCTGAGCAGTGAGGGCCGGGGTTTCGCGATGCGCGGCGGCCGCCGCCTCAGCACGGGTAAGTTCGCCGGAGGCGGCTCGCGCACTCTCGTAAGGAGGGTGCAGGGCAATGTCTCGCTCACTTGCGAAAAGAGGGTTATAACAAAGGAAAAAGAATGGGCTCAGTAAAGAGGAAGGTGCGAGCAGCTTGCCTCCCCCAGGCGGGACGGGGGCGAGGCTATCCATGTTCCTGCGGAGGAACGCGGCTTCAAAGTTCTTCCCTTGGAAGAAACCGCACAACTCGGCTTCGTGGCCCCCAGGCTAGCGGGGCGATAGCTCGCCTCGTTGAGTTGTACCGGCGAGAAAGGGACGTTTCGAAGCCGCCTTTGACGAAGACAAACTTCTTGAGCCAATTATGGCTCTTGTTCACCGTCTCGCGCACCTTGACATGGGTGCTGGAGAAGTAGGCGGTGCCATCTTTGTTAGCTCGGAAGGAGAACAGCTTGCGGAAGACCACAAGGCTGAACTCGATCCGCTCCTCCCGCAGGTAGCAAGCGAACCCGACCACGACGACCACCGAGTTGGGAGTCATCTGGCCGAGGACAACTTCGAAGTACTTCAGTACCTGCCTAACCTCCGGCTATAGGGGCAGCCGGAGGCCCGCGTCAAAATGGGTAATGGGGATGGCGAGCTCCCCAATAGAAAGATCATTAATCTTCTCCTGCTCTCCAGGCCGCCTCGCCTCAAAGCCAGGCGGGATGAAGTCGCCAATCGCGTCACGAAATTCGCCTTCAGTAATGACGACGCAGGAGAAGGAATGGTCGGAGAAGGTCCAGGCGCACTTGCTTCGCCCATCAGCGTCACCTCCACCGCCGCCTATCTCGCAGTCAGATCGCCGAGCGGTACGCTGTAGTTCTCGCAAGTAGCGGGTGGGCCGGGAGTGGCAAGAAGTAGAGAAGGAGCGAAAGTCTTAAATGCGGTAGGTAGGATGGAGCATCAGGGCCTATTTATAGGAAAAGAATGGGCGGGAAAACGTCCTGTCGGCGGGAAAAGTGCGGATAACAAAAATATGCCCTAACGCTTCGGCTTCCGGGCCCGCCAATAGTTCCCGCCAGCTCGCCATGGCCCTACTCGGCAGCGAGCTCGCATCCGCCTAAGAGGCGGGTGAGCCGCGCTGACTTGCGACCGCCGAAGAGGCGGGCGAGTCATGCTGGCTCGCGTTCGGCAGAGGGGCGAGCAAGCCCAACAACCTCGCGCCCGCTTGAGGAAAGAGTAGGCAAGCAAGGGCACCTCGTACACACTCTCCTAAAGAAAGCTAAGCAGTGACAGGCTATGAAAATAATATACAGCAAACACGAGCCCATCAGCAGGCGAGAAGTCTCAAACAGTTATAAATAAGAAAAGTTCGATGTCCTGAGAAAAGATGAATAAAATTTCATAACCCTATCACGCGGGCTGATCCAAAATACATGTGCGACCCGGGTCTGGCGACCGGTAGCAAGGAAGGGGCAGGTGGCTCAGTACTGAATCCATTTCCACCTTCCCCGCCCCCGCATCCCGGAACGGGGCGGCACGCGCGGGTAGAAGTACTCGTGAACCGCCTGTAATTCCCGTTGAGTCAGGTCGACCTGCTCCGTGGCGTGCCTGAGCCGTTCCTCCGCTCGCGTAATGTGCACCCCCGGAGAAGTCGTCCCATCTCCATCAGTTGGGCGCCTCATGCCCTCTAGTACCGCGAACCGCTCCACCTCGGACTTATCCTCGTCCACCCTATCGCAAACCTCCTGTAACAGTAGGGATTGTTTCTGGAATAACCGTGTCACCCGCCTCTTCATCCCATCAACGTCCTGCGGGTCGCCCAGGTATTCCGAGATGTGGTCCGTAGAAGAGGGAGGCGAGTACCTCCCGCTGATGTCGACATCGGAGGAGGAGATCACATTAAAGCCTACAGAAGTAGGAGAGATCAGAAAAAGCAAGCAGTTATAAGCAAGCAAGCTTACAAACTCACCGGGGATCGACACGTCCCCGCGCTGGCATACGACCGGGAGGTACCCGGCTGTCCCTGGAGGAGCTCGCCTTCCAGAGTTGCAAAAGATTTCCCTAGCCCAGGGCGGGTTGACAACGGAGGAATCGCAGGAGGGGCATTCTCCTGGGTCGAAGGGCTGGCGGCCCGCTCAATTATCCATGGGGAGGAATGCCCCAGTTCCATTCTACCGCTTCCATCTTCGCGGGACGTCTCCTGCAGAAAAAGAAATCAGAAGCAGAGTGACGAATCAGACAAGAGGCCCGCATACCTCATGGGCGGCCTCGGCACCAGCCGTCGAACTGGACGCAGGGGCGTCGTTCGGGGGAGACCACCTTATTATTTTCCCTTTCTTCGGCCTAAAGAGGGGGCCGGGTGATCCACGCGCCAGCCACGGGGCAACATCAAAGACCAGCTCCCGCGTCCCCTCCCTCGCGGTCGCTAGCCGCGCTCGCATCTCTTCTGACACAGGCATCGCTCAGCTACTGTTCGTAAGAAAGATTGAAGAAAGAAGACGAGATTTTTCCCGTAGGCTCGGTGACATATTTATAGCATATTGGTGGGACCCACCAAAAGATTCCCTCCAGCTCAGCAAAACACTCAACGAACACATGAGGTTGGATAATTCTTTCCGAGCTTTGCCAAAGCTCGCAAATAGCGGAGATTGTGTACAACCCCTTGTTTGCCGAGTGGGTCCACCAGACTATGCGAGCGAACCAGAACGACCGGCCTACGTCAATGCAGTAGTCAGGCGAACGCAGATAGCCGACTCGCTCCCGCCAAGGCTAGGCGGGCGAGCCGTGCAAGCCAGCCCATCCAGTCCGCGTCTGCCTAGGCTACCTCGTCGTCGGCTCACCTCCGTATTGGGCAGGCGATCCATGGCAGCCCGGCTCGCGCTCGCTAGAGTTAGAAGGCGAGCTGCGCGAGCCAGGCTGCATCCGCCCTATAGAAGGACGAGTTGACCCTCTGTTCCTCGGCACTCGCCGAGTGGGATCCAAGGGTCTGGGATCCAGGTTCGAGTGAGCTTTAAGCTAAGCGGGTCAGGTAAGTGGAATGAATAGGCGGGAGGCCCACCACTCAACGCCTTTCGGCTTCCGACGTTGAGTGATGCTTCTCCACTCAATGTCTTTTGGCTTCCGACGTTGAGTGATGCTTCTCCACTTAACGCCTTTCGGCTTCCGGCTTTGAGTGATGCTTCTCCACTCAACGTCTTTCGGCTTTCGGCGTTGAGTGATGCTTCTCCACTCAACGCCTTTCGGCTTTCGACGTTGAGTGATGCTTCTCCACTCAACGCCTTTTGGCTTCCGACGTTGAGTGACGCTTCTCCACTCAGCGGCAGGGGCGAAATTACCTATATGCCCTTAGAGATCTGCATTTAGCTTCTCAGAATAGCGGAGTTACGCTGTTGACAGACCACTTTTGGTTGCATATAACCGTTCTATTGTGATATTTGTGCATGTCATAGAAGCTGCCTTACCATTGCCATCATTACCTTCATTACAACTGTTGATAGTGCCCAAAGCTTGTATGTATTATTCAAGTATTTAAATACAAGGAGAGAATACAAATATATAGGAGAGAAGAGAGAAGAATAAATCCTATACATGATGTGAGACTAAAGAAGGAGGAGAAAGAAAATAAATAAAGTGGGCCATTAAATGGGCCTTTTACATGAGTTTTTCCAATACTCCCCCGCAAGCTGGAGTGTACAAGTCGTATGCGCCAAGCTTGGATAGGCACTGATAGAAGAGGGTACTAGGTAGAGCTTTGGTGAGGATGTCAGCAACCTGTTCAGTACCAGGAACATGCTTGAGCTCGATCTTCTTCATGTGGACTTTCTCTCGGATGAAATGACAATCTACCTCAATATGCTTCGTTCTTTCATGAAAGACCGGGTTCTTAGCAATATGTATGGCAGCTTGACTGTCACATAGGAGGAGAGCTGGTGAAGGTAGTTTAACTCCAAGGTCGGTAAGGAGACTCTCAATCCATGTGAGTTCAGAGACCACAGCAGCCATTGCCCGATATTCTGCTTCTGCTGAGGATCGAGCAACCACTGCTTGTTTCTTGCTTCGCCAAGTAATCAGATGTCCTCCAAAATAGGTGCAAAACCCGCTAGTAGATCGTCGATCGTCGAGGGAGCCAGCGTAGTCGACATCAGAGAATGCCACTAGTGTAGGAATGGAAGATGAGGTTTTGTATACAAGTCCTTGGCCAGGAGCTGTCTTAAGATATCTGAGAATGCGTTCCACAGCCTGGAGATGAGAGTTTCGAGGAGAGTGCATATAGCGACTCACGAGTCCCACAGCGAAAGATATATCAGGTCTTGTAACTGTTAGGTAGATAAGTTTCCCAACTTGACGACGGTAATATTCTGGATTTGGTAGAAGAGAATCAGAATCCGAGCCCTGAGCACATATTTTGTGATTTGCATCCATGAGAGTGTTAATAGGTTTGCAGCCAGAGTAGCCTGCATCATGAAGAAGATCCAAGCAATATTTGCACTGAGAGAGAACCAGACCATCTGACCGTCTGACCACTTCCAGACCGAGGAAGTACCAAAGATGTACCAGATCTTTAGTTTGGAAGACGGAGCTCAGATGTAGCTTAACAGCCTGTATGCTGTCCAAGTCACTGCCAGGAATAATGATGTCGTCGACATATACCAATAGGAGAACCGTACCAGTGGCCCGGTGGCGAGTAAACAATGAGAAGTCAGCTGAGTTTCGAGTGAAGCCAATTTCCCGGAGAGCTTTGCTGAACTTGTCGAACCATGCCCGAGAGGATTGTTTGAGACCATATAGCGATTTGAGAAGATGACAAACCCGTGACTCCCCCGTGGTCTCAAACCCGGGAGGTTGTTGCATGTAAACCGTTTCCTGAAGGTCGCCATTCAGGAAAGCGTTCTTGACGTCGAGTTGAAATAAGGGCCATTGGCGATGGACAACAACAGAAATGAGAATTCAGACCGTGTTGAGCTTAGCGACCTGAGAGAAAGTCTCGTCATAGTCCAGCCCCTGTTGCTGGGTGAAGCCACGAGCAACCAAACAATCTTTGAGGCGATCAATGGTCCCATCAGGAGCATGTTTAATGACGAAGACCCATTTGCACCCAACAGGTTTCTGGCCGGGAGGAAGGGGCACCAAGGTCCAAGTCTGGTTGGCCCAAAGAGCAGTCATCTCTTCTTCCATGGCCGCACGCCACCCAGGATGTTGAAGAGCGTCCTGGACAGAAGTAGGAATAGAGACCGAGGATAGCGAAGTAGCCAAGGTCTGAAGAGGTGGAGAGAGGCGATGGAGAGAAACATAGTCCGCCATTGGATGAGCGGTAGAGGCCGACACCGGAGCAGCAGAACACGGAGAAGCCGAGGTCGAAGCCGACTGCAGAGGAGCAACGGGAGGAAGAGGGCGACGAGTATAGACCCGAATAACGGGGGGTCGAGGAGGGTCACTGGTGGGAGGAGGCGTAGGGATGGTGGGAGGTGAGTGGACGGGGATCACCGGCCGTGGGAGGGAGGGTGTTGGAGGAGGTGGTGGTAGAAGTGGTGGCAAAGGAGGAGGGAAGAAGGGTTGATCCTCCCGGAAAGTAACATCAGCCGATACAGAGACCTTCCGGGTGATCGGAGAGTAGCAAACATAGCCCTTTTGGGTGCGGGAGTAGCCGACGAAAATGTGTGTGGCCGCACGGGGATCCAGTTTGTCAAGAGTGGGGCCCAGGTTATGGACAAAGCAGGTACATCCAAAAACCCGGGGGGTGAGGGGGAAGGCGGGTGTGGAGGGAAAAAGAAGGCTGAAGGGGGTAGCGTTCTGGAGAACCGGAGAGGGGAGACGGTTGATAAGAAAACATGCAGTGGACACCGCAAAGTTCCAGAATACTTTGGGAACGTGCATGTGAAGCATGAGGGAGCGAGCAACATCAAGGAAGTGGCGGTTCTTTCGTTCGGCGACCCCGTTTTGTTGAGGGGTGTAGGGACAAGAGATCTGGTGAACAATACCGAAGTTTGCGCAGAGAGTGGCAAACTCGTGGCTATTGTATTCCCGGGCATTATCAGAGCGGAAAGTTTTAATGGTGGTAGAGAATTGCGTACGAGTCTCTAACACAAAAGCCTGAAAGACACGAGTAAGCTCAGAGCGATCATGTAGGAGATACAACCAGGTAGTGCGAGAGTAATTATCAATAAATGTTATAAAATAACGATAACCAGAAATCGTAGAAACTTTATACGGTCCCCAAATATCAGAATGTATTAAATCAAACGGAGCAGAGCTCCTAGTACAATGTGCGGGATAAGAAGAGCGAGGCTGTTTGCCAATAATACAAGAATCACATTTAAAAGCAGGAAGAAAAAGGTCTGGAAGCGCCTTCTGGAGGATAGGTAGAGGGGCATGCCCAAGCCGACAATGCCAATCAGAAGAGGAAACAGAGGAAAGGGATGTGGGAGAGACATCGAGGAGGTAGAGCCCGTTCTGCAGTCGACCCCTACCAATGGTAATCCGCGTCTGCCGATCCTGTATCAAAAAACCAGAAGAGGTGAAGGTGATAAAGCAATTCATATCAGTAGTAATACGACCAACAAAGAGTAAATTAAATGGTGAGGCTGACACAAAGAACGGAACGAAGAGAGAGAGAGGGAGGGAGGAAGAGATCAGCGCAGCCGGAGACCGGGACAAGCGCACCATTGGCCACAGTAATAGACGGGGGATGAGCAGCAGCAGAGAACTAGGGCGGCCGCATGGAAGTGATGTGGTGGGTGGCTCCCGAGTCCAGGATCCAGCGAGATCCGGAGGAAAGACAGGCAGTACCTGTAGTGGAGGTGGAGACAATACCTGCATGGGAGGTGGAGGCAATGGAAGCAGATGGAGGGTTGAGGAGCCCATGGAGGTGTTGCAGCTGAAGGCGAAGAGCCTCAAGATCCGTACCAGTCGGAGGAGAGGTATCGGCAACAGCGACAGTAGGCGGGCGCGGAGGGTAGCCATGTTTCTTGTGACAGACTGCTTCAGTATGGCCATCCCGGCCGCAGTAGGTGCACTTGGGCCGTCCGCGGCCACCACGGCCCCGCCCACGGGAGCCCGTACGTCCACCCCGAGTAAAAGAGGGTGGGGGAAGTAAAGGAAGAAGGACCTGCTGAAGAAGGGCCGGCGAGGGTGGTGCAGGAGCCTCCGGTGGAGGTGGTACGCAAAGTAACATCGAGCAGACATCGGAGAAGGAAGGGGTAGTGGGTGAAGCCAGAACCTGGAGCCGGATACTGTGCAGGTGTGGCGGGACGCGAGCCATAATCATAGCAATACAAACAGCCTCCTTCTGGGCGCGTTGGGCAGCGAGATCAGTAGTCGCGGGCTGGTGCTGAATCCAGGCTTCCGTGAGAGTTTTAGCACGGGCCACGAAGGAGGTCATGTCCAGAGCTTTGCCAACATCCAAGGCTTGAAGATCAGTGATGATGTCAAAAAGGTGCTGAAGGCTGTCCTTCCCTGAGTATAACGAATGAAGTTCATCCCACATGGCTTTGGCGGTCTCATGATACATGATCATCTGGTACGGCTCACCCTCCACCGAGTTCAGGATCCAGGTCTGGACGCGACCGTCATTTCGGAGCCAATCATCAGTAGGAGGAGTCGGTGAGCCCTGGGTAAGGTGACGTGCAAGACCCTTGGCCTGTAAGACCCGGCGGACGGAGTGGACCCAGGGGATGAAGTTGGACTTGCCAGAGAGGGAAATAGTAGTAATCCGAAGCTCATCGCGGAGTTCGAGAGGAGCCACGTGGTCGGCCGGGGGTTGAGCGGTAGTGGAGTCGCTGGAGGACATGACGACTGAGGATGAGCAGACAGCAGGGTACGGAGAGAACAAACCGCGCGGCAAGCAGCGGGTGAAAGGAGGTC
Organism: Platanthera guangdongensis; assembly: GCA_039583875.1. Lineage (NCBI taxonomy): Eukaryota > Viridiplantae > Streptophyta > Magnoliopsida > Asparagales > Orchidaceae > Platanthera > Platanthera guangdongensis. The sequence goes on along the minus strand of CM077156.1, from coordinate 119,574,814 downwards.
GCGGCGAACTGGAGGAGGTCGCGGCGAACTGGGTGAGGTCGCGGCGAACGGGAGCAGTCCGCGAAAGGAGGTCGCGGCGAATTGGAAGAGGTCGCAACGGTGTGGAGCAGATCGCAGCGGTTTAGAGTAGAGCTGGAGCCGTCCGCGACAGAGGTCGCAGCGGTTTGGAGCAGAGCTGGAGGAGGTCGCGGCGAACTGGGGGCAGTCCGCGGCAGAGGTCGCAGCAGTTTGGAGCAGATCGCAGCGGACTGGGGCAGGCCGCTGAAAAACACCGTGACGGACTGAAGACGAGACCGCGAGGAAGAAGCCACACAGCAAGAGAAGAGGAGCGCACAACGAACACGAGGAGAGCCCGCAACGGACAGGAGCAGTCCGCAAGAGATTGCGGATAGGGAGTCCGCAAGCACAGAGGCTCGAGCGGACAGAAACAGAGCGGGCTAGAGGGAGCAGTCCGAGAGCAAAGAGGCTCGAGCGGACACAAACAGAGAGTGCAGCGGACAGGAGGGATCGTCCGGAGCGGATAGGAGAGGTGGGCCCCACGAGTCAGAGCAAAAGATGGCTATAAGAATCCTGAGGAGGGTGGAACCACGGAGAGAGAGAATAGAGGCGGAAGCAGAGGGGCAGTCCGCACGAGACCGGAGCGGACAGGAAGGCAGTCCGCAGGGGAGCCGAGCGAACAGAAGCAGAGGGGCAGTCCGCAGGGAAGGCGGACAAGAAAGGCAGTCCGCAGAGAGGCGGATGCAGAAGGGCAGTCCGCAGGAGACCGGAGCGGACAGAAGAAAAAAAAAAAACAGGTCGCAGCTAGAAGTAACCTCGCTCTGATACCATGCTGATAGTGCCCAAAGCTTGTATGTATTATTCAAGTATTTAAATACAAGGAGAGAATACAAATATATAGGAGAGAAGAGAGAAGAATAAATCCTATACATGATGTGGGACTAAAGAAGGAGGAGAAAGAAAATAAATAATGGCCATTAAATGGGCCTTTTACATGGGCTTTTCCAATAACAACTATTTTGGCTATTTTATGAATCATCATTTTTCATTCATTTTTATTAAGGCTCCGTTTGACGTGGCTTATTCGCTCCGGTGAGGTTGGACAATAACGCCATTGTCATATCAAATTCTTATGCCTCAAACTAGTTTCTTTTTTTTGGTAACGGTAGTAACATTTGTCAAACCAAACATAAATTCTATGACAATGATGTTTTTGTCCAACCTCAGCGACTTAAGTGCTTCGTACCTTATCTGGGAGAAGCTCGACTAAGATGCGAGAAGCTCGACTATGATGGTTTGGACACTTACAAAGGATACCATTAGAGGCACCTGTTAGGCATTGTGAGAGTCTAGTCACTAGGCATGTTAAACGAGAGTGGGGTACACCAATAAAGACTTGGAATAAAACTATAAGGAAAGACATGATGTACTTAGGCATTAGTGAGATTCGGACTAAATATAGGGCACAATGGCGACAAATGATCCATATATCCGACCCCACTATAGTGGGATAATGGCTTGAGCGTTGTTGTTTTGCTTCGTACCTTATCAAACATTTCTTTTCATTTAAAATTATTATGAGCATTTCTTCGTACAATGATATACCTTAGTTAAAATCCCTTCTCAAGTCTACTTCGTTTACAATAATTTTATCTTTGTAGTCAAAGCATTTTAACCCTTTGTTGTACATTCTCAAAGCACTTAAAATCTATCTTCTATTTTCTTTTCTTCAATATACGTCACCCCAAATTTCCTTTAATATAGCTATTCCTTAAGATGTTCTTCTTTATGTTGTTACACTTCCAACCTAATATTCTAATTTTTATCACACTCAATTTTGTTAAAAAACTTTTAAATGTCTAATCTAGACCCAAACAACAACACAGATCCAATTGCTATTTTATTATTTTTAGTTGCCCATCATTTTTTATCATGTAATACTCCGGAGGCATTATTATAATTTAACCCCTCGATCTTGAATTTTTAAGTTGTATGGTCACCCATATCCTCACTATTCTTTATTAAATCGAAGATATTAAATCCACGAGGTATAACTATTTCTATTACTGGTGTTGATTAGTATCTTGTAATGTTTCAAATTATTTTACTAATTTGAAAACCTCTATCTGCTAAGCATTTTCTCAAGTTCTAACTTCTTGCTTATTCAATAAATGTCCTGATTAAAACCCTGTGTTGAACAGAAAAAAATTAGACTAAGCCACACTTTTTCAGTATCGTTATGCTTTCGGTAATCAATACATACTTAGTTTTGAAATTTGATGTGATCCTACTATAATTAAATTTTTTTTGATCTCTCAATAACTATTTCTAACATTAATTATCTTTATCATGCATATTTTGGCAACTTCAACATATCATTTACAAATTCTTGTTTTCTTCAGCACTTATTAAAGAAATTATCATGTACTCAATCATATGCACTTTGAAGTAAGGTTGCTTATGTTAGATATCCGGGACACTGAAGTGCGGAAATAGAACTGAGAATTTTTGTCTTATTATTCTAGAGGTTGCAAATGTCAAATATCAGGGACACTATAGTGGGATAAATGCTTGGTTGTTGTGTTCTACAGGGGGGGGGAATATAATATTTTTTTTTTAATGAAAACAATCATAAATTTACCTCACAATATACTGATTATGTAACAATAGTAGTAAATAAAAATAAAAATATAAATTTAATCTATAAAGTAGCGCATCTAAACGACATAAAATTTTTTATAGAGGTTCCCTTAAAATTTGGATACTCCTCTATTCTACCTTAGGTAGAAATCTACTGTCCACACATATGGCTAGAGTCGTTTGATAAAATGATTGGAGAACTACGCTGAGTTTTTTGATAAGGAAATTCTAAGAGCCATAATCCTAAATCCATTGAAAAGAGATTTTCAAATCTCTTTACAACAGCTTTTACATAATGATCCTTGAACTTTTTCGTAATATGACAATCTTCAACAGGTTTTGACTGTATCTTGCTTTTTGCAGTGTGGATTTATACCATGTTTTCACCATATTTTTCTCGTTGATTTCGTCCATGTTTATGCTGGATATGTAGGATTTTATCTTATAATGTTGTATATATTATCTGGACTGCATGGATGAAATGTTCTTTACAGGTGTCGACTTTTCGTGCGATTCGGGGGAGACTATGTCAAAATTGCCTTACGTACGCCCGCGCGAAATTTCTGCACGTGTGTGCGTCTCTTTCTCCCTTGAATTGGATGAAATGCGACAATATGAATTTGGGCGTGTATTTTCACATACCCGTGTGCGCATGCACAATTACACGTGCGGGGTCTTTTTATGCTTCCAACGCTGAATTTGGGCGATCTGAATCTGGGCGATCTGAATCTGAGCGATCTGAATCTGGGCGATCTGAAATTGGGCGATCTGAATCTGGGCGATCTGATTCTGGGCGATCTGATTCTGAATTTGGGCGATCTGAATTTGGGCGATCTGAATTTGGGCGTGCGTTATTTTCACAAGCCAGTGCGCGCGCACGTGCACAATTTGGCACCTGGTGATTTCTCTTCCCGTTGACCTTTCACACGCGCGTGTGTTTTGCGTCGCACGCCCGTGCGCCCTATTTTAATATATATATATATGCATCACACAGATTTTCACTAGATCGATTCCTTGAGCGCCGTTTTTCCGCCATTTTTGACTTGGAGCTCCTCTCTAGGTTAGGTATTTCCACTCCAGTTATCATTCATCATGAAAAGCTTCAAAGAGAAGCTATTTCCCATCATCTTCTCTACAAAGAAAGGAAGAGTTCGAGAGAAATGTGGACGACATAGACCATCATGAAGACAGGAAGATTATGAGGTGGTGGCAACTCACCCGTACTCCGGACGCAACCGATGAAGGTGTGAAGGGCACGACTTGATAACCCGATAGTCTCTTTTCATTTCTACGGTAAAGTCTTGATTGTCATTTGTATTCCTCTCTTTCTCCTCCGCTCCTAGGATTTGTGGTAGGAAATGTGGACGACATAGACCATCATGAAGACAGGAAGATTATGAGGTGGGGGCAGCTCACCCGTACTCCGGACGCAACCGATGAAGGTGTGAAGGGCACGACTTGATAACTCGATAGTCTCTTTTCATTTCTTCGACAAAGTCTTGATTGTCATTTGTATTCCTCTCTTTCTCCTCCGCCCCTAAGATTTGTGGTAGGGAATCTCTTTTATTTTTGATGATAATGCTTTGTATGAACTCATATTTGCTTTTAATGCACTTTCATTAATTTGTGTGAAGTTATATTGTGTTCATGCATTTTGTGTGGAGTCTCTTGTTTGGATAATTGCTATAATCCTTTTTGTGATTAAGTCTGGTGTAAGTAATCAAAGAGGTGCTGGCGACCCCACCCAATTCTTAATTGTGACGCGGTGCCGACGACCCGCGTTTCCTTTCGTTGCATTTAGTGTAAGTCGTGGAATGCCACTAAACACCTAAAAGGTGGGGGGTGAATAGGTGATTGACCTTTTAAAAGTTATATGCAAAATTTAAGACCGCGATACAGAAATAATCACACAATCACAACACAGAGATTTTATAGTGGTTCTCCGATTTGGGTACGTCCACTTTCCCCCCTCCGCCTATCTAGCAGGGTGCTAGCTTCGACAAACTTTTCCTATCTCAGATCCGCAAATCCTACAACTCGGGGCCAAACTTCTACCTCAGAGATCACGTCTCTTACAACTCAAATTCCCCCAAGGAATCCTACATCAGAAGCACTGACTGACTTCCTATCTCAGGTCGCTACCGACCCTACAACTCAGATTCCCCTCAAGGAATCCTACCTCAGGTTCTATCCAGAACCCTCAGTTCAGGCCACGTAGGACCCTACAGCTCAGATTCCTTACGGAATACTACAACTCAGATCTCAACGAGATCCTACAGAGAATAAGGTTTACAAAAAACAAAACTTCTCTAGACTCAAAGATTGTGCATGAATACTCGGAGTCTTCTTTGAACCTGATGCTAAAAAGCTTCTACTAGGATCTTCGTGCAGAGATTGAATAAAATCTTCAATCTGAATTGCTCTGCTCTTTACGAAGATCCTTCTTCTTATGATGTTAAAGATTTGACTTTTAGATCACAGCAACTTGAATCGACAGACTATCTTTTTGGAGAAGAGAACAAGTTGTTTGTTTTAGTCATCTTCTTCAAATACTCGCGCTTCTCTTTTATTGTCGCCGCAGACGACACAGAAGTTTTTTTTTCTGTAAATTGACTTTTTGTTTCTGCTTTTTCGATCTCTACTTTTCGAAAATCTTCATATTTCTTTTTCTAATAAATCAATTAACGTTCGAATCCTCGGCGTGTTCCGCATGTCAGAGATCCATATCCTTGAAGTGCAAATTTGATTTGACCTTTCCACAGCGGCATTAATGAGCAAGCAACAAATCAGCACGTGATTTGAATTTCCACCTTTTTGAATAATTCGACATGACAATCTTGATTCAGTCGAATTCTTGTCATCAGGTCAAATTCAATCTTTCAGGTCGATTTGCTTCTTTCCAGTCGAATTCATCCTTTCAGGTCGAATTCTGTCTTTCAAGTCGAACTGCTTCTTTCAAGTCAAATTCAGTCTTTCAAGTCGAACTGCTTCTTACGAAATTCACCACGGCCGCTTGCTTAAACCGTGAAGGGGTGAATAGTAATTTTAAGGTTATTGTGCAGTAACCCGATCACAGTACGAAACCTAGGATTAGTTTTAGGTCTTAGTTTGATTTTCGTGGATTCACCTTGTGCGATTGAGATTTCGTGGGTCCACCGTGAGTGTGAGCGGGAGTGAATTTAGATTGTTAGATTTGTGGCTTCTCTAGAGTGTTAGAGATTTTGTGGAGCCACTCTTGTGTGTGAGAGCGATTGAATTTAGGTTGTTTAGTTGTGGCTTCCTTACTTTGTTGAGTGATTCCGTGGAACCACCTCGTGTGAGGGAGCGATTTAGTTACTTGGTGCCCGTGTGCGATAGCGGCCGTCCTCGGAGCGGAGATCGAAGGTGACGAGGAGTTCTTCGCGTGATTGCCATCAACTTCGAATACGGAAGTCGTCTCTTCCGCGGGTAATTGTTTCTATCTTTTCTTTTGTGTGTACCTCTATTTTTCTCGTAAGATAATATAGACTCATTGCTGGGTTTTCGCCCGAGTTTTGTCAGAAAAAGCTACGTCGAAACTCCAAACGAAAACGTATTTGGGGTTCACGATTTCAGTTTTTCCACGACAAAGGGAAAAGCTCAGAATGTAGACCTAGTGCCTCAGGCTTCAATATCAACTTAGTGTACATTTGATGCGACGTTTTTTCTCGGGTGAGTTTGGGCAAAACACTACCATCATTAAAATGCGTCGAATGATAAAAGCTATTATGGCCGTCACCAAGAAAAAAAAACTAATTTTGAACATATAAGTGGAGGAGAGAAGCACCTTATGTGTCGCCGGAGAAGGAGGCGGTATATTGCCGACAAATGGAGCGGCGCACCATCGTCTTCGTGCGAGCAGAAACAATTGGGAGGGGTCAGGGCGGAATCACCAATTCTGACCTCTGGAGGTCGGAAATGAGGGGGAACAAAAATGTCCTGCTTTCAATTCGATGGGAATTGAGGGGAATTCCAATTCCTATCGATTTTTTGGACCGCCGAACAACGGAAATGGAATTTGCAATTTAATTCCAATTTTTTTTCCAATTCCGCTCATACGAACGGGGCCTAAAATGAAATGGTATTAATTACTCTGTGGAAATATATATCCCTCCCAATCCTTGCCTCTAAAGTCCTTGTGGACATGTCATGTCCCTTTTTAGTTGAGGCTACTTTTCTATACCCTCCCTATACACCTCCATCACCTCATATATTCTAATATTATTCTATTGTGATATTTGTGCATGTCGTAGAAGCTGCCTTACCATTGCCATCATTACCTTCATTACAACTATTTTGGCTATTTTATGAATCATCATTTTTCATTCATTTTTATTAAGTGCTTCGTACCTTGGAGAAGCTCGACTAAGATGCGAGAAGCTCGACTATGATGGTTTGGACACGTACAAAGGATACCATTAGAGGCACCTGTTAGGCATTGTGAGAGTCTAGTCACTAGGCATGTTAAACGAGAGTGGGGTAGACCAATAAAGACTTGGAATAAAACTATAAGGAAAGACATGATGTACTTAGGCATTAGTGAGATTCGGACTAAATATAGGGCACAATGACGACAAATGATCCATATATCCGACCCCACTATAGTGGGATAATGGCTTGAGCGTTGTTGTTTTGCTTCGTACCTTATCAAACATTTCTTTTCATTTAAAATTATTATGAGCATTTCTTCGTACAATGATATACCTTAGTTAAAATCCCTTCTCAAGTCTACTTCGTTTACAATAATTTTATCTTTGTAGTCAAAGCATTTTAACCCTTTGTTGTACATTCTCAAAGCACTTAAAATCTATCTTCTATTTTCTTTTCTTCAATATACGTCACCCCAAATTTCCTTTAATATAGCTATTCCTTAAGATGTTCTTCTTTATGTTGTTACACTTCCAACCTAATATTCTAATTTTTATCACACTCAATTTTGTTAAAAAACTTTTAAATGTCTAATCTAGACCCAAACAACAACACAGATCCAATTGCTGTTTTATTATTTTTAGTTGCCCATCATTTTTTATCATGTAATACTCCGGAGGCATTATTATAATTTAACCTCTCAATCTTGAATTTTGAAGTTGTATGGTCACCCATATCCGCACTATTCTTTATTAAATCGAAGATATTAAATCCACGAGGAGGTATCACTTTTTCTATTACTAGTGTTGATTAGTATCATGTAATGTTTCAAATTATTTTACTAATTTGAAAACCTCTATCTGCTAAGCATTTCTCAAGTTTTAACTTCTTGCTTATTCAATAAATGTCCTGATTAAAACCCTGTGTTGAACAAAAAAAATTAGACTAAGGCGCACTTTTCAGTATCATTATGCTTTCAGTAATCAATACAAAAAGGATATGAACTTAGTTTTGAAATTTGACGTGATCCTACTACAATTAAATTTTTTTGATCTCTCAATAACTATTTCTAACATTAATTATCTTTATCATGCATATTTTGGCAACTTCAACATATCATTTACAAATTCTTGTTTTCTTCAACACTTATTAAAGCAATTATCATGTACTCAATCATATGCACTTTCAAGTAAGGTTGCTTATGTTAGGTTATCGGGACGCTGAAGTGCGGAAATAGAACTGAGAATTTTTGTCTAATTATTCTAGAGGTTGCAAATGTCAAATATCAGGGACACTATAGTGGGATAAAGGCTTGGTTATTGTATTCTAGAGGGGGGGGGGGGGGGGGCGCCGGTTCCCTCTCTGGTATGAGGGGGGAAAGGGGGGGGAGGGGGAAGGAAGAGAAAGAAAAAGAGGGGGAGGAGAAGAAAAGGGGGGAAGAGGGAGAAAGCAAAAGCGTCACCGGTCAGTCAATTATTTAAAAAAAATATGGTCAAATATACTAATAAGCGAGAGCATGCTATCATTATCTTGATCACCTAAGTCCCACACGCGCTTCAGAATATTTAGAAAATAAACAAGACAATTTGTTCTAAGAAAAATGACTTGTAAGATTCTAATGCTAACTAACAATATTTCAAATCTGGACAATAAATGTGAAGAATTATAAAGATGAGATTTTAAAAAGGCTTGAAACTAAAATGAGCAATGTTGGTACACAAAATATACTTTGTCAATTGTAAAAGAAGCCAAAATTTTTAAATTAAAAGAAATTAAAACAAAAAACTTCAGATATTGTCCAAAGTTTATACACAAAATGTATAAAAGAGTACATCTCTAATAAAAGAAGAAAATAAGAAATACAAAAACAAGTAAAAACAGTACTCTTAGGAAGGATGGTCTCAAGTTTAAGCACATAAGCTATTGTAGATCCCTTCTGCTTTAATTTGATAGGTAGGGGCATGTTGTAAATCATACATTATGTTGGATCCCTAGTTTGATTTGGGCTAGTTTCACTAAGTTAGGATCTTGTGACCCATCATGTATAACCAGGGTCATAGTTGTGTCATAGAGTCTAGGCTAAGTCCTTAGTTTCAATATCACATGGACCAGCCATCATCAGACTGCCAGAGACTTCAAAGACTTAGAGATTTCAAACTTAGTAAAATGAGTTCGACGTTCGTCGAACTCAGGTCGACGATTGTCGTGCTCAGCTCGACGATCTCAGAGATAATTCTCTGAGCTGAGCTCGACGAACTTGATTCTCAGGTCGACGATCTTTGGACTCTACCTTCAGCATTCCAAGTCCAGATTTTGTTCTCTAGACTCAGGTCGACGAACTTAGTTTTCTGCTCGACGATTTCTGGGTTCTCTACTTCCACTTGCTATTCCAGATGTTTCTCAATTTTTCTAAATCCAGAATCATCTCCAGTCGACGAATTCAAGATTCTCAGCTCGACGAACTTTGACCACTTTGACAAGAGTTAAGAAGCAGCAGTTAGCGGTTCTCTGGTCGACGAAACAAATTCTCAGGTCGACGAAAACAAACTCTCAGGTCGACGATTTCTGGATACTTCACTTCAACACTTCATTCCAGAAGCATCTGAAATATTCTAAGTCCAGAAATACTTTGTTGAACTTCAGTCGACGAAACCAAGTTATCAGCTCGACGAACTCCATACACAGAATTGTCAAAGTTTCTAATCAATACAGTTCTACTCTCTGCTCGACGATCTTGGAACTCAGCTCGACGAACAGAAGTCATCTGATCGACGAACACAGCTTCTCAGCTCGACGAACTGTGGACTCAGCTCGACGATTTCTGTCTCTGTTCGACGAATCCATACTTAGTCATTTCCAGTCTTCTGTCCCCTTCTCACTGCAATAATTCATGTGTAATTAATGCTCAAACATTCTCTGAATATAGCCGTTAAAAGGAGCATTGATTATGCTCTTCTGCAGGATTATTGCTTGTCGTTTTTCCATGGGACAGTTGAGGAAATAAATCAATGCAGTTTATTTTCAAGGTCGTCAGCATTGATTGCAGAGGATTTCAAATTTCGAAAGACAATTTGTGACAGGAAATATAAAAGAGATTTTCTCTCCTTTCCTAAAAATAACAAGTAGAGTAGACGAGAGATAGACAGACAACATACACACAGTCAGTCTGAATCAAGGATTTTCTCTGCCATCTCTCTCAGTACTCTGATACAGCAACTTAAGAAGCCCTAGACCAGAAGAATCTGTTACCTGAAGAAGAAGAACAATCAATCAAAATCAAGAGTCTTCATTCTTCAACTCTCCAGGACACTTCAAAGGACAACAAATCTTTCATCTGTCAAGAAGTGCCTGAATACTTTCTGGTCAAGACTTAAAGATATAAGACCTATCACCCTGAAGCAAAGCTCCAGATTTCCCTGAACCATTCTACATCACAGGGGGAGCTATTTGCTAAAATCATATCCACAAGTCTTCTCAGTTGTATATTGAGAAAGAGAAGACACAATCATCTCGCACCCCCCACTGTATAAAGGGTTATAACTCCCTTCAAAAGTTATTCCTGGTTGCAAGTCACCTGACCAAAAGACTTGAGGTTTGGTTTTTGAGCACCTGATCAAAAGCTCATTGGTGTCAGACATCTGATCAAAAATCTGAGTGGATTCCTACCAGGGTGGTAGAAGAGTGGATGTACCCAGGTTGAGGAACCACTATAAATTTTTTGTGTTGTCTGGTTGCCCTTTCTTTTGTTCTTGCTGTGCTTGTGCTATTTAAGACTGCGGCGCAGAAATAATCACACAATCACAACACACAGAGATTTTATAGTGGTTCTCCGATTTGGGTACGTCCACTTTCCCCCTCTGCCTATCTAGCAGGGTGCTAGCTTCGACAAGCTTTTCCAATCTCAGATCCGCAAATCCTACAACTCGGGGCCAAACTTCTACCTCAGAGATCACGTCTCCTACAACTCAAATTCCCTCCAAGGAATCCTACATCAGAAGCACTGACTGACTTCCTATCTCAGGTCGCTACCGACCCTACAACTCAGATTCCCCTCAAGGGATCCTACCTCAGGTTCTATCCAGAACCCTCAATTCAGGCCACGTAGGACCCTACAGCTCAGATTCCTTACGGAATCCTACAGCTCAGATCTCAACGAGATCCTATAGTGAATAAGGTTTGCAGAAAACAAAACTTCTTTAGACTCAAGGATTGTGCATGAATACTCGGAGTCTTCTTCAAACCTGATGCTAAAAAGCTTCTACTAGGATCTTCGTGCAGAGATTGAATAAAATCTTCAATCTGAATTGCTCTGCTCTTTACGAAGATCCTTGTTCTGCTGTTAAAGATTTGACTTTTAGATCACAGCAACTTGAATCGACAGACTATCTTTTTGAAGAAGAGAAGAGGTTGTTTATTTTAGTCGTCTTCTCCAAATACTTGTGCTTCTGTTTTTTGTCGCAACAGACGACAAAAGCTTTTTATTTAAATTGACTTTCTATTTCTGCTTTTTCGATCTCTACTTTTCGAAAATCTTCGTATATCTTTTTCTAATAAATCAATTAACGGTCGAATACTCGGCGTGTTCCGCATGTCAAAGATCCATATCCTTGAAGTGCAAATTTGATTTGACCTTTCCACAGCGGCATTAATGAGCAAGCGACAAATCTGCGCGTGATTTGAATTTCCACCTTTTTTGAATAATTCGACCTGACAATCTTGATTCAGTCGAATTCTTCTCATCATGTCAAATTTAGTCTTTCGGGTCGATTTGCTTCTTTCCAGTCGAATTCATCCTTTCAGGTCGAATTCTGTCTTTCAAGTTGAACTGCTTCTTTCAAGTCAAATTCAGTCTTTCAAGTCGAACTGCTTCTTTCAAGTCAAATTCTGTCTTACATAATTGAATATACTTCTTACAAGTCTTCTACCCGAATTTGTTTGATACAGTTTCTTCTCCCAATCGAATCTGGACTTAGCGCAATAATTTCTTAGCAGTTGAAATCTTCAAGATATGTTTAGTCGAATCAGCTTGAAGCTTCTGCACGAATATTTATGATCCAGTCGAATCACCTTGACGCTTTTGCACGATTCCATATTTCGGCCGAATTTTCACTCTCTTTTAAGCTAAGTTCATCACCATGAATAGCCTTAATGCAATGAATTTATCTCTGCCCGATTTCGTACTTAGTCAGGTTTTTTGCTTTCAAGTGACTTTAGTACGGATGACTTTAATTTATCAGGTCGAGTTTATACTTAGTCAAAATCCTTTTTCTTTCTGAGGATTGATAACTCATACGTCTTGATACTCACTATATATTCAATCAGAATGTTCACTAGTTCAACTGGACATCCGGTAGAATATATACTTAAGAAAGTTCTGCACAAACAAAAATTCGCTCGAAACATTTGTTCCTTTGACCAGACCCACTTTTCATTTGAATGAGTAACCAGTCGAATTTATACTTATTGGAGTTATTGTCTTCCAGATGACTGCTCGTCTCTTCTGGATATTCGACCAAACCATCTGGTCGAATCAACGGATATTCGACCAGATCATCTGGTCGAATTTATACTTAGTAATCTTTTGCTTCTTTTATTTATTTCCTTTCTTTACCCACGCTTCCAAATTGTGCTTCTTGATCCTCTTTAAGGTGAGTGCTAAACCCAACATAGTCTAGAACTTAGGTCGACACAGTTCGTATTCAATGATGGATTACATTGACAAGACTTTGTCTGATGACACTAAGTCTAACCCTATGCCGAGTTTGAGCACATATGTACCTGTCTCATCACAGCATGAACACACATATATCAATTACAAATGTGATCATTTATATTGTGAGAACTTCAAATCGGGAACATTGTGAACACTGTTCCCAACAACGTCCCCATATTTGTAAAAGTCAGAACCTCAAGTATAGATGACCCGCACAACAGTAAATTAGCTAAGCAGAATAAAGGTAGGGAAGAACATTCCAAAATGTTTTTTCTCCTTATATATAAATAGACGTAATATTTTCATTTGGGTGGGCTACAGTTTCCCTTCCCCTTTCCACTGCCACCCCTTGACCTTCTGCTCTTCGTATCAGCTCTTTTTCTTTGCTCATCATCTTGCAACCATCGCTGTTTAGAGCTTGCATTTCTAAATTCTTTCTCCATGATTTGTACTTCCTCATCATCATCATCAACATGGTGAGCAGAAGCAACTCCTTGTCGATTTAGTTTGTTTACCATCCAGGTGGCAGCTATGCATGTCATGTTCTCCCCCTTTCGGGCTTCCTCAAATAGGTGCTTTACTATTTCATTTTTGCAATTTTCAGTCTTGTTAGACATTGTTTGCACACAGAAGTTCTGGCCTTCAATATATTTCTGCATGATTTTTGTTTGGCAGAGTGAATTGCCTTTCTAACTGCGCAGTTGAGTCACAGAGTTGACCTTTTAGGGGGTGATCGGAAATCGCTTTGTCTATCTTCAGATTCAATTTATTGAGCATGTTGACATTGAGTTCTATCATATCTTGTGCTCTGGTGAACCAATTGGTTAGCTGGGTATCCATATGTGCCGTGTCCTTTATTTCCTTAATTTGAGCTGAAATCATTTCCTCTGCAGATTGTATGGCTCTATCAACATATGACTCAAGGACTTTCCTTTGTTCATTTAACAACATTCTCATTTGATCAATCAGAGGACCAGAGGAATCTCCATGATCAGCAGAACATGAGGTCCCCGCCAAATCAGGTCCTTTTACTTCTGCAACTCTGTCTCCCTTGTTATTGAAAGTATTTTTATCAGTTGAGCTGATTGATGAATCTGTAAGAAGGATGGGGTTGCTGTCACTATGATCTTCAATTGCTTGTTGACTGTTATGCAAAATCAGCATTTTGCAGCGGTTTTCCCTCACCATGTTGTCAATCTTTGAAGTTGGAGGGGTTGATAAGCGCCTCCCCCTGAATTTGATCATCCTTTGTGACAGGAATCTCCCTCTCAGCAGATTCCATTTCAGCTGTATGGTGTGTTGTTGTTCTGTCATCATTTTCTTGAGTTGTTGGATCAGATATCCCTTCTTCATTATTATCTTTAGAGGTCTCCGCCTCAGCGTTTGCAGGGGACAAATTTATTTCTTTGTTAGAATTTTGTGCTGTCAAGCTTGTAACTTGAAGGTCGATACCACTTTTGTTTGCTGTGGGTATTCTTCCTTCAATCTTCTCACCAGCTTTGGGAAAAACCTTTCCCCACTTGGTCACTGCACTAAGATCAATCCTCTTCTGGTAATGTAGAGCAACACCAATGAATTGTGGGAGATGCTGGTCTTCTGAGGAATGAGTGAAATAAAGAGAAATGATCCTACCAAAACTGGGGGATTTGAGAGAATTCTTTATCTTGTTAAACAGGATGTCTCCCTAGGTAGTTTTCTTCTTTAGTACGACCCGTGTCATGAGGTCATGCATACTTTTGGATATTTTGTCATGGGATCCTGGCTTGCAAATCAGTACCTTTCCTATTATATTTGTCATTAGCTTCCCAAAAGCGCTCAACGAGCTTCTCTGAACTAGTCCTAAGGTTCTTCTTGGCAACCACACAACTTCTGTGTCAACAATTGGTCATCTGAGCTTATCCCTTCTTCCTCGAGAGAGATCACAGCCATATGCAGTGCCAATGTTAGGGATTTGGCGGATAATCTTACCCAATGTACGTCGACAGCTGATTTGATAGTTTTCCCAGACGAGGAGAGTTTTGCATTTTTTATAAAACTCCAAAACTTCCTTCTTGAAAATTTTGGAGGACTCAGAGAACACAAATTCTAGTCCCGCATTTTCACAGAGACTTACTGCTTCCAGTAGTGCTGCATCGCCCTTTACAAAGGCACCCAAGACCAACTCATTTCCAGTGATGAGCTCCTCCGCTGCATTCTTTTGAGCCATTTCTGACGATCTTATAGAGGTGTTGTCGCTTACTTTTGAAATATGTTGAGGAGGAAAGGGGCGTAGGAAAGGCAAAATGGTTTTGCATACCCTAATGGATTACTTACGCCTATTTATACATACACATTTATTGCAGAATGTGATGAAGCGCGTACCTTTTTTTTCCAATCCCGGACACTCTGATTTGCGTATTCTATTTGGTTGAGGCTCCCCATTGACGATTTAGGAATACCTTTTACTTTAGATGAGTTTCTTTAGTCGAAATTGTAGTGTTTCGCCATTTTCGTCTTGATGATTGGATAAATTCCGTCATCACTGAGATAAACATTCTTAGAGACATTCAGATTAGTTCTATGTTGTTGACATAACCTGCTTGTCAACACAATTCTTCTTAAGAGTGCAGGTATTTATACCCATTGTGGCTTTTGGATAAGAAATTAAGCTAGTGGAGTGTAATGATAAGAGCTATTTCTTTATTTAGAGTTGATGAGACTTCAATCAATGCTGAGCATACTAAGCTCAATCTCAAAGAAGTTGAACTTACTCTCCTCTAGTGGTTTGGTAAAGATATTGAATACTTGTCTAAATGTTGGCACATACTCCATGCTAATGTTTTCTTTCTCCATATATTCTTTGATAAAGTGATATCCGATCTCTATGTGCTTGGTTCTACTGCGAGAGACTTAATTCTTGGCTATCGAGATGACGCTAGAGGAATCACAGAACATTGAGGTGTTTTTGAATTGCACGTTGTAGTCTTCCAACTGATGCTGAATCCACAGTAGTTGTGCACAACAGCTACCAACAAAAATATATTTAGATTCTGCAGTGGAGATGGACACACTGCTTTGCTTTTTGGTACTCCATAAGATTAGCCTTTTTCCTAAAAACTGACATGTTCCAGAAGTGTTCCAGAAGTGTTCTTTCTATCCTCCTTGCATCATGTAAAATTTCCATCTGAAAATTCTGTCAGTTCAAAGCCTTTGCTCCTAGGATACCATATGCCAAGATTCAGTGTGCCTTTAAGTTATCTCAAGATCCTCTTGGCAGAGGTGTAATGAGATTTCTTAGTGTTCACCTGCTAACTAGCACACACACACATGTTGCAAACATGATGTCTGGTCTACTGACAATAAGATACAACAACGATCCAATGATGCTTCTGTACAGCTTTCATCAAAGAGTTTTCCCTTTTCATCCTTGTCTAGAGACGCAGCTGATTCCATTGGAGTCTTCATGAAGCTTGCACTCTCCATCCCAAATTTCTTCATTAGCTCTTTTGCGAACTTGCTTTGTGAGATGAAGATTTCATCCTCAGATTGTTTCACCTGGAGCCCCAAGAAGAATTTCAGCTCACTCATACTGCTCATTTCAAACATTCCATACATTAGTATAGCGAACCTTTTGCAGAGATTGTCATCAATAGATTCAAAGATAATGTCATCAACATATATTTGGACTAACAGAGACTTCCCCTTTACTTCCCTTAGGAACAATGACTTGTATATCTTTCTCCTTGAAAACTATTTTTCAATGAGATAGGTAGACAAAGTCTCATACCAAGCTCTAGGCGTTTGTTTCAATCCATATAGTGCTTTTCTCAGAAAATAAACATGATTAGGGAGAGTAGGAATGACAAAACTTGGGGGTTGCTCAACATATACTTTCTCCTTCAGATCTCAATTTAAAAATGCAGATTTCACATCCATTTGATGAAATTTAAATCCTTTGTGTGTTGCATAGGTTGGAATAGTCTGATAGCCTCCAATCATCCATACTGCTCATTTCAAACTTTCCCTGCATTAGTTTAGCGAACCTTTTGCAGAGATTGACATCAATAGATTCAAAGATAATGTCATCAACATATAATTGAACTAACATAGGTTTCTCCTTTACTTCCCTTGGGAACAATGACTTGTATATCTTTCTCCTTGAAAACTGGTTTTCAATGAGATAGATAGACAAAGTCTCATACCAAGCTCTAGGTACTTGTTTCAATCCATATAATGCTTTTCTCAGAAAATAAACATGATTAGGGAGAGTAGGAATGACAAAACTTGAGGATTGCTCAACATATACTTCCTCTTTAATATCTCAATTTAAAAATGCAGATTTCACATCCATTTGATAAACCTTAAATCCTTTGTGTGCTGCATAGACTAGGAATAGTCTTATAGCCTCCAATCTAGCCACTGGTGCAAAAGTCTGATCGAAGTCTATTATTTCTTCTTGCCTATAACCCTTGGCCACCAATCGAGCCTTGTTCTTAATGATTGTCTCTTGCTCATCTATTTTATTTCTGTATACCCGTTTAGTTCCAATCGCATTTTGATGTTGGGGTCGAGGAACAAGAGTCCACATTTGACACCTCATAACCTGGTTTAGCTCCTCTTGTATTGCCACATTCCAGGCTAGATCAACATTTGCTTCTTCAAATTTCTTGGGCTCGATTTGTGACAAGAAACTTAGATGCAGTGCCTCGTTTATGGCTGTTCTCCTTGTTTTTACACCGAGAGAGGGATCTCCAATGATTTGGTATGATGGATGATCTCTTAGGTGTCTTGTGGCTGTCTGCAATCTTCCCACAGCTTTCGGTTCTCCAACTTCAGCTTGTGGATCTGCTACAGTCAAGTCAGACACCCTTGAGGCTGCTGTAGATTGTCCTCCTTCCTGTATCTGATCATTATCTTCAATAGATGCATCTGGTGAAATGGACGTTATGATATCTTTATTTTCACTAATGGTGATCTCTCTCATCCCTGAGTTTAAATCTACAACATTTATTGAGGAACTATGCAAGCTCTTGTATACCAAGCTTGTCTCATCCACTATAACGTTTATTTACTCCTCTGCACATTTGTTTTTCTTATTGTAAATTCTATAGATTTTGCTATGATTGGTATATCCTATAAAGATGTCCTCAAAGCATTTTTCAGCAAATTAAGTAAGATATGATTTGTCATTGTTCAATACAAAGCATTTACTCTCAAAAATCTTGAAGTAGGACAGTGTTAGTTTTCTGACTTTCATTAACTCATAGAGTCTTGTTGTGATTTTTGCTGATTAAAGCTCTATTTTGCACATAGCATGTTGCGTTAACTGCCTCAGCCCAGAAGAATTTTGGCAGTGAGGAGTCACTCAGCATAGTTCTGTCAACTTCTATTGTTGTTCTGTTCTTTCTCTTAGCCATTTCATTTTGCTGTGGAGTTTTAGGAGATGGGGATTCTTGTAGGATACCAAGATCTTCACAGAAGTTATAACACCTGATTGAAATTCTGTACCATAGTCACTTTTGATTTTGATCACAGAACAGTTCATTTCATTCTGCATTTGCTTGACAAACAACTTGAAAATGCCTAAAGTATCCGACTTTCTTTTTAAGAACACCCATGCAAACTTTGAGAAATCATCAATAACGACAAAGTAGCTTCCCTCCTAAGCTTGGAATTGGCATATGACCAAACAGGTCCATGCACAACAGATACAAGCATCTTGTGGAGACTTTGGAGTCAATGCCCTTGAAGGAGCCTTTTGTCTGCTTGCACATTTGGCACATATTACATGAGCCCTCCTTGATGCATTTCCAATTTGGTCCATCTCTTACTAGATTTTCTGTGAGCATTTTATTCATAGACTTATAGTTAATATGGTCCAACCTCTTATGCCATTGGACACAAAGAGATGTTCTATCATTTGCCACTAAAAATAAGGATGAAGATAAGTCTACAACAACACTCAAGCCTTTATCCCACCATAGTTGGGTCGGCAATATGGATCTTTTGTCGCCATTGTGCCCTATCTTTTATCATAATCTCACTAATGCCTAAGTACATCATGTCTTTCCTTATAGTTTCATTCCAATTCTTTATTGGTCTACAAGCATCTTGTGGAGACTTTGGAGTCAATGCCCTTGAAGGAGCCTTTTGTCTGCTGGCACATTTGGCACACATTACATGAGCCCTCCTTGATGCATTTCCAATTTGGTCCATCTCTTACTAGATGGACCAAATGCCTAATGGCTAGACTCTCACAACGCCTAATATGTGCCTCTAATGGTCTCCTTTGTATGTGTCCAAACCATCTTTGTCGAGCTTCTCACATCTTCTCTGCAATTTGTACTACTGTCATCCTTGATGCATTTTTTCCTAATTTTATCCAGTCTCGTGTGTCCACACATTCACCTAAGCATTCTCAACTCTGCAACTCCTATTTTTTGCTTATGTACACAGTTCACTGTCCAACACTCAAAACCATAGAGCATCACTGGTCTAATTGCAATACGGTAAAACTTGCTTTTAAGTTTTAATGGTACTTTATGATCACATAAGATCCCTGATGCGCCTCTCCACTTCAACTAACCCGTTTGGATTCTGTGTCACATCTTTATCAATACCTCCGTATTTTTGAACTATCAATCCAAGATATTTAAAACACTCATTGCAGGAAATATTTTGATCACCCAACTTAATAACGAAGTCATCTGTCCTTCTTGTACCACTAAATTTGAGCTCCATATACTCATTTGCCCTGCTCAACCTAAAACCCTTTTTTTCTAAAGTGTCTCGCTAAGATTCAAGTTTTGTGTTTACACCCTCACGAGTCTCATCAATCAAAACGATATCATCCGCAAACAAGCAACACCAAGGTGTTGCTTGTTGGATATGTTCGGTGAGCTCATCTAAGATAAGGGTAAAGAGATATGGGCTTAAAGCTAAACCTTGATGTAAGCCAACAGTGAAAGGGAATTTTGGTGTTAATCGTTCAGATATCCTCACCCTTATCATTGAATTTGTTTACATATCTTTGATTATGTCAATATATGATACATATACACATTTTTTCTAAGGCTCTCCATAAGATCTCTCTTGAAACTCTTTCATAAGCCTTCTCAAGATCAATAAACATCATATGCAAATCTTGTTTTCTTTCTCAGTAGTTGTCAATGAGTATGCTCAAGAGATGTATAGCTTCCATGGTCGACCGCCATGACATGAATCCAATTTGATTCTCCGAGATGTTAGTCTCTCTTCTTACTCTCCTTTCTATTACTCGTTCCCATAGTTTCATGTTATGACTCATCAATTTAATTCCTCTATAATTAACACAATTTATATATCTTCTTTGTTTTTATACAAAGGTAACAAGATACTTTCTCTGCATTGACCTGACATGCTCTTTGACATCAGTATCTTATTGAAAAAACATGTAAGTCACAAAATTCTTTTATTTCTAGACATTTCCATACTTCGATGAGTATATCGTCTGACCCAACCGCCTTTCCATTTTTCATCTTTTTAATGTATCATTTACCTCTGATACTTCAATTTTACGATAAAATGTTATGTTTATATATTTCTCTGATTTACTTAACTCTTACAAGTTCCATTCATTGTCTTTTGTTTCATTATAACGTTGATAAAAGTATCATTTCCATCACTCTTTAATATTCATATCATTCATCCTACCTCATATATCTGTCTCATCCTTTATGCATTTTAGTTGACTTAAATCTCTTGCTTTCTTTTCTGTAGCTCGAGAAATTTTATATATGTCACGCTGTTTATCTTTGGTATCTAGTCGCTTATATCCACATCATTCGTCTGTTTTGCTCGAGAAATTCATAAGCTTGACTTCTTGACTTTATAGAGTTGATAAAATTATCATTTTTATCGCTCTTTAATATCTGTCTCATCCTTTATGTATTTTAGTTTACTTAAATTTCTTGTTTTCCTTTCTTTAGCTCGAAGAATTTTATATATGTCACGCTGTCTATTTTTGGTATTTAGTCGCTTATAAAATTTTTCATAAGCTTGACTTCTTGCTTTACTATCTGTCTGTTTAACTTCTTTTTTGACGACTTTATACCTGACTAAGTTTTCATCATTTCTATAAGCGTGGAGTGATTTATAGGTGACGCTCTTTGCCCTCACTTTGTCTTGCACTTCCTCTTTCCACCACCAAAATTCTTTATTTTGGAGCACACTACCTTTTGATACTCCAAGTATGTTCTTTCAATTAATCCTTAAATGTAAAGGCATAACTTTCCAGGAGACACTAGGATCAACATAAGGGTCATCAACTAGTTGTTCCGTAACTTCTGTCTTGAAAACAACTTGTTTTTCCATCTTTAATTTTCACACCGAATTTTTTGCAACATTTTTTCTTATCTTAAATTTATTATATTTAATTTGTATATTTAATACCAAAAACCTATGTTGTGTTGTCAAACATTCTCCTGGTATGACTTTGCAATCATTACAAATCATTTTATCCATTTTGCGAGTCATAAAATAATCAATTTGTGACTTATTTGATCCGATTTTAAACTTAATTAAATATTTTTCCTTTTTTATGAAAAACATATTTGACACAATTAGCTCATGTGCTATGCCAAAGTGTAAATGGTTCGTCCTTTTTCATTTCTTTTTTCATATCCAAATCTCTCTTGAACGGCCGTATAATATATATTTTCCTTCCCTATATGTCCATTTAAGTCTCCTCATATAAAAATCTTCTCTTTTTGTGAAATTTCTCTTATTAAATCATCTAAGTCTTCCCAAAATTGCACTTTAATAGTTTCACTTAATCCTACTTATGACGCGCTTAGTTATTAAAGACGCAAGACGCACCAAGAAGCAGAAGGGTCTTGGAGCCTAGGCGCAAGGCTCAAGGCGCAGGCGGATGCCCGAAGAAGAGAAGTTTACTTTCAAGATCTTTGATTGTTTTATTTTTCCGACTTAGTGTGATGTATTGAGCTGTTGATATTTCTTTAAGCTTATTGATTTCCTGCCTTGCTTGAGTCAACTCTTTTGTTTTCCTAAGAATATCGGATTCAGCAGGCTTAAGAGAATTGATTTGCTCTGCTTGAGGCTTAACTAATTATTTGCTTTCTTTTAGTGCTTCTAGAATGTCATTAAATTGATCAACAGTGTCAGTGTCACTGTCAAAATTACTGTCACTGTCACAGTCTGATGATGAGCTTATTCCTGAATCTGATTTTGGATTTGACAGTTTAGCTTTTACGCGTATCTGAGCAGGATGAGGGTTATCCTGTTTCTCACAAGAAGTTTCCGCCATGAGTCCAAGATATTCTCTTTCTTAGCTTTTCCTCAGATGGCTTTCCTGGATATGAAGGTTCCATGAACATCCTTATTCTTTCCTTCCAACACGTCAACATTTCCTTGTTGCTGATTGGCATCTCTGTATGATTTGTTTTGTTGAGGTTTGATAAGCAGTTTTGGTGGTTAGACTTATATCCAACTAGAAGATCTATTTGTGGGATGTCATTAAACACCTAGGGGAGTGAATTGGTGATTGACCTTTTAAAAGTTATATGCAGAATTTAAAACTATGGCACAAAAATAACCACAGAATCACCACACAGAGATTTTATAGTGGTTTTCCGATTTGAGTACGTCCACTTCTCCCCTCCGCCTATCTAGCAAGGTGCTAGCTTCTACAAGCTTCTCTAATCTTGGATCTGCAAATCCTACAACTCGGAGTCAAGCTCCTACATCAGAGATCACATATCCTACAACTCAGATTCCCCACAAGGAATCCTACCTCAGAAGCACTGGCTGGCTTCCTACCTTAGGCCGCTATCGACCCTACATCTCAGATTCTCCTCAAGGAATCCTACCTCATGTTCTATCCAGAACCTTACAACTCAGGCCACGCAAGACCCTACAACTCAGATTTCTCACGGAATCCTACATTTCAAATCTCAACGACATCCTACAGAGAATAAGGTTTACAGAAAACAAAACTTCTTTAGAGTCAAGGATTGTGTATGAATGCTCGGAGTCTTCTTTGAAGTTGATGTTGAAAAACTTCTACTTGGATCTTCGTGCAAAGATTGAATAAAATTTTCAATCTGAATTGCTCTGCTCTTTACGAAGATCCTTTTTCTGTTGTTAGATATTTGACTTTTAGATCACTGCAACTTGAATCGATAGACTATCTTTTTGGAGAAGTGAAGAGATTGTTTGTTTTAATGGTCTTCTCCAAATACTTGTGCTTCTGTTTTTTTTGTCGTAGCAGACGACGCAAAAGATTTTTCTATAAATTGACTTTTTGTTTCGGCTTTTTCGATCTCTACTTTTCGAAATTCTTCGTATCCATATTTATAATAAATCAATTAACGGTCGAATCATCGACGTGTTTCAGATGTTAGATATCCATATGCTTGAAGCGCAAATTTGATTTGACCTTTCCGCGACGACATTAATGAGCAAGCGACGAATCAACACGTGATTTGAATTTTCGTCTTTTTTGAATAATTCGACCTGACAATCTTGATTAAGTTGAATTCTTCTCATCAGGTCGAATTTAGTCTTTCAGGTCGATTTGCTTCTTTCCAGTCAAATTCATCCTTTTAGGTCGAATTATTTATTTCAAGTCAAACAGCTTCTTTCAAGTCGAACTATTTCTTTCAAGTCAAATTCTGTCTTACTTAACTGAATACGCTTCTTCATAAGTCTTTTACCTGAATTTGCCTGATATAATTTCTTCTTCCAGTCGAATCTGGACTTAGTGCAATAATTTCTCAGTAGTTGAAATCTTCAAGATATGTTCAGTTGAATCAGCTTGAAGCTTCTGCACGAATAGTTATGATCCAGCCAAATCTCCTTGACGCTTCTGCACGATTCCATGTTTCGGTCGAATCTTCACTGTCTCTTTAAGCTAAGTTTATCACCCCGAATAGCCTTGATGCAATGACTTGATCTCTGCCCGATTTCGTACGTAGTCTGGTTTTTGCTTTCAAGTGACTTTAGTTCGGATGACTTTAATTTATCAGGTCGAGTTTATACTTAGTCAAAAACCTTTTTCTTCCTGAAGATTGATAACTCATACGTCTTGATACTCACTATATATTCGATCAGAATGTTCACTAGTTCGATTGGACATCCGGTCGAATATATACTTAAGCAAATTCTGCACAGGCAGAAATTCGCTCGAAATATTTGTTACTTTGACCATACCCACTTTCCATTTGACTGAGTAACCAGTCGAATTTATACTTAGTGGAGTTATTGTCTTCCAGATGAATGCTCGTCTCTTTTGGATATTCGACCAGACCATCTGATCGCATCAACGGATATTCGACTAGACCTTCTTGTCGAATTTATACTTAGTAATATTTTGCTTTTTTATTTAATTCCTTTCTTCACCCACACTTCTAAATTGTGCTTCCTGATCCTCTTCAAGGTGAGTGCCAAGCCCAATATAGTCTAGAACTTAGGTCGACACGGTGTCTTGTATAATGAGGGATTACATTGACAAGATTATGTTTGATGACACTAAGTCCCACCCTATGCCGAGCTTGAACACATATGTACTTGCTTATCACAACATGAAAACACATATTAAATACAGATGTGATTATCTATGTTGTGAGTACTTCTTCAAATTAGAAACATTGTGGGCACTGTTCCCAACATTTAGTTTTAGAACAAATCAATCGAACCAACGTATTTAGTGTTTTTCCACTTTTGCAACTATTTTTTGAAATATTGAAGCAATCCACATCGTGTTCCTTGAAGAGATCGATACACAGGGATCTAATCCCGTTTTATATTACTTGTACGACTGACGCACTTGCCGTAATCGCATCAAGTTTTTGACGCCGTTGCTGCGGATCGCGACTACAATGTTGTTTTATCTGTTTTAGAAATTTATTGTAATTGTTTTTCTCTTATTTTGTCTTTAGATTTTTAAATCTTTTAATTCCCTTTTCTATTTTCATTCAATTGCTGCAGTTTATTTAAATAATTCGAATCCTCCCCCGCAGCATCATGTATTCTTATTCTCGATGCTGATGGTGCAAAGACTATAATCACTCTAGCGTTGAATGCTATGTTGGAGACCGTTGCTATAATCCATACGACTTACCTTATGGAGCATCACAATCATATGATACTTCATACAGTGCGCCCAAATTTCATAACTATGCGCCCCCACTGTAACTTTCATCTTCTTATTTCAACACAACCCCTCAAAGACCGAGTAGAAATGAAAAAAACAATGCATGTTATATCGGAGCACTGATCACACTCTGAAGGATTGTGCTGCATTTAAACGCCAAATGGAGGAAGATGATGGACTGGACATCCAGATCGTTTATACTCCTTATCCGACCAGCACTCCTTCAGCTTTTGATGGATTATTCGCAGCACCACCATATTTTCATGGGACTAGTGCGGATATGCCAATCAAAATTGTTGCTGATCCATATTCTGACATGGTGGAGCCTTTCTCCCACGTAGACACATCGCCATCTGTGGATCTTTCTCCTTTGGAGGAATTAATATATACAATTTATGTTCCTAATAATGATGTCAATCCTCCGCTCTTTTTGTACAACCCTACTACCACCTTTTATGATGATCTTGTTGCTGATGTGTTGCAGGTCAAATCAGAGGATCCTGTAGCTGGGCCGAGTTTCGTAGGGCAGGATAACATTCTTCGTGATGTGGTGTCCTTATCACTAGCGAAGGAAATCCCACTCCCTACCAAAACTCCGTTTAGCTTTTGTGACTCCTACCCGGATTCCACACATCTTGGTAGTATCCCACTAGTGGTACCCGTGGGAAGTGAGACCGCGCTCACTTCGCTCTTTCTGATTTCTTTTATTTTTAACCTTCACCAATGCAAGATGATTATGTGATATCATTCCACATGAATAGGCAGTATAGCCGATTGCAGAGGTGATGCGTTTGGTGGAGGATACTCTCACTTGTGACGAGGTTTCATCCCCATCAGCAGAGGATACTATTCATCACGCCACGCTCTTCCCCCCACTTTTGTGCATGATTTGATTGTTAGCAATAATCATTCTTGCATGGTTGGTGAGAGGGACGCCGGGGTCACTCTCCCTGATGATATTTCGTCTTTTTTCAATTTCATTTCTATCCTTGACTCTTTACCCTCCTTATTGCAGGATGAGGCGCAAGAGCTTTCTGCACCTTATATTTCTGATATATTATTTTTGTAGGAGGATTCTTCTCATCTGACAGGACATGCTGTCAGAATATTTGTGTATGACGAAGAAAATTCCCCCGCGTCATGCTATATTTTATATCCCCTTCCTGCTCCGCACATGTATGAATACATCGGCAAGGGGATTACTTCTGTATCTCCCTATCGGTACCCGTTACCTAGTCATATATTCAGGAAGTTACCTGTTCACTTTCAACACGTATCAGTTAATTTTATAGTTATAATTAAATAAGTCGTGCCAGAGGACAATAAACCCGATAGTTATCATTCTTTTCTCTTTTATTTAATTAAATAATATTGTTGAATAAATAGTCATGCATCTTTTTGTTAGGAACAAAACGAAAATTGGGAGGGAGAGAGGGGAAATTTAGGGTTTGAGAGAGGGAGGAAGGAATGTCTGAGAATACTTGCTTCCCCATCACTAGGAAACCTTAGGGGTATTTATACCAATCGTGCCAAGGAGGGGCCGCCCCCCCCCCCCCCCCCCCCCCCCCCCCCATAGGGTATGAATTTGCCTGGTTCAGCCCCCAACTGAATTCTTGTTTTAATTTGGCGCGGGGGGGGGGGGGGGGGGGTGGGTGGGTGGGTGGTGGGTGGGGGGGGGGGGGCTGAACCAGATAGTTCAACCCCGCTTGATTCCGCCTCCTTTCGCCGTCTCTGGTATGTCTGTCCCGCGAACCGACTGTTACGAGGATTCACAACATTCCCTTCCGCTTCAAGAACCAGCTTGTCCCTAAGGTGGAATTCTGGATATAGTTCCTGGAACTCGAGTAGGTCGACCCAGGTGTTGTGGGCTATAGATAAATTCTTCCATTTGACAAAAATCTCTTAACGGTATTCCGTTCCGGGTTTTTTTCCACTTGGTGAGCAACATCTTCTTCTCAGGGAGTGGTTGTAATTCCCCTTCGTTGGTTTCTTCCAGGAGGGTAGAACACACTTGAGTTGTTTCCCTGATTTTCTTCTTTAGCAAGTAAACATGAAATGTGGGATGAATACGCAAGCCCGCGGGAAGGTCCATGGTGTAAGCAACCGGTCCCACCCGCTGAATGATTTTGAAGGGACCATAATAGATAGGTGCCAACTTCTGATTCATCCTCCAGGACACTGAGGTTTGTCTGTAGAGCTAGAGTTTTAAGAAAACTTCATCACCGATTGCAAATTGACGTTCAGACCGGTGTTTATCTGCTTGTACTTTCATCCTGTTTTGGGCAGTAAGGAGATTTTCTCGTAATATGACAAGGGTACGGTTTCGCAACTCAAGATCAACAGTCGGTAACGCCGTTCCCGCTTGCTCATATGTACCCAGACTCGGGGCGGAGCGCCCATAAACAATTTCAAAATGGGTAAACTTACTGGCCGTATAGTAGGAGGTATTATAGATTTATAGTAG
Organism: Platanthera guangdongensis; assembly: GCA_039583875.1. Lineage (NCBI taxonomy): Eukaryota > Viridiplantae > Streptophyta > Magnoliopsida > Asparagales > Orchidaceae > Platanthera > Platanthera guangdongensis. The sequence continues at coordinate 119,547,484 of CM077156.1, read as the reverse complement.
TACTTTGCCTAGTGCAACCATCATGTTCATATGCGGCGCTCATCCATAACGAAGCACCGTAAGTATGTGTCAACTCCCCGATTGAGTACCTTGGTCTGACCGTCTGTTTGTAGAAGGTTTGAGGTGCTCATACACAGATGCGTACCCTGCTGCTTGAATAGTTCCTTCCAAAAGTTGCTCAGAAATATATTGTATCCTGATCAGAGATGATGGCCCGTTGGGATTCCGTGAAGTCTGACTATCTCTCGCACGAACAAGTCTGCTACTGATTCACCTGTGTAAGGATAGTTCAGTGACAGGAGGTGCCCATACCTTGATAACTTATCCATTACTACCAGGATGACTATCTTCCCCCGGGACTTCGACAACCCGTCTATGAAGTCCAAAGACACTGTGCCCCAAATCTGTTGCAGTATCTTCAGTGGAGTTAGAAGGCCTGCTGGTGAAGTGGTTTCGTATTTCTGACGTTGACAAATCGAATGACATCACGACGAACTCGTAGTGACCATCATGTGTTTGAAAAGCTGTTTTGAAGATGTCCCCATCCTTCATCCTGATTTAGTGGTACCCCGACCACAAATCTAGCTTGGTGAACAGGTGTGCTCCGTGTAGTTCATCCAGAAGTTCCTCGATCATGGGGATATAGAAGTTGTCTTTGATAGTAGAGCAGTTCAGGGCGCGGTAGTCGACACAATATCTCCACCACCCGTCCTTTTTCTTCACCAGGATGATAGGTTAGGAAAACGAACTGGTGCTGGGTCGAACGATCCCCGCGGCTAGTATCTCCTTCATGCTCCGTTCTATCTCAGCCTTCTGTATGCATGAGTAACGGTAGGGTCGAATGTTGGTCGGCTCAGTCCCTTCCTTCAAGCTGATCTGGTGAGTTCAGAATCGCCGTGGAGCTAACGATCGGGGCTCCTGGAAGATATCAGGGCACTTGAGAAGTAGCGACTCCATCTGCTTCGGGACTTCTTGTTTTAGTGTCGCTTGAGACCCGAACTCCATAATCACCGCCATGTCGTTCTCCTGCATCCACAATCTCTCTAAGCAGTGTAGGGAGATCTCCTTCACCGGTGAGGTTATGATCCCATGCAGGCAGTACGTTCTCCCACTCTAAGCAAACTCCATGATCAAGCTATCCCAATCCAAGGTTACCTTACCCAGCTATCGTGACCACTGGACCCCCAACATCATATCTGAACCCCAGATGGGCAACAAACAGACATCCATCCTGTAGGTGTATCCTTTCACACTGAGCTCCGCTCCTTTCAACACCCCTTCACACTGTAGCTTATTTCCGTCTGCCACCATAACCTGGAAAGAAACATCCTTGGTGATCTCCTGTCCTAGTTTCTGTGCCACAACAGGATTAATGAAGTAATGAATACTTCCTCAGTCAATCAAAATCGTCACGTTCTATTGGAAGATCCGCCCTGCAATACGCATAGTGAGCGGTGTAGATCCTCCCTCCATATCCTAGATAGATACCCCAAACTCGGGTATATCCGGGAGGCGCTCCTGTTCCCCGCCTTCTTCATCTGACATCTCGTCTTCCTCCCGTAACATGTACACCTGTATCATCTGGCATTTGTGACTGGGTTTCTCATCACCGTTGAAGAACAATCCCTTCTCCTTTCTTGGCTGTAGCTCGGACCATGCCAACTACACAGTCGCCTTTCCAGTAGCTCCTTGATCTTCCATGGTGTCCGGAGGGGTCGTAGTGTTCATCGTATTCCCCCATCTGGACTTTTGTCGGTTGAATCACTTCTCTTGAATCCGGGCCAAGCTGATAGTGTGGGTCAAACTGCGTGGCACGTAGGCATGTACCTCGTCCTTGATGTGCTTCTTCAACCTCGAGATGAAGCAGCTCATTAATTTTTTCTCTTCCCACTGCACCCGGTTGGCTAACTGTTCGAACTCCGCTCGGTGTTCTATCACCGTCCCCTTCTGCCTCAGCTTCTAAAGAAGTGCCTCCAAATCTTCGTACTCTAGTAGCCCGAAGCGGGCTGTAAATCCGTCAACGAGTTTGTGTCATGTTGCATGTTTCCGCCCTCGGAGAAACCACTGGGTACACTGGAATGCGTCCTCCTCAAGGTGAAAGGATGCTAACTTCACCCACTGTTCTTCTGGTATCTCTTGATAATTGTAGAATAACTTTATTTTTTGGATCCATTCCATTGCGTGTCCTCCTTTGAATTTGGGGTAGTCCATGCGTGTCACCTTCAACGACATGTAGGCTCTCGGTTGCTACTGTCCGGGTCCTCCATACTCTGGCCCGAGTCCTGGCGGTCGTCGGTGTGCAGCGCCTCAAATTGGGTATCCCCAATTCTTTTTGTAGTGGTTTTCGGTCCCTGGAGGAGGCCTGTTCTCTCACCCACCCCCACCTTTGTTGTTGGCGTCTGGTCCCGACATTACTGGTATGGGCAGGAGTTCATCCTGATAAGGATACCCAATTCCTCGGGGTCGTCGGCCCTCCTGGCGTGTCTCCCGTGTCCAATCGAAGCCAAGGGGTCGTACGGCTCTGCCGTGGGGGGGGGGGGGGGGAATCTATGCCATTGTTGTCCATTCCGCTGTTCTGCGACGCGTCACCCCAGGCTGGTTGCCGGCGGGAGCCTCCAGCCCTTCCGTTGTCGTTGTCGAGTCCCCGCCTGATAGCGCTCGTCTGGTCGTAGCCATCGCTAGGTGAGAACGGGCCGACCACGTCTTCGGATCCCGCGGCTGGAGGCGGGGTCGGGATCGGAATCCCGCTGGATTCGTCAGTGGCTAATGCTTTGCTATTGATGTTTTGCGCCAACAAACTTTTGATCTTCTCCATACGCACATCCAACCGTTCTTCCAATCATTTCTCCGATGCCCACAATTTTTCTTCGATGGCCGCCACCGTGTCGGACATCCTAGGGTAATTTTCTTCTAGGGTTGCTAGTCGATTGGATTCGTCTTGGGAGCGCCACCATGGTGGAAAATCGGAAACCTCTGATACCTTTTTTTAGAAACAAGAGAATTGAGGGAGAAAGAAGGTGATTGGGGGCTGAATCGGAGGGTTCAACCTCTATGGGGGGAGGTCGGCCCCTCCTTGGCCCGAGGGGTATAAATACCCCACTTGATGCCTCGTCCTTCGTCGTCTCTGGTATGTTTGTCCCGCGAACCGGCCGTTATGTGGATTCATAACACTTTTTTTCCTTCTTATGAGTCCGCCTCTTATTTTGGTGTGTGCGTTGCCATTTCGGGGTTGTTTCGGCGGCCTAGGTGGCTTTCAGTTGGTGCACACCCACACATTTTTTTGGCACACGTGTGTTAATTTCACACACGCGTGCGTTATTTATGAAGCGCACGCACACGCGTGTGCGCCCTGCTAAATAACTAGGGACATCGATCCTATTTTTGCATTGCCGCCTCCGCACACGATTCTTCTTCTGCATGTCGAATTTGCCGGCTTCACCCTTCGTCCCGTGCGCTTCAATCCTCCCCCACACCCGCTTCCTTCCCGCCGGAGGTAGCCAAAGCTTGATTTCCACCCCCCGCCAGTGGGTTAGCTTCTGAATCGTGCATAGTTTTGATCTCTCGGGTGGTTTTGCCCTAGATATCCTCTTCTCCTTCCTTGGCTTGTGCCATGACGAATATTTTTGCATGGAAGAAAGAGGTGGCCTCGAAGTGAAGGAGGGCGGAAGATGAGGCTATTGATGTGCGCCTTGAGGAAGAAGCGCGAACTGCAATGCATACATTCGAAGAACCCGAAATGCGTCGGCGCTTCTCCCGCCTCCAAAGAAGGGAGTTCATGATACACCGCTTTATTATCAGGTACATTTTCCGAGCTATCCCTCCGCGGCCGCAGGTCGAGGCGGTGGTAATGCATAGCAGGTGGAACGAGCTTTTAAGCATCGTCGACCCAGGGTACTTCGAGCTCACTCTTGAATTCCTCTCTTCTCTCACTTCCATCTATCATCCGAGCGTTGCTGAGCTCACTTTACATATAAGGCTCTTCCCCGTGGAGTTCGTAAACTCTGCAGGGTTCTTAGTTTTACCTTATGTTTTTCCTGATGGTGTCTCACACCGTGAATATTGGTGGGAAATTTCGGGAGGAAATGTTGAGTATGAGGCTCGTCGTGCCAAGGATACAAATTTAGTATGGCACGAGCTTCGCTTTGTGCATCATATCCCGAGTGACCCGAGTCACAACATTGCTGCTCGGGGCCTAAGCACCCATATCGTCGGCCGACAGGAGCCTGCTGTACTTGTACAACATGGACCGCTGCATTTCGATCAACCCGGGGGTGATGGTTGCACAGTTCTTATTGCATTAGGCGATAGATGCGCATGTGAAGAGTTTCTCTAGATCGCACTTCATTATGAAGTTAGTCAGTTCAATGGGGATGATGGACATGCTCGCCACAATGCGAGTAGCTTGCACACCGGACGGCTTGAACCTCCACACCCTCGTAGCCACGAGAATTCTGCGGAAGACCACACACAATGGTAATATCACATGTCTTTGTGGATGCCCAAGGTAGGGATGCTCCCGCACCTGATGTTCTCTAAGAGGAGCGTATCAACAAGTTAGAGCCACACCATCATACCCTGGAGTAGCACACCTCCGCCGCAACCGAGAACACGAAGGAGAGAGGGCCGCAGACATAGAGTACTACTGCAGGTCTTTTCAGGAGCTATACCCTGATGTCGCGCTATAGCTCGTCCATCTGTCTGCACAGATGGATTCGATGAGTTTATATATGCATCAATTGTGTTCTTTCCTTGGGATGCCTCTCGATTACACTTCTGACGACGCCTACCTGTCTCACGATCACGATGCCGACCCTCCTAGCGGCCTCTTCTGAGTGCCTATTCTTTCTCTGCAGAGTACCTTTCTTTTATCTATATCTGGCATAATTGGCCGCTTTGTTATTTTTGTTAGTTTACCCCTGCGTTTATTTCCTTATTGTTGGAGCTCTCTCCCACTGTTTTTAGCGCACCCGGATTTTTGCATGCTGAATTTCACTGCTCATTTCTTTGTAGCAAATTCTTCATGGACTTGGATACAATCTTCGGGTGGGTAACGAATCCCTCTCTCAATTTTTAATTCAATCATCTATGTCAAAATTTAATCATATCACATAGTCTAATTTAAGTCTTGGGGAGAGTATTTCCGTTACCGCGCACTCTTCACTTAGTAATTTATATCTAAGCTTTTTATTATTGCTCCATGTTTTTCATTTCTTCCACTCCCGCACATACGACTTTACCCACAATTCACGTAGATTTTGTTAGTTTTGTAGTAATTCATATTGCGGTGTAGGGGATGATAGTGGAAATAGTTATTTTAGAAGTGAATCAATGAGTGTATTGTAGGCTCCTGCAATGGTCTAGTGCCTTGCACGTGTACTTGAGTAGGAATTTTAATTAGCATAATTATCTATGCATAACATATTTTATACTTTTCTATCGTGTATACACGCGTAATGATCACTTCTAATTAGAAGATGAGATCTCGTCTCCCGATCAATGCGGGGATGTGTGTGACAAGTGCTAGAGAGTTATTATCGGAAAATTGTGTAAGTGTATCCTTTCTCGGTGTCTAGAACTCGCCTCGAGCGGCCCTCGAAACGGTTGTATAGATCTAATTAGTTGATTGAAAATGATTTATGCCATTATTTGGATAGTTTGAGCTTTTGCACTTTATCCTACTTGCAAACCATTGCAAACCCATTTGAGCCATACACCCTACAACTTGATTCACCTCTACCTTTTCATCACCAAAGCCTAAAGCTGATTCATTTTCACGCTTAAATTTGATCTTATAATTCAAAATTTTCTTCGATTTATCTGTGTTATGGTTTTGCCGTGATGTGGTAGCCATTCCCTGCTTACTTTTTAGGTGATTGCTGTTTTGAACTAAAAATGAAAAAATACTGTATTAAAAAAGAAGAAAAAGTGAAGAAAAAGGAAAAAATTCTGCACTCCAAAATTTTTCGGATTGTATGGCTTAGTGAGCGTGACCCCATTTGTAAAACTCTAAGTCTGGGGTGTCACGTCTCCATCTCATGCGTGGTTTATATTTTTGGTGCAAGCTCTCTTTTGGTTTAAGCGTGAATCAGCCATCCTGTTTATCCTTGATATCCTCGCCTTAAGCCCAAGCATAACATTTCGTCCTATGTAAGACCAACCGGTTATTAGGGCTCCGTTTGGGGGGACTTATTTTCACCGGTCAAGCGGTCGCGACCGCATGAACCGGGACTTAATTAAGTCCCGGTTCATGCGGTCGCGACCGCTTGACCGGTGAAAATAAGTCCCCCCAAACGGAGCCTAGGTTGGGTGTTTGTGTGGTTTTGGACAAGCAATAATTAAATAGCAAATAACCTTCTCTCTTAATTTATCTCTCTCTACTTTTGGTAACTTAGCTTGCTCGCCCACTCCTCACGTTGGCCAAGACAGCCGCTCTCTCTCCCTCCTCCGCAATAGGTCGCCGGAATTCTTCCAAGAGGAAAACCATTCTCCTCCGAGACACCACCCCATCCGTACGCACACGAGGTCGTAATCAGGTGTCCTTAACGGATTAATCCTAGTTAATATTCATACTATTAAACAATCACCTTAACTCTAATTCTCATAAGTTTTATAATTAAATTTAATTGTCTGATTTTAATTTTTTTGTAGTAATTTAGTTGTTCATTTATTTGACTGTTTTCTTTGACATATAATTAACACCAAATCTATCTTTTACGTGAATAAGTTTTATTCAAGTTAACTATATTTATCATAGTTCAGACAAAATCCCCATAGAGACACTTTTATTACGTATGCGATTGGTGGACATGTCTATATAAAACACGTGTGTTGTACATGCATATCAAGTTTTTGACACCGTTGCTAGAAAATCTTAGGCAAACTGCTTTATAGTTATTTTTCTACATCTTATTGTAAATGTTTTTATTGTATATTACGAACCCAACTAATTTCTTCTTTTAGTATTACATTTAATTCTATTTTATGTATTATTGAAAAGCAGCAGTTGAAGGTTGCCCGTGAGAGCACAGTGAAGATAGGATGGGTTATAAAACTCCCCAAGCCTTCCATTACCTCTGCTCTCCCCGACCACTTTTGAACCGTGAGAGCAGTGTGAAGGCCGCCGCCAGCGACTGGAGAGCAAAGATAGGATTTCCGCCGCCGTGATCGCCACCGTGCCGCCACACCTTCGTTCAACGTCAAAACTCTCCTCTCAGGTATACATCTGAACCCCCTTAGTGTGTGGAACATGTAGGAGGATTAACATGGGGTCTCCGTCCACCAGAGCACCCATTTCCCGGCCACCCGAGCCTTGGACCACCGCATGATTTGTGGAAGCACTCCAGATCTCTTTGAGATTCACTAGGGGCTCCACAGTGGAGAGGAAGACTCCCTCGTCTTTCTTTGGGACTTTGAGGCGGTTTTCGTCGCCGTAGAAAATGATCCTGAGCGGCCGCGCCACGAGAAAATGATAAAGGATATTTTCCGGCAAGAGACGGTGGCGACCGAACACCGGATTGCCTCCCAGGAGTTGCCGTCCTCCGACGAGTCGATTGGTGGTGGTGCCTCACCGTGGTGATCATAGAGTGGAGTGGGGAAGGAGATTAAGTCTCGGGTTAACGCCCGCCGTCGATCCCAGGAAGAAGATGAAATCAAGACGTTGATTTCCTCGGCAATGGTTGGATTTCAGCGCAGCAGATCCCAACTGCCCAATCCCGTGTTTTTGTTGGACAAAATGCCGTCTGGTTGCATCTCAGCCGCTGGATTAAGGCGCCACTCGCTATCCGCAACCCAAAATTAATTAAATTGAATTAAATTGTGACATATTTAATTATTTAAAGCACAGTTCATTATTTGATCATTTTAAGAGCCTTAGGGTCGTTTATATTGTGACATATCAGTAGCTCTCCGAAAGTCCGTTTTACTACGGGGCATTAAACTTTAGGGCAATAATCAAATAAAGTGTATTTTCTCTCAAAAATAATTATGGGCTGAAATTTTAAACAGGGGATTCTAATACCATATAATACCTATGGTTAAATTTTAAGAATTTTTGGAGTAAAACCCCCTATAGTTTTTGATGAAATTTGCTTGTGTGACATCAAGTAAATAAATGAAATTATTAGCACCTTAACTACTCCAAATGGTTTGAAATTTTGGTGGCCCCTTTATTATACTATTAAGCTTCAGTGGACAAAATTTGGTGTCATTTGGATAAGTAAAATCCTGGTTTTAACTTAATCATGTTTTATCTATCAATCGTCACACCAAACTTTAGTGGGAATTAATATGTGCATAATTCATTTACTCCAAGACTTTATGTGATGAAACTTGTGCTGTAATATTACACTTTTATATTCCTTGTATATTAGGAATGTAGTAGCACATTGTTATGCCTTCTAACACATACTATCATGTTGAAGGTAACACCTAAAAGCGCCACTTTGAACGAACTTATGTTGTGACTGTCTGTGCACTTGTGCAAGTGTTTAGCACTGTGTAAATTGGTGTTGTCACCTCTGAAATTTTAGAGCACTTACCCCTTCACTATATTTGGCCTTGTTCAAATATTTTACAACCTTGGTAGAGGAAAAGATACTAGATTTACTAGCATTCAAATTTGCTAATCATGCAAACCCATTTTGTTTCTATGCAGTAGATTTACTTGAGCATGTTTAGCCATATGTTGAGATAGTTTTATGTTCTTCATGATGCTTTCAAGTAGACAATATGTTACATGATTATTGTAGCAAATCATCTAGAGAAATGGTGCTTTGTTCTACTCATAATAATACCATGTTTAATACTCATGTTATAACTGTTCAATTACTTAAGGCATGTCTTTGTCTTGTACTCTTTTGTTATGAACATGTATGAGTCTCTATCACATTTGTGATGGATGTCATTTGGTGGCGGGTCACTCTACCTCTCCCGAATAGTGCACACTGACAGGGTGTTTGTTAGGTGACTCTAAAAAGCTACAAGTCTGAGGAAAACCTTGGCTACTTTCTAAGGCAATCTTCCTCGGTGGGCTCTACCTTCTTAAATTAGGAGTTTTTTGCAGTTTGTGCATTTAACTTAGTCATTTTCTCCAAAATAGTACGTGTTCAACCTGTACACTAGGGCCTAGGGTGAGTTGTGTGTTACTTCCGTAGAAGCGGTGGTAACTGTACCACTGTTGTCGTCTTGCCACTACGATGAAGCATGTAGGATCGCTACCTACTTAACAAGGTTGTTGGTGTCGGCATATGTCATAAATCATGTGTACATGATTGTGTCTCACCTAAGGCTTGAGTAATCTCGCAGTTTGTATACTTTTACTTACATTGCCTTGAATAAATGTATTATAATCTTGGATCCTTATCTTATTCGGTGTATGGACACCGTAATAAGATAAGTTATGTTTTTCTTGTTTACGCTCACCATGGACCCTTATTATGTGAGTTAGTATGGACTTTCTCACATGGTAAGTTACGTTCTGCTTTACCATGTTCATATTCGGAATTGCTAACTTGAATAAATAATCTAATCCTGTGTTTTGTAATTTTAAAAGTTCTATGACCCTACTTGCCTTGTTCCCTAAGGTACACTGCGGAGTGGGAGGATGTTACTTAGTTGTCGATAACTAATATTTTAAAATTAAACACAATAGGAGCATGATCTAGCAAGCCCGCAACGGGTGCCTCCGTTGAAGTTCAACCCATATCGAGGTAGAAGGAGAACTATTCAGACTACGCCAACACCACATGTAACACCCCAAAAAGGAGTAGGCAGAGACAGGCTAAAAGTCGAATCGGCGTTCGACGAACGTCGAACCGGCGCTCAACGAATGTGGTGCTGTTATACTGCTGCTCTTCTTTCGACGAATGTCGACCAGCGTTCGACGAATGCTGAACAGCGTGTCCGACAAACGACTGTCTTGAGCTCGACGAAAGTCGAACGGAGTTTGGAGTAACAGCGGACAATGAGCGGTGGGTTGACTTTTCAACTCAAATCGTGGTTGTTGCTTTAGGATGAGATGAGATCATGTGGTTGGGGTTAAACCCGAGGCTACTTATGTAGAGGGTTATGGATTGAGGAATTCATTGTTCCCTTCTCCACTCTCTCTCTTCCTTTCATCTCCTTTGAGTATTCTTGGACGAAGGAACTAAGGAGTGATGGACTGTTTGCTGGAGAAGATCTTGTGGGTAAAATCAAGGTCAGAGCCTGGATTCGCGAAGGGAAAAGTGAGGCGCTCACTTCCATCCACGTAGAAAAGCTTTGTCATGGATCTGAAGAGAACGACAAGGGTAACGGTCTTCCTTCTTGGATATGCGAAGTCCTTATTTTGGCATTTGCATGGAATCCTCCACCAACAGGTGAAGAATCGAGGGATTTCCGTTGGGTCGATTCATGTTATCCCCAATTACATTTGCATATAGATCCGAAAATGTGTAGTACGGAATAGACATGCTGTGTGAAGCCCATCCGGACAGGTTTGTCTTGATTGATGATGCTTTATTTTGCGCACCAGAGAAGACTTCACGTATAAACGAGTATTTTGTGGAGTCGGTGGGTTGTGTCTGTGAAGTGGAGTAACAGGAAGTACTGGAGTGGAGTTTCAGGAAAATACCCTCGAAATTCATGTGTTTTATGCTATGAAAAGACTAATGTTTCTGGCACTGCAGGATGCTGCAGGGTTTGGGTTGAGTTTGGGCGCAGAAAGGGAGCTTCTGTTGGGCCCGCCAAGCGATCGTGATGAACGCTGACATTGACTCCCTTTTTGATAGTGAAGTCAGTCCTTCGAGGACAGTGTGACTATTGTTAGCTATGAGCTCTTAAAGGCCAGTGAGCCGAACGGATAAGTGGAAGCCGACCCGCATCAGTCTAGACATTGAACTGGAGATTTGAGCAACGGGCAAGGGCTGAACTGTATCCGCGTTATGGTTGTCTAATTTGTGTGTTTAAGTTATTGGCGTTCGTTAGGATCACATAATGAGAGTCTTGGGCTGTACGCCATCAACACTAAAGTCCTCGGTCGTGGGCCGTGGAGCATGAATGCTCCATGTTTACCGTTGGGTCTGGGACATGTGAACGATGGTTGGACCGGGTTTTCCGGTACACCGATAATGTGCCCTGAGTGCACGGAGCGTCGGGCCGTGCGACCGACATTTGTGATATATTGAACTGTGTGTGAGTGCACGTTCTGTGATATGTCTGCTTGTGTTAATGCTATGCCTGCAAGGAAGGAATACCACTGCCCCGGAAGGAGTAGGGTCGTTATAAATTGGTCAGCTGAATGCTGACCGTTGGCTTGTTTACCACCCTTGTGGTGTAATGTCTCTGTGCAAGTGCTGGGCCGAGCAGGAAATAGCGGGCTGAAGCCCTTGCTGGTGTGCTATGCAGGCCCTCGATGACCGAGTGGAAAAGTTTTGCTGTTGTCATGTGTAGCCGGCCTGCGTGCCGATGTTTGTAATCCACACTTATGAAATTGAACTGTAAGGTCTTAAGATCATAACCTTTGTGTATGTGTAAGTGACATTCCTATGCTTTATATATATAAATGGTGATTTATATATTGTGGGCATTCAAATGAATTTGAGTCAAATAAGCCTAAAGCTTCCGCTAGAATGCTCTGAGTTAGAATGCGAGTAGTCTGTGATATTAACCTGTAACCCCGCCGCCTGTTTGTGGAATATGGTGCGGGGCACCGGCCGGACTCTCTATTATATTTCATATGACGGATGGAGGTGTAACACCACCACCTTTACTAGACTCTTCTACCGACTCGTCCGATGATCCAGTGGCTGTGACTGTGAGTGACGTGGAGATTATCGTTGTAGACAAATGTTATCTTTATTTTGTGGGAAGTGTATATAGCCTTTATGTTTAGACTTTTGGGACTTTCTGAGACTTGATTTATGTGTATTTGTGATGACTATGTTTACTTATGCTGGATCTACTTCCTGTTTAGACTTTCGCTATACATTTATACTCTGATGTGGATTAAGATATATAGCCGGTTGGGTGTCACGCGGTGATAGTTGCCTTGTTCCATGACATCACCATTGGGTGGTTTCACCGGGCATAAAATCTTCTCTCTAGTCTTTTTGGGACAGGGATTTTACATTAAGTTCTTGGTAAGTTAACTCCTGTTGATGGGCTGTGTGATCCACTGCATGAGCAACCTTCATGAAGAAGTGGAGAATCTGGGCATTCAATTGATTCATCTCAGCTTGAAGGCCAATTATTTTCTCGGTCATTTCATGTCTCAAACTTTGGACTGTTTCATCCACACAACACTCTATGGGTGCCTCAAGATCCAACGGGAGCGGCTGAGGAACGAACATCTTAATTCTCAGCCATCGTACACTTAATTAGCATCAACTGGTCACAATGTTAAGTGAATCATCATATTACCATTTACTATACCACGAGTAAAAGCGGAAGATGGTAAATGCGAAATTGTAATAAAATCACACTACCACGAATAATATAATAAAAGAAGACAGGAACATAGAAATAGACACGAAGGCTAACACAATTCAAGTACTGTATCAAAATAGGACCATAACATAAGTTGGTACAAACAGTCCACTGCTACGTGCTACCTATGTTATTAAAGGCATGCCTGAGGCGCCAGGCGCATTAGGCGCACAACCCCACGTCTCTGCCAGGCAGAGGCAGGTGATGTGCTTGAGGCCCGCCTGAGACGCGCTTGAGGCGCGCCTATGCGCACCTGAGGCACACCCAAGACACACCTAGGCCCCCAATTCGCTGAAATTCAGCGCACCCACGCGCCCAATTTGCTGAAATTTAGCGAATTGAGCGCCCAATTTCCGTTCAGCGAATTGGACACCTAATTTGCTGATTTGTTTTTTCATTTTTGCGTCTCACGTTTCTCAAGCATTCGCCCGCGCTTTGTGCCTAGGCTCCGGGGATACTTTGCGCCTCGGTGCGCCTTGCGCCTATAATAACATAGCGTGCTCGACGAAGTGTCGAGACTCGAAAGAGGGACGGACAACGTTTAGAGCCAAGTTGGGGTCTTGGTAGGGGTCACACGGCCTGGGACACGGGCGTGTCCAAGGCCGTGTCGTGCTCGGGTTCGACGAAGAACCCGGGTGGCCGACGAACGGAGCTCGACGAAGTGTCGCGACAGTAAACACTGCCCGGGACACGGGCGTGTCCAAGGCCGTGTCGTGCTCGGGTTCGACGAATTTTCCGAGTGGTCGACGAAAATGCGGTCGACGATCGTCGAGACAGCGAACACGGCCTGAGACACGGGCGTGTCCTAGGCCGTGTCTTGCTCGGGATGTTAGCCGGGCCGTGCCAGGGGATAAACACGGCCTGGAGCCCAGACGTGTTCAGCCTGACGCGGGCGTGTCAAATGCGACACAGGCGTGTCGAGTACCCGTGTTGATGCAGCAGCCCCGGGCCGACCCGCCACGGTGAGCCCTGACCGGCTTTGCCATAGGACACGAGATGGCGACTACTGCCGGGCTGCAGCCCAAGCACCCCACCCATGACCGCACCTATTCTCAGCGCGGCGGGATGTTGAGGCGAGGTCTCGAACCCAGCCCCCTTAATAAAGAGCTGTTGTTCCCTAACAGCTCTTTATCAAGGGGGCTGGGTTCGAGACCTCGCCTCAACATCCCGCCGCGCTGAGAATAGGTGCGGTCATGGGTGGGGTGCTTGGGCTGCAGCCTGGCAGTAGTCGCCATCTCGTGTCCTATGGCAAAGCCGGTCAGGGCTCACCGTGGCGGGTCGGCCCGGGGCTGCTGCATCACGTGTTCTCCTCGGGTTGTGTTTGGTCCTGTATCAATGACGGAACACGCCCAGAAACACGGACGTGTACTGAGTGACACGGGCGTGTCACGTTTGACACGGGCGTGTCCAGAACCCGTGTCCTGTTCTGGGTGCGACGGTTTCGACGTTGATTGAGGCACACGGCCTTGGACACGGGCGAGTTACAAGCCGTGTTCGGCCCAGGAGTTTGGTTTTAAGTGCGAATCGTGGCCGTCCGATTCCTTCTAATGGGATCTGATGGTCCAGAGCTGTCCTTGCTGTGATAAGTCCGAGAATAGGGTTTGAAACCCTCATTCATCGTCAAGTTTTCTCTTTCTAGAGTTTTAGAGAGAAGGGAGAGCAAGGAAGAAGGTGAAGGAGTGATCCGGCTGCCGGAGAAACTTCGGAGCCCCAAATCGCGAGCCGATTCCAGATCCGCGGAGGCAAGTCCATTGCGGTGATTTTCATCCGGCTAAGTTCCCATGGCTAGGAAGAGGGACCGTAAGGTAACGATACTTCTCCTATCGGTTTCTAGGATGCATGCATAACATCTTTTTCTTTCAAACTTTTGGGCACCAAATCTCTCAAATGAGAGGGGTTTGGGTCGCCATGGTTCAAGAGGAACCTCCGGGTCGATTGAGTCCGTCACCGGCATGATTTTGCATTAGAGATCTGCTCCGTTAGTGGATTAGACATTTTGGGTGAAGTCGTAGTCACAACCGTTAGTCCGACTCGGTGATGTTGCATAGCGAGCCTTAGGGATTTTATAGAAATCTGTTGCGGCAAGATGCCGTTTGTGATGTATGTGATTTTTTCCCTTTTCTCGAGTGAGTACGTGTAGCCGGAACCGGACAAGGTTAGCTCCGCGTTGGCGGTAGATGGTTTCCTTGGTGGACAAGGTTAGCTCCGCATTAACGGTAGATGGTTTCCTTGGTGCGCGGGGACGTTGCAGTACAAATGATGGATTAGGGTGAGAATGTTTATGGATTGTGATGTGCTAAGACGCGGCTTGTCTCCGTGGTCGGCTGGCTATCCCGTGACGTGCAAGTCATGTGGGGAGAGTGTCCCGGCGAGACTAGTCCCCTTCTGTGAGACTGACGAGAACGCCAAGTATGGGACAAGCCCGAGAAATGAAGCCACGTGCGGGTGGGGTCCTGCAAGGGTTCTTAGAATCGGTTTGTGTGTGGGACAGAATCCTGACGCGAAAAGTCAGAATTTGCAGGCAAGCCCGGGGCTAAGACCCACGAGCGGGTGGGGCCTTGGCAAGATTTCCGTGCGGCGGCTTCTATGCCGTTAGGGGAATTGCAGTACCCTTTTTGTTTGTGGCTTAACGCCAATGGGGAAATTGGGAGTACCCAGATGTTTTGATGATGTGCTAGTTGCATACGCGATATGGTGGCTTGGGTGAAGCCCGAGTTTTGCATATATGCTGCATAGTTTGCCACTTTTTATTATATGCTCAACATAAAAAAGCGTGTTTGTTGTTTGAGACATCCAAACCTGTTCTTTTACAGCTTTACATGTTTATGTATATGATATACGAAGTGCTGACTTGCAGGTTGGAGGGGTACCCCGGTGGTGGAGATCAGCCCAGATCAGGTCGTCGCAAAAGTATCCTACGTCGCACCCGACCGGACCTTTATCGGCCTTAAGTCGGCATATCACGTTGTGTTATGTTGTAATTTGTGTAAGTTGTTTTATGTGTATGAAATATATATATATATATATATATATATATATATATATATATAAATTTATATATATATATATATATATATATATATATATATATATAAAGTTTTAAAAATTATTAATATATATATACATATATATACTAGGTTATATATATATATATATATATATATATATATATATTATACATTAGGTTAACGCTAGCAGACCGATACTTGCATTGTGCCTCTTCCCCGGTCCGACGCCGCAAGCTTTCCGCCTCTCGATCCAGAGCCGCAGGAAGCCATAAATGGCGGAAGCTCCAGCCCCACGATGCTCACCACATCTTCAGGATCTCCAACCGCCGACCCACGATCCAATCATTCCCATGAAGAGAACGAAGAGAGACGGTTTCGACGCTTACCCGACTCCTCCATGGCCGCGCGTTCCATGCTCCAGACAATTAGGGATCTCTGGTTTTTTTCCTCTTCTCTCTATATTTCTTGTCCTCTGTTTGTACCCTATAAAAGAGGGATATGCATTGTATTTTGGTGGTGTTGTTGATTGAAGAAGAGTACTTAAAACTGTGAAGCTTTGCTGTATTTACCTTCCGAGAGGGAAGATGATGAACAGTCATGTGAGTCGTCTGTTTCTTTGTTACTGTTATGTAATTAGTTGAATGTTAATGAAACCCTGTTTAGAATTCCTTGCTTCCTGTGATTGAGGAAATGGTGAATGATAAAGGAGTTGATGAATGAATCGAGCCTCTGTGCTTCCAGACTTGCGAGTCTTGCAGTTGGTATTTTGATTCCTGTTTGAGAATTGTAGATTAGGAAATTAGTGAAGTGTGAAAGTTTGTTTCCGTGAGTAGTTAATTGAATAGTTTGCTGTGGTATAAGAGATAGTAAAGTTGTGTGAGATTTCATGGTGCCACCGTGAGCGTGAAGTGCGAGTGAATTTTAGGCTTGATTAGTTTGTTGCTTCTTTCTTTGCTGAGTGATTCCGTGGAACCACCTCGTGTGAGGGAGTGTTTTAATTCCTTGGTGTCCATGTGCGAAAGCGACCGACCTCGGAGCGGAGTTCGAAGGTGACGAGGAACTACTCGCGTGATCGTCATCGACTTCGGATACGGAAATGCGGCTCTTTCCGTGGGTAATTTGCTTCCATCCCCTCTTTGCGTGTGTCTACATTTTCTCTTAGGATTTTTACCCTCATTGCTGGGTTTTCGCCAAATTTTGTCAGCGAACGCTACGTCGAGAACTCCAAACGGAAAAGTATTTGGTGTTCACGATTTCCGTTTTGCTGCGACAAAGGGAACGAAACGAAGTTGCGAGCTTCCTTTCCCGGATTTAAATTGAACCATTATTTAAGAAAATTCATTTTTTTAAAAAAGAAGTAATTTTGTGCTTTCAAAAAAAAATTCCAAGTTGCGTAATTTCTTAAGTGTTGCGCCCGCTTTAAAATTTTGCAAAAATTAATATAATCATTGCATATATTTAGGGTTCTTAGAAAAAAGCCGAGAGGCGCGCAAACTTTGCGCTCCGTCCTGCATCACCCGGGGTCCGTTAGGGGCGGCCGGGAGGAGGTGTATTGGTTACACAGTTTGAGGTCAGCCTTTGCTGACCCACGTTACCACCAAATTTTTCAGGGCAAGGATCGCAAGTAGGAGCTAGCTCGCCGGCCAAAAAGGCCTAAGCATCTTGAAGTACTACAAGTTTTGTACTAGCTCTGTTTTGTGGCATTGTATGTTTGATGCTCTAGTTTTTCGGCTTGCATGCCGAGGTAGTATAGGGGTGCTTATGCACATTGATGTTTGTTG
Source organism: Platanthera guangdongensis (assembly GCA_039583875.1). Classification (NCBI taxonomy): domain Eukaryota; kingdom Viridiplantae; phylum Streptophyta; class Magnoliopsida; order Asparagales; family Orchidaceae; genus Platanthera; species Platanthera guangdongensis. The sequence goes on along the minus strand of CM077156.1, from coordinate 119,530,233 downwards.
TTATCATTTGAGTTTGGACTCTATTGTTGTAAGGCCTTAAGGCCATTTTGATACTCTTATGTATATGGATAACTTCGGGTCTTGTTTACTGTTTTCGCTGTTGTTTTATACTGAGTTTTGAGTTGGGTAGTTAATATCATCTTTTAACGCTAAATCTGTGGCGTCTATATGTTGTGGGGCCCCGACCGTCCCATATTATACGGTCATTACATGGGAGATGTTACAATTTGGTATCAGAGCCAGGTTGCGTCCAAGGTCAGTTAGGGCGGTCGATTTAACATAATAGGATCGCGTATAGAAGTTATCCACATAGGAGTAATGCGGGACCATGAGTGTCCGTATGTTTGAGTCTTGTGATTAAGAGACTGATTCCTTGTTACCTTGCTTTTCTTAAGAGTGCAAGCAATGAGGCGGGTACGTCGAGACCAAGAGAAGAGCTTTCAACGAGCAGCGCTACTGCTCAGGGTCCTTTGGGCATGGGTGTAAACCTGACCGATTTTTGTCGCATGCTTGCAGAAACATTGGTGGCAGCCCAAGCTGCAGCGACAGCTCAAGTAGCAACCCCTGTTGCTCAGGTAGCAACTCCTGCTACCCCGGATACGGCGACGGCCGTGCCGGGCGGAGAAGCCAGGCGAGCAGAGCCGTTGACCGATAGGGTGGTTGTCGGGCATGGAGACCGATAGATGAACTATTTTCTGAGCTTCCATCCTCCAACATTCAAGGGAGTCGGTACGTCGACTGATGCAGAGGATTGGTGGGCACGGATGCAAGAGCTTCTGAGGGCGGCAGAGACGCCAGAGGAGAAGAAATCTGAGTTTGCAGCATTCATGTTGGAGGGAGACGCGAAGTTGTGGTGGGTGAGCCATAGCGACCGCCAGTTTCCCGGACGCACCCCGTCCATGGAAGAGTTTGGGAATGCTTTCCTAAAGAATTACATTCCTGTTTCGACAAGGTTGGCCATCCAAAGGCAGTTTCTGCACTTGATGCAGCGGGATAAGACGGTGGACGAGTATGTACAGGAGTTCACTCGGTTGGGTCGTTGTGCAGGAACGACAATGACAGACAATGAGGAGAGGGATAACCTCTTCTACCAGGGGCTGAGGGAGAATCTAAGACAACCCCTCATCGCAATGAAGAGAACTGGTTTCAATGAGCTAGTTGAGGCTGCCAGGACGTTGGATAATGATCTGGAGCGAACCCAACGTCGTAAGGATTTCGCGCCCAAGCAAGGGAAGGGAAGCCTTCTCAATCCCAAGGGAAGTCTGAAGGAAATAGATGGAAGAAAAGGCCTCACCCATTCAAGTCCGGTGAGAAAAGCAGCTGGACGTCCGGAGGGTCTCGCTCGAAGGGACCACCAACGTGCTTTAATTGTGGCAAGGTGGGGCACATAGCTCGTTTTTGTACTCAAGGAGGTGCTGAGCAGGAACCAAGGCAGGAGCAGACTGTGCGCTCCGGCCCCAGTGTCGCAGAGAAAGGAAAGATGGCGAAGTCCAGCGCTTCTCGGTTCCAACCGGTGCAACCAAGGGCTTACAACCTTGGACAGCAGGAAACAATCCGACAACCCGATGTGGTGACAGGTATGAGGAATTTTAAATTTAATCTTATACTTCATACTTTCAAACTGTTTATGTTTGATGCCTCTATTTTAGGCTTTGTATTAGTTTCCGGATCCCTCGCTAGGGTATTGTTTGATACGGGAGCGTCACACTCTTTTCTTGCGGAAAGCTTTATCCGGAGAATTGGAGTTGAGTCGTTCTCGGCAGACGCAGAGCTGAAGGTGCGCATGCCCAATGGGTCATCCATGACCACCGGGTCAAAAGGACGCATTTGTTGGAAGCTAGGCGGAGTTGACTTCGTGTTAATAGCAGCGGTCCTACCGTTGGTTTAGTTTGATGTAATATTGGGGATGGACTGGTTAGCGGAGCAGCGGGCCAGTATTGATTGCCTATCCAAGGTGGTGACCCTAAGAAGCGAAGGGCAGACAGAAGTTAAGTTTGAGGGCCTTAATGGAGTGGCCTGTTCCCTGATTTCGGCCATGCAGTTGGTGCGGGCAGTTAACCAAGGGGGAGTAGCTCTTGTAGCATTATTGGAGGTTCGCCTTTCCAAGTTATCATTTAGGGAAGTGCCCATGGTGGCAGAGTTCGAGGATGTGTTTCCTGATGAACATCCTGGAGCATCTCCTCGACGAGAGATTGATTTCTCGATTGAGTTAGTGCCAGAGGCTAGGCCGGTGTCACATCCTCCGTTTAGGATGACACCGAAGGAGTTGGCCGCACTCAAGGTACAGTTGCAGGAACTGTTGGAGCATGGGTATATCAGACCCAGTTCTTCGCCGTCGAGCGCGCCTGTGTTGTTCGTGAAGAAGAAAGACGGTAGTATGCGGTTGTGCATAGACTACCGAGAGTTGAATAAATTGACTGTCAAGAATAAATATCCGATTCCTCGGATATACGACCTGTTCGACCAGTTGGTGGGGTCGGTGGTGTATTCAAAGTTGGACTTGAAGTCAGGATACTATCAGTTGCGAATTCGAGATGAGGACATACCTAAAACAGCGTTTGGTACGAGGTATGGACACTTTGAGTTCTCGGTGATGCCGTTCGGGCTGACGAACGCACCATCCGTATTCATGGATTTGATGAATCGAGTATTTCAGGAATACTTGGACTCTTTTGTAGTTGTCTTTATTGACGACATTCTGGTTTACTCCAAATCGGAGGTGGTGCATGAGACTCACTTGAGAGTAGTCTTGCAAGTGTTGAGAGAGAACCAGATTTATGCAAAGTTCTCGAAGTGCGAGTTCTGTCTAGAGAAAGTAGCATTTTTGGGCCATGTGATTAGTGGGGATGGGGTGGCAGTAGATCCAACAAAAGTGGAAGCCATCAGAGATTGGCCGACTTTGAGAACTGTTGCGGAAGTCCGAAGTTTTCTTGGGCTAGCCGGGTACTATAGAAGGTTCGTAGAAAACTTTTTACGGATAGCTCTACCGAAAGGGTCCGAAAGATTTCAAATTTTCAGTGACTCATCGGGATGCGGTTTGGGTTGCGTTTTGGTGCAACATGGCAGTTAGCCTTTGAGTTTAGGCAGCTGAAGTCTCATGAGAGGAATTACCCCGTGCATGACTTGGAATTGACGGCGATAATATTTGCGTTAAAATTGTGACGACACTATATTTATGGTGCGAAGGTGGAGATCTTCACGGATCACAAAAGCCTGAAGTATCTCCTAGATCAGAAGGACTTGAATATGCGACAGCGCAGGTGGGTCGAGTTCCTTGGAGACTACGAGGTGACGATTCAGTATATGCCAGACAAAGACAATGTGGTGGCAGATGCCTTGAGTAGAAAATACTCTGGGCAAGGGAATTGGACCGAAGCTCATGATGAGCGGTTGGTGCTGGACTGGGAGCCCTCAGCTTGGAGTGCGTAGCAAGGGGCGAGTCTAGCATGGCTCGGTTGAACTGGATTGAAACGCAGAACGATTTGTCTGATCGTATTCGGGAAGCGACTCGTTTGGATGTGGAGTTTCAGCCTTACGTGGTGGAAGCTCAAACGGGCGAGAGCAGCGCCTGAGAGTTGATTGATGGGATTCTGAGGAAGGACGGAAGGATTTGTGTACCGCAGTTCGGCAAGCTCCGCGAGGAGTTGATGTTTGAGGCTCACTTCACAAAGTACTTCATTTACCCGGACAGTACAAAGATGTACTTGGATATGAAAAAATCCTTCTGGTGGCCTGGACTGAAGCGGGACGTAGCTTTGTACGTGAATCGATGCCAAACTTGTGCCTTGGTGAAGGCCGAGTGTCAGAAGCCGGGCGGGTTCCTGAAGGCTCTTCCTATTCCCGAGTGGAAATTTGATGACATCTCCATGAACTTTGTGCATGGGTTACCTAGATCGCAGCAGGGTAACGTCGCGATTTGGGTGATTGTGGATCGCTTAACCAAAGTGGCTCACTTCATCCCAAATCGAAAGGAGGACAACGTGGAGAAGCTGGTAGAGTTGTATGTTCGCAACATTATGCGACTACATGAGATTTCTAAGAGTATAGTTAGTGATCGCGATGGACGTTTCACGTCCAAGGACTGGAGGTTGGTTCAGAAGAGTCTGGGCACGAAGCTCAAGTTCAGTACGGCTTTCCATACTCAAACGGACGGGCAAACCGAAAGAACGAACCGTACTATGGAGGATATGCTGAGGATGTGTATTCTTGACTTCGGCAAGAAGTGAGATGATCACCTCTTCATGGTAGAGTTCACTTATAACAACAGTTACCAAACAAGTATAAAGATGGCGCCATACGAAGCTTTGTATGGGAGGCGGTGTCGAACACCGATGTCTTGGACAGAGGCGGGAGACACCAAACTTTTGGGAAAAGAAGTGGTAGCTGATGCATGTGAGTTGGTGCGAACCATTCAAGAGCGCATGAAGGTGGTTCAAGATCGGCAAGCAAAATATTTTAATGCTCGCCACAGGAAGCTGGAGTTCGCGGTAGGCGATTGGGTCTATCTAAAGATCAAGCCGTTCAAAGGCGTTTCGCGGATTCGCCGACTTAAGAAGTTGAGTCCGAGGTTTTTGGGACCTTTCGAGGTTATAGAACGGGTGGAAGAAGCAGCGTACCGGTTAGCGTTGTCCACAGAGTTGAGTGGATTACACGACGTCTTCCATGTCTCCGTATTGAGGAAAGCCTTAGTAGAGGCTAGTGTGGTGATCGAATCATCATCAGTGCCGATAGAAGAGGACTTGAGGACGCGAGTGCGTCCAGTTGCTTATAGAGGATTCAGAAATTCGGCAGTTGCGGAACAAAGAGCTCAAACTCGTAAAAGTCCGATGGGACAACTGCGGTCGTGAGGAGCTCTCGTGGGAGCGAGAACAGACTATGCTGGAGGAGTTTCCAGAGTTATTCCGTTCAGGTATCATTTAAGTTTTGTGTATCTTTCACTTTCTGTATTTTCGGGACAAAATTCTTTTAAGGGGGAGAGAGTTGTAACGCCCCGAAACTCGAAAGAGGGACGGACAGCGTTTAAAGTCAAGTTGGGGTCTTGGTAGGGGTCACACGGCCTGAGATACGGGCGTGTCCAAGGCCGTGCCGTGCTCGGGTTCGACGAAGAACCCAAGTGACCGACGAACGGAGCTCGACGAAGTGTCGAGACAGTTAACATGGCCCGGGACACGGGCGTGTCCAAGGCTGTGTCATGCTTGGGTTCGACGAATTTTCCGATTGGTCGACGAAAATGCGGTCGACGATCGTCGAGACAGCAAACACGTCCTGAGACACGGGCGTGTCCCAGGCCGTGTCCTGCTCGGGATGTTAGCCGGGACGTGTCAGAGGATAAACACGGCCCGAAACCCAGGCGTGTTCAGCCTGACACGGGCGTGTCAAATGCGACACGGGCGTGTCAAGTACCCGTGTTCTCCTCGGGTTGTGTTTGGTCCTGTGTCGATGGCGGAACACGCAAAGAAACACGGGCGTGTACTGAGTGACACGGGCGTGTCACATTTGACACGGGCGTGTCCAGAACCGTGTCCTGTTCTGGGTGCGACGGTTTCGGCGTCGATTGAGGCACATAGCCTTGGACACGGGCGTGTCACAAGCCGTGTTCGGCCCAGGAGTTTGGTTTTAAGTGCGAATCGTGGCCGTCCGATTCCTTCTATTGGGATCTGATGGTCCAGAGCTGTCCTTGCTGTGATAAGTCCAGGAATAGGGTTTGAAACCCTCATTCCTCATCAAGTTTTCTCTTTCTAGAGTTTTAGAGAGAAGGGAGAGCAAGGAAGAAGGTGAAGGAGAGATCCGGCTGCCGGAGAAGTTTCAGAGCCCCAAATCGCGAGCCGAGTCCAGTTCCGCGGAGGCAAGTCCGTTGCGGTGGTTTTCATCCGGCTAAGTTCCCATGACTAGGAAGAGGGGCCGTAAGGTAACGACACTTCTTCTCTCGGTTTCTAGAATGCGTGCATAGCATCTTTTTTTCAAACTTTTGGGCACCAAATCTCTCAAATGAGATGGGTTTGGGTCGCCATGGTTCAAGAGGAACCTCCGAGTCGATTGAGTTCGTCCCCGACATGATTTTGCATTAGAGATCCGCTCCGTTAGTGGATTTGGCATTGTGGGTGAAGCCGTAGTCGCGACCGTTAGTCCGACTCGGTGATGTTGCATAGCTAGCCTTAGGGATTTTGTAGAAATCCGTTGCGGCAAGATGCCGTTTGTGATGTATGTGATTTTCCCCCTTTTCTCGAGTGAGTACGTGTAGCCGGAATCAGACAAGGTTAGCTCCGCATTGACGGTAGATGGTTTCCTTGGTGGACAAGGTTAGCTCCGCATTAGCGGTAGATGGTTTCCTTGGTGCGCGGGGACGTTGCAGTACAAATGATGAATTAGGGTGAGAATGTTTATGGATTGGTGATGTGCTAAGGCGCGGCTTGTCTCCGTAGTCGGCTGGACTATCCCGTGACGTGCAAGTCATGTGGGGAGAGTATCCCGGCGAGACCAGTCCCCTTCTGTCAGACTGACGAGAATGCTAAGCATGTGACAATCCTGAGCAATGAAGCCACGAGCGGGTGGGGTCCAGCAAGGGTTCTTAGAATCGGTTTGTGTGTGAGATGAAATCCTGATGCGAGAAGTGAGAATTTGCAAGCAAGCCCGGGGCTATGACCCACGAGCGGGTGGGGCCTTGACAAGATTTCCGTGTGGCAGCTTCTATGCCGTTAGGGGAATTGCAGTATCCTTTTTGTTTGCCGCTTAACACCAATGGGGAAATTGGGAGTACCCAGATGTTTTGATAATGTGCTAGTTGCATACGCGATAGAGTGCCTTGGGTGAAGCCCGGGTTTTGCATACATGCTGCATAGTAGGCCCCTTTTTATTATATGCTCAACATAGAAAACGTGTTTGTTGTTTGAGACATCCAAACCTGTTCTTTTAGAGCTTTACATGTTTATGTATATGGTATATGAAGTGCTGACTTGCAGGTTGGAGGGGTACCCCGGAGTCCGTTAGGGGAGGCCGGGAGGAGATGTGTTGGTTACACAGTTTGAGGTCAGCCTTTGCTGACCCACGTTACCACCAAATGTTTCAGAGTAAGGATGGCAAGCAGGAGCTAGCTTGCCGGCCAAAAAGGCCTAACCTTCTTGAAGTGCTACAAGTTTTGTACTAGCTCTGTTTTGTGGCATTGTATGTTTGATGCTCTAGTTTTCCGGCTTGCATGCCGAGGTAGTTTAGGGGTGCTTATGCACATTGATGTTTGTTGTTATCATTTGAGTTTGGACTCTCTATTGTTGTAAGTCCTTAAGGCCGTTTCGATACTCTTATGTATGTGGATAACTTCGGGTCTTGTTTACTGTTTCCGCTTGTTTTATACTGAGTTTTGAGTTGGGTAGTTAATATCATCTTTTAACGCTAAAGCTGTGGCGTCTGTATGTTGTGGGGCCCCGATCGGACCCATATTATACGGTCATTACAGGGGAGGTGTTACACTGACAACTACTATCATGTATGGTGCTGATATGTCTGCATGGTCAGCATCTTGAATAGGTACGTTAGCCGCCCTGTCCCCCGACATAACGTACTGGCTCTGGACTGGGTGTCACCTGGTGGTGTAAACAATGAATATTCAATCATATAAAATTACCCAACGGTTCTCCTCCCCCTTTCCATAATATACTCATGAAAGGGGAAGACTCACTGTCCTGCATTAGGTGTCGGAACAGTGCAATAATATGTTCTACCAAACACCACTCCCGTTGTGCTCCGACATATTGCTACCCTTAACCCTTCTGCCAAAAAGATGAGAACGAGCGTTAGTGCAGTGCCATGCCACAACATGACATTATTTGCTGTAACATCTCTTAGTTTTCCTCAACTTCCCTCGTGGTATAGAAAAAAGATGGCACTTGGCGGTTCTGTGCTGACAATGAAGGACAAATTCCCGGTTCCAGTGGTTGAGCTGTTGGATGAGCTCCATGTTGCTAAATTTTTCTCCAAGGTTGACCTTTACTCAGTCTACCATTATGTGCGCGTGACTCCAACTGATGTGGACAAGATGACTTTTCAAACTCATCACAGGTACTTTGAGTTCACGGTGATTCTCTTTGGGCTCACAAATACACCATCCACTTTCCAGTCCCTAATGAATGAGGAATTCCACGTGCTTCCCCGTCGTTATGTTTGTCTTTTTTGACGACGTTTTGGTGTGTAGCAAGGCATGTGAATAACACCCACAACATCTTGAGACCGTCTTAGTACTAATCCGACAACACTAACTCTTTTTGGAGCAAGCTAAGTGCTCATTCGGGACCTACAGATGGCCTACTTAGGTCACGTGATACACAACACTGCCGTTTCAGCAGTTCCAGAGATGATCCGTAAGGTGGGCAGCATGACCAATTCCTGAATCCCCATGAGAGCTGTGGGGGTTTCTTGGGCTTACCGGCTAATACTGTTGCTTCATCCGAAGCTACTACATGATTGGGGAACCATTGGTGGCACCATTGAAGAATGGTTTCCTCAGGAGTGACCGCGTCACCAAGAACTTTAAGGCCCTCCAGAGGCCTTGATCACTATGCTAGTCCTCCGCTTACCAAACTCCACTCAAGAAGTTCCTGGTCGAGTGCAAAACATCAGAACACGTTTGTGGCGCCGTGGCTACAATAGGGGGAACATACAATCGTGTTTGTAGTCGGAAGAATGTTGCTCATCATTAGAAGGTACTAGCTTATGAGATGGAGATGATTGGCCTAGCCAAGGTGGTGCAACACTGGAGACCATACTTATGGTGGGCGGTCCTTTCCAATCCTGTATAGACCACTTCAACCTCAAATACTTCGGAGCATCGTCTCAACATCGTTTCTTAACAACGCCGTGTTAGGAAACTTTTGGCCTTCAATTTCAATAGAGTTTAAGGTGAGTGCCTTGAACTATGCATCCTGCACACTCTCTCGCCGGGACAAGTAGGACGGGGTTCTTTTCGCAATCTCCCCACCCACCCCCGAGTTGCTCAATCGAATGCGTCTCGAGACACATGTTTCTTCCATTCTCGTGGAGCTCAGTCAAAGGATTGCTATAGGGCGTCTCCCCACGCTCCGTTTTCTTTTAGAAGGGACTGAAAGAAAGCGTCCAAGATTTCATTGCTGCTTGTACTGTTTTTCAGCGTCACGAGATGGAACGTCTTCTTCTAGCGGGCCTTCTTCAGCCAATTCCAATCCCTACGTACATTTGGGCCGATATATCGATGAACTAATAGATAGCAGCAATGCAAGATAAACATTCATTATGTTGTTGATTGGTAACTGTATTTTGAAATGTATTATTGCACTTTTTAAATTTTAACATGATACACCATTTACCTTAGTTTTTATATTCTAGCATTCTATTTGAAAAAGAGCAATGTTATAAGCACACCAATTTACGCTATTGACACACTCATTCTAACTTAAAAAACACAAAAAACTCTAGCTCACCTCCGTTAACCGCACATCGGTTCGTTTCTCTCTTCCCCTTCCGCCGAAACGACGCTGAGCCCGACCACTGCAAATCCTCGATCTTCCTCTCCTCCCGGCACGGCTTCGCCGCCCAAGCCATGTTCTCCTCCTCCCTGGCGCTGAAGAACACCACCGGAAGAACGCCGCCCTCGGCCCCCTCCCTTCGTGATTTCCAGCTGGCAACCCTAGCACTGGATTTCCTCCTCGTCGGCGCTGAAGATGATGATTTTTTTTTGGCAAAGTTCAGTATTTCTACTTGTTTACTGCACAGTGAGAAACTTGATTTTATGTGCTCATAACTTAGATTGGTTTATGATATGTGCAACATGTGTTTTTATTTGATTTACATATTAATTCAGGTTGGGAATAGACTTCACTGGCGTTATGCGTTCTTGGGAGAGGCAATCTTTATGCTTCCATTCGCTGTTATTGGACTTTGTTATAAAGCCGTTGCAACTAAGAGGTGCTGGCTTGGTGATGTCCTAATGTTTTGTTTGTTAAGCTTAATTCTTTAAATTTTGAATTTGTTTTTCAAGATTTATTTCATCAAAGCTAAAGAAGGGGGAAGTCTTGGTAAAGAGTTCTTAGAAAAAACATGCTGTTATGGACTCTTGAGTACCCTATGCTATTTTTTACGTGTTATTATTACATCAATGAACAAAATGTTGCATCTTCTCGTCAAGCAAATCATAGATTGCTATTTTGTTTCATTTCATTGGACTATAATAGTAATTGTGAGGTGAATAACGATTTTAAAATATGGTGTGGCGATAACGTGTTGGTGTGAAAATAAAATAATCTGGTGTGTTAATAAAATTTGGCTGTCAATAGCGTAAATTGGTGTGCTTATAACATTGCTCTTGAAAAAATTAAATAGGATTTTTGTGGGACCATCTAGAAGAACCTGATGGATTGATTTCTAGCGCTCTTCATTTAAAACTTCTGCCTTCATATTCAGCTATCTATACAGTTGATATTGTATAATATTAGTGTCCTGAAGTATGCTTATGTAAAAAACTGGCATTTCTTGCATTTCACAGAAAAGAAAGCGGAGGTAAGATCAAGGTTTGACAGGGAGGCAGACAATCAACAGCTCTTGCAATTGGAAGAGAAAGATGTTGTATCATCTGTAGCTACTGTGCTTTCTGATCTTTGTGGACCAGGAGATTGGATGCCAATGGCAAAGCTTCACGCAGAGGTTGAGATCTACCAAGCTCTTTTCCTATCTATAGGTGCAATTTCCGATCTATTTTGTAATTTGATAATAATGTAACCTTATGTATATGTTATGTGCCCTGGATTGAGAGCGCGTGCATGAGGGAAGGAGAGGGAAGTCCTCAAAGAGGGAGGCACACCCCTTCTTGGTTCCTCTAGGAGCTATGGTGGAGAAGGGAGGGAGACCGGACGAGATCGGATGGGAAGAGAGGCGGACGGCGTGCGGTTCGTGTGGGTTAGGGATCGACAGAAAGAAAAGAACAGAGAGAGAGAGAGAGAGAGAGAGAGAGAGAGAGAGAGAGAGAGAGATAGACAGGGACAAAAATTGATATTAAATTCTTGCTTGTCATTCCAAAAGCCCAAACCCACATAATATGTGGGAAGTCAAGTCCTGACAAAAGACCAAAATGCCCCTCACTAAGGCTTAACAAAAGTGATGTTAAAATAGTAAACATGCTTAATACTAATACAAAAGAAAGATAGTTCAGGCGGACACCACTCTAGGCTCGCGGCGTTTGTATGTGATCCCCCAACGAGGATCTGTAACATCTCCACCCTGCTCGACATCAAGTTTGTCCTCAAGCTTGTCTTGTGGCTGTGGTAGGAGGGGAACTAAGGGCGCGGTTGGAGGCTCGCCGACAAAGGCCTTCAGCTAGGACACGTGGAAGACGTCATGAAGCTGAGTTGATAAGCCACGTCCTTGACGCGGTGTAGAATCTCGAAGGGCCCGAAGAACTTAGGCCCTAGCTTTTGGTAGGCTCCCTTGGAGATGGTAGTCTGACGGTAGGGATAGCGTTTCAGCCATACCCAATCCCTGGGAGCAAAGAACAACTCGCGGTGGCCCCGATTGTGGGTGATCTTCATTCGTGCCTGGGCCTGAAGAAGGCGGTCACACACATGGCGCATTATCTCATCGTGCGTGCAGTTTCGTGTCGACGACGACCGAGCGGGTGGAGGCTCTACCATAAGTAAGGGGGCGGGGAGGATACCGACCACAGATGAGGCTGAAAGGAGTGGTCTGGAGGGCCGTGTCATAGGAGGTATTGTAGCAATACTCAACCCATGGAAGCCAACACGCGCAGTCCTTGCGGAGATCCCCTCTAAGGCAACAAAGGTACATCTCACGCGTCCGATTGACCACTTCAGTCTGGCCATTCTACTGAGGATGGTAGGTGGAGGAGAGGGTCAGCTTAGTACCACACAGGGCGAACAATTACTACCAAAACTGAGATGTGAAGACCTATTCCCTGTCAAACACAATGCTCTCCGGTACGTCATGGAGATGAAATACCTGATCAGAGGAGCAGACAACTGTGGGACCGGTGAAGGGGGCGCTCATGGCAATGAAGTGGGACCCTTGGAAAAGCGGTCGACGACAACGAAGATGACAGAGTGGCCCCGAGAAGCGGGCAACCCCTCGATGAAGTCCATGGAGATGTCGACCCAAATCTGAGTCGGAACTGGGATGGGTTGCAGGAGAGCGGAGGGCACAAATCCGAGTCCATTGCAAGCTCTATCTCGATCTGGGATCCCTTTCAAGGACCATTCACCACTATTTATACTAATGGGGGCTTCATAAACGGACAAGCAGAAGAAAAGCAAGCTGCCAGGATACAAGAGATAGGTAGAGATAAAGGAGTACATTGGTGTGCAGATAGCTTAAAGAGCTAGACTGTGCGAACACCACAGTTGTGTTTGCGCGAGCTACAGACAAAAATCTGCATATGCATGAGCAAGCTGCCAGGCTGGGAGGACTCTGAAGGTATTATCACTCGTACTATCGAGGAAGAAGTCATCTGGTGTGCAAATGACCCCAACTGCTAGGCCAAACGGGCTCTGGAGGCATGACCGCCCAGGCTGCTGAGGAGGATACTGTCTGGCTCGAAGATATCCAGAGCTGTTGGGCTGGGTGAATGCCGAAGGAGTGACCTCCCGGGCTTCTGAAGGAAAAAATCGTTTGGTTTGTCAATGACAAAAGGATTGTTTGGGCGGATTTCCAAGGTGTGACCGCCCTTTCTCCTTAAGGGGAGGTCAACCGAATTGCTAGGTCGGGCGACCTCTCAAGAACTGTCTGCCCCGACCGCTGAGATGCAATCTCTGAACTCTCTTGTGGTCGCAGGATTTCAGGTAAACAAAGGGGCCCACGAATGTACTTATGAGGACATCCCCTGGTGCATGGGTGAACTTGCCAATTGAAAATGAAGACCCCAACGGGGATGATATCTATGCGAGGTAAATGAGAGTGCTTGAGAAGGGATTGAAGTGAGCTCAAATGTCTGTGGAGTGACTTTGGAAGAGACAGAACTATTATAGCAAACATAACATTAAATTTTACAATGTGGAGATGACATGGGAGACGAGCCATTAGCATTGTGATCATAACAACTTATCCTTAGGCCCATTGAGTAGTCAGATTGATAGTCAGGGTGTGATGTCAAACCCAGGCATCATTGTCCCTTAGCCACCATGATGTCTATGCCTCCTTTTTTCTCGGGGTGAGGTTTTAACTCGGTATGTAGATTGCAATGATGTTGTAGACAGTCCTGACTCAAATAGAACAATTTAAGTTTGTCCCTACATTGTCTTAACTAAGTCATGTTTTATGACGAGGTCATGTGGAACTTCATCCACTGAATCGAGCATGAATGCCTGAATGCGACCATCACCCCAGCGTCTAGACCCAAATTTGCTGACTTTGTATGAAGGACTAAGGTGATGGAAATGTCTGTGTATTTATGGGTTTATGCGGAAGGAGTTTGCCTATTGAGGATAATTATCACAACCAGTAGGAGAGAGGTTGACAATGTGAAGCTCCCCTCGAGCTTCCTTGGGAGGGTGAGATGGGAGCATTGGAGCAACACTTGATGAATCATTTAATAGAGTTGCTACATCATGCTGGTCCAAAGGGAGTCCCGAAATGTTTTGAAAGGGGCTTGCGGCGGGATAGAAAGAGTGGTCCTGAAAATGATCAATAGAAGATGGTTTAGATAGAAAAGCTTACGAGGAACCTTTGGTTGTCTTGTGCTTACAGGGACCTAAGAGCAGAGGTCTGAAAGGTTTCATAGGTTCTAAAGTAGGGGGAACCTAAGGAGGAGGATGGTGAGGGATACCAAAAGGGAGAATAAACCTTTAACCATAAAGCTGACAAACTCCTTCGATGATTAGAGTGTGAGAATATGTGCTCAACAAGAATAGCGCAATACGGGATCCACGATTTCTCTCAAATGGCATTCGATGGGAGCAACACTTTGACCGTGTAAAAGAAAATATGACGAGAATGTTTTGTCATTCTTATCTATTATTCAAAGAGTACTCGTCGTATGGTCCGAATACGGCGTCATGATAAGAACCGCTGGACTTACAAGAGGACTTGAGTTTAGTATTAAATAAACAAAAGTTCTGACATATTAGGTGTCCTAGAGAAGTTTGTCGTAGGAATTGTGACCGACTTAGGTTTGAAAGTTAGAAAATACGTACGCTAACGGGGAAGCGATGAAAGTAGTGAATACAATGATTATGAGAAAGAAAAATATTTTATGCTTGCAAGAGACTAGATGAGTGAGTGAGAAAGCTAAATTTTTAGATAATTCAGGTTTTAAATTATGGTGCATAGGAAAAAAATAAAACAAACAATGAAGTAGGTATTATTGTGGATACTTCTTGGAGGAATGCAATTGTTAGAGTAAGTAAAAAATATGATAGAATCTTAGCTCTTAAATTAATCATAGGAAATGAAACTATTAATGTGATCAGTGCTTACATGTCACAAGTATGATTAAGTGAAATTATTAAAGTTGCATTTTTGGGAAGACTTGGATGATTTAGTAAGGAAAATTCCACAAAGAGAAGATTTTCATAGGATGAAACTTAAATTGACATATAGAGAAGAAAAATGTAGATTATACATCAGTTCATGAATGATTTGGATATGAAAAAAGAAATGAAGAAGGAAGAACCATTTTGAACTTTGCCATAAGCACATGAGCTAATTGTGACAAATACGTTTTTCATAAATAAAGAAAAACATTTAATTACGTTTAAATGCGGACTAAATACGTCACGAATTTATTATTTTATGACTCGTAAATGAATAAAATGATTTGTAAGGATTGCAAAGTCATACCAGGAGAAAGTTTGATAACACAACATAGGTTACATGCAAATTAAATATAATAAATTTAAGTCTGGAACAAAAATATTGTCAAAAATTCGATGGTTGAACTTGAAGATGAAAAAACATGTTGCTTTCAAGACAGCAGTTATGAAACAATTAGTTGATGACCTTTATGTTGATCCTAGTGTCTCTTGAGAAGTTATGTCTTCACATTTAAGGAGTGAAAATAACGTACTTGGAGTATCAAAAGGTCATGCGCCCCCCAAATAAAGAATTTTGGTGGTAGAAAGATGAAATGCAAGATAAAGTGAGAGCAAAGAGGGAAAGCTATAAATCACTATACGCTTGTAAGAATGATGAAAACTTAGTCATGTATAAAGTTGCTAAAAAGAAGCTAAACATGCAGTAAATAAAGCAAAAAATCATGCTTAAGAAGAATTTATAAATGACTAAATATCAAAAATGGAGAGCGTGATATATATAAAATTGCTCGATCTAGAGAAAATAAGACAAACAATTTAAACCAAGTAAAATGAATAAAAGATTAGACAAATACAGTTTTGATGATGTTGTGGATATTAAAGAGCAATGAAAACAATACTTTATCAACTCTATAATGAAATGAAGACAATGAATTGAATTTAGAAGAGTTAAGTAAATCGGAGTAGTATAGGAAAATAACATTTTTTCATAAAATTCAAGTATCAGAGGTAAATGTTGCTCTAAAAAGATGAAAAGTGGAAAAAAAGGTTGGGTCAGATGATATATCAATCGAAGTATGAAAATATTTAAGGAATGACGAAATTTTGTAGCTTACATGTTTTTTCAATAAGATATTGAAGTCAAAAAAAGTGTCAGATCAATGAAAAGAAAGTATCTTGCTACCTTTGTATAAGAACAAAAGTGGTTTAACAAAATTGTGTTAATTACAGAGGAATTAAAATGATGAGTCATACTATGAAACTATGAGAACGAGTAATAAAAAGAAAAGTAAGACGAGAGACTAACATCTTGGAGAATCAATTTGGATTCATGCCAAGGCGGTCGACCATGAAAGCTATATATATCTTGAGGAGACTCATTGACAACCCCTGAGAAAGAAAACAAGATTTGCGTATGCTGTTTATCGATTTTGAGAAGGCTTATGATTGAGTTCCAAGAGAGATTTTATGGAGAGTCTTAGAAAAGAAATGTGTAAATGTATCATACATTGACATAATCAAACATATGTATATAAATTCAGTGACAAGGGTGAGGACATCTGGAGGATTATCAAAGGAATTTCCTATCACTGTTGGTTTAGATCAAGGTTCAGTTTTAAGCCCTTATCTCTTTACCCTTATCTTAGATGAGCACACCAGACATATCCAACAAGCAATACCATGATATTTATTGTTTGCGGATGATATCGTTTTAGTCGATGAGACGCGCGAGGGTGTAAACGCAAAACTTGAATCTTGACGAGTCACATTAGAAAAGAAGGGTTTTAGGTTGAGTAAGGCAAAGACAAAGTATATGAAGCTTAAATTTAGCAGTGCAAGAAGGGCGGATGACTTCGTTATTAAGTTGGGTGATCCAGATATTTCTGGTAGTGAGTTTTAAAAATCTTGGATCAATAGTTCAAAAAGACAGAGGTATTGATAAAGATGCGACACATAGAATTCAAGCAGGTTGGTTGAAGTGGATAGGCGTGTCAGAGATCTTATGTGATCGTAAGGTACCATTAAAACTTAAGGGCAAGTTTTACCGTACTGCAATTAGACCAGGGATGCTTTATGGTTCTGAGTGTTAGGCAGTGAGTTGTGTACATGAGCAAAAAATGGGAGTTGCGGAGATGAGAATGTTTAAGTGAAAGTGTGGACACATGAGACTGGATAATATTAGGAACGAATGTATCAGGGGTAAGACAGGAGTAGCACCAATTGCTGAGAAGAAGCAAGAAGCTCGACTAAGATGGTTTGGACATGTACAAAGGAGACCATTAGAGGCACCAGTTAGGCATTGTGAGAGTCTAGTGACTAGGAATATTAGACGAGGGAGGGGTAGACCAATAAAAAGTTGGAATGAAACTATAAGGAAAGACATGATGTATTTATGCATTAGTGAGATTATGACAAAAGATAGGGCACAATGACGACAAAGGATCCATATAGCCGACCCCACTATAGTGGGATAATGGCTTGAGTGTTGTTGTATCTATTATTCCAAGGAGAGACCAATGATTGTGTGTTTGTGTATTTAAGAGATGTACAAGAGTGTTCCATACCCAATGTGTAATTATACCAAAGTACAAAAAAACTAAATATAGAACTATATATTTGTATATGTATTTACAATTACTATGAACAAATGATTGTGACAGCTTAATGGTCTTGTGTTCTTCTGTATATATATGTATGTATAGAATATACATATCTATATCTATATATATATAAGAGCTCGTCTAAAGTATTTTGTAAAAGTAGTTATTTAATAGAAAAAAATAGGATTTACTTGCTAGAGTTAAGGTTGGTGGTTAAAATCAAAGATTACCTAATGTGATAAGAATATATCATGGAGTTTTGAAATGTAAAATTTAAAAACTGCCACAAGGCCGTCCATGTTGAATGAATTCAAGTCTTGGGTAGTAAATTAATTATGATATCTAGTATGGCAAACATGAGAATTTTAACTAAGCGGATTCTAATATAGAAACAATTGGACTGAAAGAATGAATGGGAAATGAAACTATAATTTCTTGTTTTTAACTTGTACAATGACTAAAAATCACATTGAATTATAGCAGATAAGGTATGCGTGGGAGGGAAAATGATATACCTGAGATAATATGTATACAAGTTAATTAGCAGTAATAAAAGAATAATTTGGAAAATCAACCCTAAATATTTTGGATTGGGCTTATGTTGACATTGAAAATTGGTGTTATTAGACCCCAAGTATGGAAGTCATTGAATAAGTTATTAGATTTTTAATCCTAGAAAATGCATGCGCCTGATCGAGATTGATATTTCTCACTGCTTCTACATATTATAGTCATTCTGGCAAATCAGCATCAATTAAACAAACACCTTTAAAAAGAATCTATCTACTAAAAAGGGCCTGGTTTCTGCAACTTGCTCATCATCAACCTTTTGTATGCATTGTGTTCTACTGTTAGTTCTACCATCAGAAGCATGCGTAAATAGTGGAAAACACTTATTAAAGTATCAATTTTGTTCTGTTTTATATTATGGTCACTAACATTTAGAGAATGACAAATATAATAAGAGAATACATAATTTAATTATCATAGAAATTGAAAATAAAATGACAGAAGATGATTTTATTCTTGTGGAATTTGTGAGTTTTGGTAATTACTACTAAATGAAGTGACTAAACTATCAAAAAATTGAAAATAATGATTTTATTTTGTATTTTTCCTAAATGTTAGCTGCCAAACTATAAAATAGAATAACATTTTGTTAGAAGATATAAGTAAAAATGATGTAAAGGCTCATTTATAATCCCATTTCTTCTCTCCTTTAGTCCATCTATTGTATATGATTTTTTCTCCCTCTCTTCTACTATATATTTGTACTCACTATTGTATTTGATACATGAAGAAGTATATACAAGGTTTGCGCATTGTTTTTTACATGGTATCAGAGGGAAACGGTCCGGCCTGTATCTAACCACCAGTACTCCTCTGTAACCGGGCGGCTTGGTTTTCTGCTTATCGCTCGGTTTTGCGGCTTCCCTCCTTTTCTAACCGCCTCCTTCTCTTGCATGGATCAACCTACTCTCCTCTTCTACGCCCTTTTATAGTCTTCCTCTCTCTGGCTCGTGGGCCCCACGCCCATATGGTTAGTTTTTTCTAACCGCCACAAGCTACTCTCTATCAGTTGCGACCTTCCCTCTTCCTGCGGCTAGATCTAACCGGCTCTAACCGTCTGACCCATATTTCTAACCGCTGCGACCTGTCTCTGTCCGCTGCGACCTCCTTTCTTTTCTTGTCGCACGGTCTTCTTGTCGCAAGGAGTTCTTCCTTGGCTACTCGCACAGACTGCTTCATCCTATCTTGGTGCGGTCTGCTGCTAACCGCCCGACCTTTTCTCTTGTTGCGCTCTGCTTCTTACCGCTCGATCTAGTGCCTGTTCGCCGACCTCTTCTTCTCGCTGGCCCTATTCTTGCTTTGCCTCTTTGCCGCTCTGCCACTGGAGGCTTTCAGTTCATCGCTGCGGTCTGTTTAACCGTCGCGGATTGCCGAATTCTTCTCTCCGCTTCGGCATATTTTTCTGCCCGGAAGTCGCTGCTTACCGTGCGATCTCTTCTAGTCGTGTTCGACCTCTTATAGTCGCTGCCTACTGCGACCTCTTCTTACCATTATTGCCCGCGCGACTACTTCTACTCGCTTCTCTCAGCGCTACTTCGATAGTAGCCGCTGGTTCTGTTCGGCAAGTCGTGTGCCTCCTTGCCGCCCGGTTACTGTGTCTAGTCGCAGCTCAGTAATATGACATCCGATTCCACCACTGCTGCTGATTCTTCCCCTCTTCCAGGCTATCCTCGTGCTGCTCCTCTGAGCTTCGGGATGAGCTACGCATTATCACTATTTCTCTTCGTGACAAACAAAATTTTGTGGAATGGGTACACTCCGTTCGGCGTGTGCTACAAACTAAAGGTCTCCTTCATCATCTCACCAGACCTCCTCCCACTGAACCCACTGATGAGTGGATCCGTGATGACGGGCGAGTTCAATCTCGGCTTCTTAATTCTCTGGACACCGAGCCCTATCGTATGACCATGTATCATGAGACGGCTCACGCTATGTGGATAGATCTTCATTCTCTCTATTCTGGGAAGGACAGTATTCAACACTTGTTTGACATTTTTACTGATCTTTAGTCCCTCGACGCTGGTGTTACTGGAGACATCACTTCTTTTGTTGCGCAGACTAGAACTTTTGTTGAGGCTTGGATCCAACATGAGCCCCACACCACGGACTTGGTGACTCAACGACAGGAAAAGGAGGCAGTGGGGATTGCTATGATGATGGTCTGTGTTCCCTCACATCTTCATAGTGTCCGCGCTCATGTTCTATCATCCGCTGTTACTCCATCCCTCTCGGATGTGTGCTCGATGCTTCTGAAAGTTACTCCTTCTCCGGATGCTCCGCCTTCTTCTCCCGCTCTTCTTCAGCAGCAGTGGCCACTATCGCTCCATCTACTCGTGGTCCACGGGCTCGTGGTGGTCGCGAGACTCGGGGACACGGTCGTGGTGGTCGAACTCTCTTTAAGTGCTCTTACTGCGGCAGTGATGTCATCTGGAGGCCACCTGCTACCGCAAACATGGCCTGCCCCCTCACCTTACTGCAACAGTTTCTCCCACACCTCCCTCCGCCACTAGTGATGATATTGCTGCGTTACATACTTAACTCCATCATCTTCAAGGAGTGGTTTGTCGCTCCTCTGACTCCGTGGCCTCGATCTCCAATGAAGGTATATCTTGCCTCTCACACAGCTCTCACTGGATTGTGGACTCGGGTGCTACTCATTATCTCTCTCCGCAGCGGGCGCCTAAATATTTAGATACTGCTTACCCCAAACACACAACTGTGGTTAATGGTGACACGATCCCGGTTTCTGGCACCGCTCATCTGTCTCTTACTCCTTCCCTCTCCTTATCCTCGGTTCTTCCTGTACCGTGCTCTCATTTTAATCTGCTTTCTGTTAGCCGTCTTACACAATATCTTGATTGCTATGTTACTTTCTCACGCTCTTTATTTGTTGTGCAGGATCGACTAACGCAGAATATACTTGGTAGAGGGAGACTGTCTAACGGGCTGTATCTTCTCGATGTTCCTCTCGCTGCTCTAACCATCATCTCCACCACTGATTGACATCGTCGTCTTGGGCATGCTCCTCTTCCAATTCTCAAGAAAGTTTTCCTACTGTTTCTCTTCAAGAGTTTTTTTGTGAATCTTCTATTTTCGGCAAACAACACCGTGTATCTTTTTTTTTCATATACTCGGAGTGATGCTCCTTTATCCTTAGTTACATTCTGATATTTGGGGGCCCTATAGGGTCCCTAGTATTTTTGGGTATCGGTACTTTATTACCTTTATAGATGATTACTCGGGGGTTACCTGGTAGCATTTATTTTGTGATTGTACCGAACTCACAACTACATTCCGTACATTTCTTACGGAAACTCGCACTCAGTTTTCTACCTGTGTAATAACACTTCGTACAGACAATGCTCGAGAGTATACTGGTCGCACCTTCTCCAATCTGTGCGCTGCGTTTGGTATTATACATCAGACTTCGTGTGCCTATACCCCTCAACAGAATGACATAGCAGAACAAAAAAATCGCCACCTCCTTGATGTGGCTAGATCTCTCATGATCCAAATGCAGGTTCCTCCTCTTTATTGGAACTTTGTAGTTTCTACTGCATGTCACCTCATCATTCACATGCCTTCATTTGTCCTCAACTTTATGTCACCCATTACTCTCCTTTACCCATTCACGACTCTCTTCTCTCTCACATCTTGTGTGTTTGGGTGTACCTGTTATGTCCACCATCTTGATCCTTCCACTGACAAGCTAGCCCATCGTGCTACCAAAGCTATGTTTGTTGGGTACTCCCGCACTCAGAAGGGGTATGTTTGCTTTTATCCTACCACTGGTAAGGTGGTTGTGTCTGCTGATGTCTCCTTTCATAAAAACCAACAATATCACACCAGTCCTTCTGATCTCCTTCCTCCTCCGCTATCTCGTCCCACAGTTTCAGTAACATCTCTGCTTCCACCACTTCTCCCTACTCCTTTGCTTCTGATTCCTACACCACCACCAGTCCCCTCCAAACCTCCTATCGTTCAAGTATACGATCGTCGTCCTCCACGTCCAGATGTGCAGCAGCTTCCCTCTACCGGTATGATCTCGCGGCCTGTTGATCCGGCATCCCCCTCGACGGCTCATCACTTGGCCAATTATGTCTCTCTACATCGGCTCTCTCCAGCTCTTCTTATCTTTGCTCTCTCTCTCTCTCCCCTCTATCTCTATACCTAACTCTGTGCAGGAAACCGTCCAGCATCCGGGGTGGCGTGCCGCCATGGATGAAGAAATGACTGCTCTGTGGGGTAATCACTCTTGGGATCTTGTGTCTCTTCCTCCTACCCACAGTTGTGTTAGCTGCAAATAGATTTTTACTATCAAACATGCTGCGGATGAGACAGTTGATCGCTTAAAGGCTCTTCTTGTGGCACGGGGTTTTACTCAACAGTACGGCCTTGATTATGGGGAAACGTTCTCCCCAGTCGCAAAATTAAAATTGGTTCGGGCCTTGCTCTCCTTAGCTGTTCATCGCCAGTGGCCCCTCCGTCAGCTGGATGTCAAGAATGCTTTTTGAATGACGATATTCTTGAAACGGTGTACATCCATCAACCGCACGGGTTTGAGACTACGGGGGAGTCTCGTATATGTTTACTTGACAAATCTATTTATGTTCTCAAACAGTCTCCCCGGGCGTGGTTTGAAAAATTCAGCAAGGCCGTTTGTGAGGTTGGCTTCAAACAAAGCTCGACTGACTCTTCTCTCTTCACTCATCATCAATCAACTGAGACTATAATACTTCTGGTTTATGTGCACGATATTCAGGTCACTGGTGATGACTCAGCTGAGATACAACATGTTAAGCAACATTTAAATTCTATGTTTCAAATCAAAGATCTGAAAAATTTTCGATATTTTCTTGTACTAGAGGTAGCACGGCGATCTAATGACCTTATCTTATCCTAGCGTAAGAATTGCATTGACCTTCTGCAAGATGCTGGTCTCTCGGGTTGCAAACTTGTGGAAACCCCGATGGAAGTCAACTACATGTGTGCTCATGGATCTGAGTCTAATTCTCTACTTCCAAATTCGGAATACTATCGTTGTCTTGTGGGAAAACTGATATACCTAACAGTTACGAGAGTAGATATATCATTTGCGGTTGTAGTGGTCAGCCGGTTTATGCATATTCCACGAGTTTCTCACCTTCAGGCAGTGGAACACATTCTCAGGTATCCGAAGACTGCCCCTGGGCAAGGACTTGTGTATACGCCATCTTCTTCCCTTTCTCTTATTGCATACTCTGATGCGGATTGTGCGGGCTCGTTGGATGATCGACGTTCTACTACTGATTTTTGTACATACTTTGGAGGAAATCTTATCATATGGCGGAGTGAGAAGTAGACGGTGGTTGCTCGCTCCTCAGCTGAGGCTGAGTACCGTGCGATGACGGCTCTTACATCAGAACTAAACTGACTTGAAAGTCTTTTAATGGATTTGGGAGTTAAATTGTCCTCACCTTCAACGTTGTTTTGTGACAGTCAAGCTGCAATATATATTGCAAAGAATCCTGTGTTCCATGAGCGGACTAAACATATTGAGGTTGATTGTCACTTTGTTCGAGAAAAGGTTCAATCAAAGGTGCTAAAGCTTGAACATGTTCCTGCTTCTGGGCAAGTTGTTGACGTCCTTACCAAGGCATTAGCTCGCAAATTGTATTACCAGTTCTTGTCCAAGCTTGATGCCTACGACTTGTACGCTCCAGCTTGCGGGGGAGTGTTAGAAGATATAAGGAAAAATGATGTAAATGCCCATTTATAGGTCCATTTCTTCTCTCTCCTTTAGTCCCACATCTATTGTATAGGATTCTTTTTCCCTCTCTTCTCCTATATATTTGTACTCTCTCTTGTATTTGATACATGAAGAAGTACATAGAAGGTTTGCTCATTATTTTCTACACATTTCATGGTTTTTATATTCAATGATTTCTATGCATTTTACATTCTTATTATTCATATAAAGTTTTTTAATTAGCAGAGGGCTATACAATCTCTTACAGTATTAATATTTTTGTAGCTTATGGAGCAATATCGAAACATATGGCATCATAGCAGGGTGCGACGGTATCTCACATCAGAGGAATGGCCACACAGTGAGAGCAAAGGGCGGCCATGGTTTGGCCTTCTTGCACTGCTTCGAAAATATCCGGAGCACTTCGTCATCAACACAAGGTCAAAAGGAAGGATCACCTCAGAGTTCGTTTCCTTAGTTTCCCTGCTCTCATAGGGAACATTCCTAAGAATCAAAACTACATTTTCCCCCGAACTCTTAGGCTCCGTTTGGCACGATGGTGGCGGTCATGAAAATGATGGTTAAACAGTCATTCGCTAATGCCCACCTAAGAAATTTCAGCCACTTTTATGTTCAAACGGATGATGTTTGTTAGGTGATCCTTAACGAATGACGGTTTAACCCATGCATTTACGACCGCGACCGTTGTGCCAAATGAAGCCTTAACTCCTGAAGGATGTATTTTCTGCTGTACTGCGGGGAAAAAGATGGCACTATAGAACTAACTTTCAAGCCAGGAAATCAGTATTATGTTTAATTCTGAAATTTTGTTCCTGCCTTTCAGCTATTGTTGTGCATGATGCGTTCATAAACTTTCAAATCATGACAAGCGTTGAGCAGACAGCCTGAATGATTTTTTGTATGGTAACAGGTTGTTTTTTACGCTGAAATCACTAGACTCATAATAAACAAATGAAGCTATCACAATAATATATGCTGCTCATAAACTTTCAAATCATGACAAGCGTTGAGCAGACAGCCTGAATGATTTTTTGTATGGTAACAGGTTGTTTTTTACGCTGAATAATGTCCCATGTTATGGCAGCATATATTATTGTGATAGCTTCATTTGTTTATTATGAGTCTAGTGATTTCTCACCCTACAGGCATATGAAGCTTTAGGATCCTCCCCTCTTGAGCCTTCGCACTCACACGGGAAGAGAGAATTGGAACAAAAAAGTTACTTAAGGCATGCCCTTTTTATAAGCTTCCAAACTCCCAACTTTTCTCCACCCAAACTCCCATACTCTCTCCAATGAACGTGTTTGCCAGGTGAATTCAGATTGAATTTTTTTTTGATAAAATACTAATGTTGTAGCATATTGCCAAAGAATCATTAAGAAGACTAAACGGTTCTGTTCGTTGTGTTACTTTTGATAAAATAGGCTTAAACCTTGTCAGCAAAATTGTTGGATAAGCTTTCATAAAAAGTATCTTGTGGACTAAAAGTTATTATTAGGGTGATCTTTTTTGTTAAATGTTATTTGTGTTATTGTCATTATTTTTCAATAATTTGATGAAAAAGAGTTGCATTCTATGAATATTTAGGAACATTATTTAATGACCTAAAACTAAACAAATTGATATTGGAAATAGCAGTGTCCACTTAAAATTGTTATTACTTCTTGTATGTTGCAATTAATGGTGAGGATATATTGGGATAGGGTGGTATGCATGGATGGTAAAAACTACAGATGCATTCCAGTCGTTAGGTAGGCATTGAAGATAAATTTTTTTAGGATGATGTTATTAGCAAACCTACTTTGATTGCTAGCAAACTAAAATAAACCCAATTTACAACATTTATGCTATTTTTCGATCCTAAAAAACTTGCACAAGCAAACCATTAGGTTATACCATTCCGTTCATTCTTCCCGCCGTCCTCTACTCTTGTGATTCCTATGCCGTCCGCCGCTAACCTGCCGGCGGTCCTTCCCCGTTGCTGCTATACGAAACTCGCGAGATAGATGGCATGATTGATGAAGTTAGGGCTTCTTCTATATAATAATATGCTTCTCAATTTCTAAACATTTCTCGCGCTCTTTGGTCGATTTCCTCCCTTTATTTTCCACAAGGGTTCTCGACGAGACCCCATCTAGGTGACGGCACAACGGATTCTTCCTCTTTGATTTTGACGTGGGAGAATTCTTGTGGAGCAGCATTGGCTGTGCGTTGCTCGGCAGTGTTGGTTTTGGTTTGATTTTGGTATTTCTGGGTGCTAGTTTGTGTTTTTGTTTTCTTTTGCTAAATTAGTTTGTGTATTTGTTATTTCCTGGAAGAAGGTTTCTAGCCGGCGTGAATCTTCAAGCTAGGTTTGATGCTCTATTAACTAATAGGAGTTTGTCTCTAATTCCATGCCTTTGATATCTCTCATGTCCAACTCTATCAACAAAGTTTGGAGTATTTAAAGATATTTTGAGGCACTTAAAGAAAAGTTGGAGCACTTTGATTTAGTTTTTTTTTTAAAATTGGAAATAAATCATAGAATCTTTACTATAAATGTTATTTAAGAATGAATTAATGGATGAATGCAACTTATTCTATGAATTTTTTTATTTTTTTTAAAAAATGTGGTTTGTTGATAACCAAAAGGTTTTCAATTAGCCATTTTCAAAACTAATGGTGATAGGGTTCCCTTGATTTTTTTAAGTACAACAAGGAAGATTTCGACCAGAAGCACGGAGACAGGCTAACCCGGTCAAGCAAGCCGCGTGCACCAAACCGCGTCCGCCTCAAAGGACCAAAACACCCCGAAAACTGAGCGAAACCAAGCGCGCGCGCATGCACGGGCAAGCAGCAGACACGCGCCTGCGTAAATGGTGTGTGCACAGGCGCGACCCCCGTACGCGCACGCGGCCTGCGTGTGCGGCCTCGCGCGTGCCAGCCCGCGCATGCGCGGCCCCGTGCGCGCACATGCACGTACGACCCCGCACGTGTACTAGCTTTACCGGCTTCGCGCGTACATGCACACACATGTAGCGGTGACCGTCGTCGGCCACCGCCGCCACCGGGCCTCCCAACCACTCGTGAGGCACGTACGTCTTTTCATGAAAATTGGCGATCCACGTGACTGAAACAGAGCGACAACATTCGCCACCTCAAAATCTATTCGGACGTAATTACCAGTATGTTGCTCCAGAAAATTATAAAAAGTCTCACAGACCTTTATTTTAATACAAGCAACTCCATATACTAGAGAGAGCTCTAAAGTTTTCTTGCAAGAACATGAGACTTAGATCGTTTCTCCACTTGGAATTCGCTCTACTACCTCTCCAGTGTTCACAACAGCTGATGCTCACTTGGACGCTTTTGTGAACCCGGGAGAAGGCACTAGAATTCGCTTCTGCGGAGTTGGTGTGAAGGCATCACAAGACTTCAGTAACTTGACATCCTTCTTCGCGAGAGCCCTCTCATCAAGGCTCCGAGGACTTGGCATCCCCCACTGGAGCGCTCTCACCAAGACTCCAAGGACTTAGTTTGTTTTCTATTGTTCTTGTATCTAAAGCTTGTAACTGAGAGGTGGTCTGTCACCCTCTGAGAAAACTCTTAAAACTCGTAAACTCAGTGAAATTGTGGATTTTGGCCCGACACAGATCCAGACACTTGGTTTTTCACCCTTTCCGGGTTTTCATGACAAAAAGCCTCTTGTCATTTGTTGCTGAATTTTCATTAACTGTTTGCGCACCCGGTCCAACACCGAGCTAAGGCAGTCTGATTCTCTGGATCGGGGAAAAACTAGGTAACCCGCAATAGTTTGACGCTGTCTCTTAGAAAGTGTTCCCAAACTCTGCAACAACATTCTAAAAGCAACTCTTGCCTCACACAAGCACACACGACCAACAACAATGTCGAGGAGAAGCGCACAAACTACCAGTGACACATCGCTAGAGGAGCGCTCCGATCCATATCCCATCAACTCGACCGCATGAAACACCCCTCTTTGGGAAGGATCCATCAACACCACATCCCTAGTATCTGGGGAAGAGCGCATGTGCCTGATAAGGGAGTGCCACGCCAAGGTAGTCGCCTTACTAGGAGACTTAAGGGCTCATCACTCCCTTAATGCTTGCATCGCTCCAGAGGTCAACCGTCATTGATCCCAAATCAGCTAATGCCTGAAGATACTACCCATTCTAAGGATCTTATCGCAGATGAGTTGTCAGACATTGATAGCTCTGCGCACCTCATGTTACCCAATGGGCTTCCCAAGAATGCGTAGGGAAACTTTCGTGCGACGAAGGAGGACGCCACTCTGACTGATAGAAGGCTCGCTCGCGAGGAAGTGAAGTGTATGATTGAGGAGGAATATAGGCATTGAGGCACCAAGACACAAACATGTGACGCTCTGTTCACTACATCTCCCTGCTAGCTTCGACGGTTCTTGTATATCCCATTCCACACGAGCTTAAACTCCGTGACTTCAAGACATTTGATGGGTCGGATGACCTCTGAAGCTCGTCAGCCACTTTGCAACTATCACGAGCATCTACAATGCCACAGATCCCCTCCCGTGCTGAGTGTTCCCGGCAATTATGAAAGGAGAGCCTCACACCTAGTTCCACACCCTTAAGGAGGGGGGGGGGACAAGAACTTCACCGGGCTAACCCAACTTTTCACAGATCAGTTTGTTGCCAACCAACAAATCATTCGAGTCCCATCACACATCTCAGAAATTCGACAACCCGAGGGAGAGTCGCTTAAGGATTTCTTTCGTCGCTTCACCATGAAGGAACG
Organism: Platanthera guangdongensis; assembly: GCA_039583875.1. NCBI lineage: Eukaryota > Viridiplantae > Streptophyta > Magnoliopsida > Asparagales > Orchidaceae > Platanthera > Platanthera guangdongensis. The sequence goes on along the minus strand of CM077156.1, from coordinate 119,502,043 downwards.
ACAGATTCTGGGGGTTAACCCCAAGTTCTTGCATGAAATTTTCCTTGGAGGACTATGGGCAGGAAAATTCCACTCCATGATGATGAGCAAAATAGTGTCTAGCTACCTTGACCTTGTCCATCGAGTAAATGCTCAAATTACGACAGACAAAGTAATTGAAGTGCATCAATGATAGTTCGGAGGAAGTCAAAAAGGAAGATGAATCAAAAGCTGCTGCCAAGTCCCAAGGGAGAAACGAGCGCCATGAAAACTCCCGCCGAGTCTGGTGGCACCACCACAATCAAACATTTGCTCCCCTCAACACTTTGTAAACCAAACTATTGCTCAACATCCGCGATCATCCCTCACTTTAAAGATCAAGAGCTCTCGCTTCAAACTTGGGAGACCAATCCAAGCACTGCGACTACTACCGAGAATGCGGGCATAACACAGAGAATTGCACGCGACTGAAGATAGAAATCGAACGGTTTGTCTGCCTGAGATTACTTGGAAAACTTCTGTAAGTCAAGGACCCTGAATTAACCAATCTAGTGTGTGCTTGCATGGGGGAAACCCCTGGGATGACCATCCTAAGGGAGAACTTGTTTTCAGTGTTTGAAATATTGACCACAAGATTCATGATATGAAAAAACATCTAAGATGACAATAAACAGATCATGTATTTGATACATTTGCTAGTTATTGATATGACATGTACAACTAAAATGCATGCTAATGTAATGTTAGGCTTATGGTCACCCAAAGAGTGTTTGCCCATGTAATCCCTAAAGGTGCACAACTCATGTTGGTCTATGTCCTAATCATATATTAGCCTTGTCATTATAAAAGAAGGTCAACTAGAGTTAAAGGGATTTGAAGACAAAGACGTTTACATCGTCTGGATGCTAAGAAGAAAATGTCGACTGTATCGTCGAGATGCTAAGTAAAATATTGACTGCATTGTCTGGATGCTAAGAAGATAATGTCGACTGCATCGACTGGATGTTAAGAAAAATGTCGACTACATCGACTAGATGACATAAGATAATTATATTAACTAAATAATATTGGATAGAGGTTTGAAGGACTATACCGACCATATCAGTTGGACAGAAACTAGAAGGCCCATGTCGACTATATCAGCCAGAAGATTTGTTTAACAGACTGATGTTGGTTGTAAGTCACAAATCGCGCGCCTATTTAAAATTCATTTTGAACCCCGCCATTTGCTGCACCAATCAGGGGCCGCTTGTAGGAAGGCTTAAATGCAAAATAATTCTTGATTCTAGCCGTTGGAGGTGGATTCCTTATAAACACCTTAGGATTTCTTCTTGACTCTAGCCGTTGGCGATGGATTCCTTATAAACACCGTAGGATTTCATCGACTGAGACAGGCAGAAAAGGGCTATAAGGATTGAAGGATAAAATACAAACATATATATACATACAGAGGTTTGCAAGTATTCAAGGATTCACATATTCTTCTCGCAGTCCTCACTGGTGGCTAACCCTAAAGAGCAATCTTCATTAGGCCCAACAAATCAAGAACTTTTTTGAAGATTACTCTCTCACCAGGAAGTATTTCTGATCCAAACTCAACCATTCCAAGAAGATATTTTTAGAGATCTAATCAAGGAAGTAGAAGCCTAGCAGCAACGCTCTACAGAAGACTCATGACAAGTTATTTTTGAGTCTAGTGTCATGTAATTTTTTTTCATAATTCAGAAATTGTAGGATCCTTTGACTATGAGTGTGTTATAGGATTCTAGTGGGAATCTGAGGCTAGGATCCTTGGGATCCGAGGTATGATATTTGGAAATGATTCGAGTGTAGATATTTGGGTGTAGGGATTGAGGTAAGGATTTGATAGCTTGAGTGTAGTGCCTTTTCTTGAAGGTCTAAGGTGTAAGATCATAAGTGTGGATCTGAGGTAGGGGACTTGTTTGTGTTCCTAAACTGTATAAGTCAAGAAATCTGAGTTGTAAGATCTCTGATCTGAGATATTAGAGAAGTTGGCCAAGTCTAGCACACCTCTAGATATGTGGAGGAGGGGAAACTAGATGTAGCTATAATTGGGGAACCATTATAAATCTTAGTGCGCTCTCTATGATGTGTTTCATTGTTTCTTTACTGTGTTAGAAGTCAACAAAATTTAAAAAGATCAAAAACTCTCAAACACCTATTCACCCCCATCTTGGTGATTAGACTACCTTTAATCTTTCAAGTAGTATTAGAGCTATGTTGTTCAAAAAGGCATAACTGCTTAATAAGATACTCAAATGTATTTTTATTCTAGACACCATGATTTCTAGTGAGATGTATAAGGAGTTGAGCTCTTCAAAACATCTTATCTACCAGAAGGAGAATTTTGATATTTGGAATCAAAGCGTTAAGCTATTCCCTGAGCCTCTGACCCAAGAATCTCTATAACTATTGAAGAGGGACCTTCATCCCATGAAGGTCTCAGCTGTTGATGCAAATCTGAGAGTTCCAAAGAAGTTCTCAGAAATGACAAAAGATGAATTTATTTTGGCTGCAATGGATAAAAGAGCAAAGAACCTATAGTCAGTGCCATTGATGATTTAATATTCAGAACCCAATTCACTGTCAAACAGCCAAAGAAGCGAGAGATACTCTGATTGTATACATGGAAGGCACAACAGAAATAAGAGATCATAGGAAATCTCTTATGAACCAAGAATATGAAGCATTTATGCAAGGGAAGAAGGACTCCCTAGCTGACTGCTATAAGAGATTCTTCAAGATTATAAATGGCTTAAAAGAGTATGGGAGAACATTTACTAACTTTGAGATAAACGATAAGTTCTTGAGATACCTCAATAAGCAGCGTGATATCAAGATATGCGCTATTAAAGAAATGGAAAATCTGGGCAACATCTAGCCCCAAAATCTATTTGGGAAACTGTTATCCCATGAGATACATCTGAACACCGGAACGACTAAAGATGACAACAATAGAGAGAAGTCTATGGCCCTGAAAGCTGAGAACTCTACGAGAACTAAAGAGAAATCTCTCTCCTCCAAGAAGACTTATTGAGTCAAAGGAGTCTGAATTCAGTAGCTCTGGTTCTGAACTATCTGATGGAGAACTTGCCTTATGCACAAGGCAGATAAAGGAAGATGTTGGGCAGGAGAAGACACCGGAAGAACAAACCCCCTTCCACCTCTAACTCAAAGAAACACTATAGTAGCTCTGGAAGAACAAGGAGACATCTCCAAGGGGGCATATATGAATCTAAACAAAACAAAAATATTTCCAATGACACAATCTGTTTTTGTTGCAGGAAATCCGGACACATTATAACAGACTGTCTTCAAAGAGAAAGAACAACAACAAATCTGATGAGAAGAGGTCTCATGGAGAAAAGAAGAAAGATAGAAGCTTCTTTGCAAATAAGAGTAAGACTCTCAATGACAGTGAGTCATGCCACTCCAATTCTAAAGAAGAAGAATACATGACTGCAACTGCCATGAATGAAGAGGGCACTGGACATGTAGATCCTCTCTCTCTCTCTCTCTATCCACAAGTAACTATTAAAGCTCTTCTATCTATTTTAGATATCGTCTCTAAGGTAGAATCAACCTCAGGAGATGAATCTGAAGATGATTTATTAGAACTATATAAAGAATTGCTTGAAGCCCTTAAAAGGTGCAAAATCTGTGCAAGTCACAGGATGATGAGATAACTAATCTTAAGGACATGGAGTCAGATTTACTTGATAAGGATGAAGGGTTGGCTCAAGAAAACTCTGACTTCAGACTACTCAAAAAGGAATTCAATGCAAGCTCTAATGATGAGATAATAAATCAGTTTGGGAACTTGTTTGAAGGCCTTAGTTAACAACAAAGAGCAGTGCAAAGCACAAGCAAGAGAGATTGAATCTCTGAAAAAGGTTGGAAATCAATCTAGTTCCCTGAAATTAAGGGACAAAAAGATCATGGAATTGGAGAACAAGATTCTTATAGAAAGGAAACTAGTTGTAAGTTTCTTCAAGCCCAAGACAGTTCTTTCACTAATTGATGGGCTCTCCCAAGTTCATAAAGAAGTCTTGGGATATAATAAGAATAATAATAGAAATATGCTTATGATTAAGAAGAACATCTTTATGAAGGTAATCCTACCCTCCAATAAGTATGATCAAGTGCCCATTTATGGACATTTCTCAAATGAATGTTCCATAAGTGGAACAAAAGATGTGTATTATGGAAAGAGTATAACACCCCAGTTTTCCAGAACTTGAGGCTCTGTGAGCAATCACGCGGCGATAAGTAGCTATCGCCTGGCAGTAGACTTCTTTCATCAAGACCAGGGCATTGAGACAAAAGCATCGAGTGGTACCGCGTGGCGGTAGGTAGCTATCGCTCAGCGGTAGGTCCTGTTCGTCGAGTCGAGGCGTCGAGACGAAGGCATCGAGATGAAGGCATCGAGACGAAATCATTGAGTCAGATGCATTGAAATGCTATCGCACGGCGGTATCGTTAATGCCGACGATAGCGGGGCTTTTCGTATGGGTAAGCGACTCTGTGACCTACCGCGGCGCGGTAGGTAGCTACCGCCCGGTGGTAGCATGCAGGAGCAGTTTCGTAACGACTGAGTTTAGGTCGTCCGATCCTTCTTGGGATGTAATCCTATGGCCCAGGACGCTCCATCCAAGAGGCTTAAGTAGGGCTTAAAGGTTGTTTTCCCTCATTTCTTCCCTATTGAGTGAGAGTTAGGGTTTTGGTAGAGTTTGGAGGAGGAGGAAGAAGGGTATCTTCTGCCTTTGACGCAGCTCCGAGGCTCCGTTCGTCGATCCGAGACCAGATCCGTGGAGAGGACTTGAAGGCACACACTTTCATCCGTGCAAATCGAGATCTCCATGGCTAGGAAGAGGAGTCGTAAGGTAATGACACTTCTCCTCTCGGTTTTTAGGATGCATGCATGACATCCATTTCATCTTGTTTTCTTTCAAGCATGTAGGCACCAGATCTATCAAATGAGATGGGTTAGGGTTGCCATGGTTCAAGAGAAACCACCAGGTCGATTGTGTCTGTCCCTGGCATGATGTTGCACTAGAAATCCGCTCAGTTAGTGGATTAGACATTGCGGGTGAAGCCGTAGTCGCGAGCGTTAGTCCGACTCGGTGGTGTTGCATAACGAACATTAAGGATTTTTCTAGAAATCTGTTTGCGGCAAGATGTCGTTTGTGATGTTTGCCCCCCTTTATTTCGTGCGAGAACGAATGGTGGATTAGGGTGGGAAAGGATATGTTCGTTGATTGATGTACGATGGCGCGACTTTGTCTCTATGGTCGGATGGCTAGCCCGTGACATGCAAGTCATGTGTGGAGAGTGTCCCGGTGAGACAAGTCCCCTTCTGTGAAACTGATGAGAACGCCAAGCTTTGGACAAGCCCAAGCAATGAAGCCCACGAATGGGTGGGGTCAAGCAAGAGTTCATAGCATTGGTTTGTTTGTGTGACGGGATCCTGACGTGAGAAGTCAGAGCTTGCAGGCAAGCCCTGGTTTTGAGACCCACGACCTGGTGGGGCCTAGGCAAGAGTTCCGTGTGGCAGCTTGAATGTCGTTGGGGGAAATTGGAAGTACCCATATGATGTAATGTGATATTATGATGTGTGATGATATGCTAGAATCATATGCATTATAGGGTGCCTTGGGTGAAACACAGGTCTGTATACATGCTCATGGCAGGCCCCTTTTTTTATTAAATGTCAACCTAGAAACGTGTTTGATGTATGTGACATCCTAAACTATTTTTTTACTCTCTATGTTAATATACATTTGCATGTGAAGTGCTGACCTGCAGGGTGATGGAGTGCCTCGGGGTCCGCTAGGGATGCCTGGGAGGAGATGTGTTGGTTAGACAGTTGAGGTTAGGTTTTACTGACCCACATTACAACAATTTTTACGGGGCAAGGCGCACATGCTGGAGCAAGCTCGCCGGCCAAAAAGGCCTAAGCCTCACGAAGTGTTCTCCTTTGTTGTACTTTTAAGTTGATGAATGTTATGCTTAATGCACTATAATCCGGCTTGCATGCTGAGGTAGCTTAGGAGTGCTAAAACACATTTCTCTGCTTTTGGTTGTATCAGTTTTGGACATTTGTATGTGTAAGGACTTAAAGCCGCTTCGTACTCTTATGTTAGTGGATAACTTCTAGTTGTTTTGTGTTTCCGCCGCTTGTTTTTGAGTTTTGAGTTGGTTAGTTTTTTATATCATCTTATAATGCATAAACTGTGGAGTCTGTATATTGTGGGGCCCCGGCCGGACCCATATTATATGGTCATTACATGGGAAGCGTTACAATTTGGTATCAGAGGGAGGTTAGTGTCAAGGGTAAGGTTTAGTGGTCGATTTGACATAATCAGATCGTATAAAGAAGTTATCCACATAGGAGTATCGTGGGACCGTGAGTGTCCTAGTGCCTAAGTTTTGCAAATAGAAGCTGATTCTTGTTTTACCTTGCTTTTTTTAAAGGTGCAAGCGACGAGGCGGGGACGTCGAGACCGTAAGAGCAGCCTTCGGCGAGCAGTGCTACTGATTCGGGTCCTCTAGGCATGGGTGTAACCCCGACCGATTTCTGTCGCATGCTAGCAAAGGTAATGGTACCGGCCCAAGCTGCAGCAACGCAAGTTTTGACCCCTGCTGCACAGGTAACGACTCCCATTATCCCGGATGTGATACCGGTCATACCGGGCGGAGGAGCCAGGAAGGCAGAGATGTTGGCTAAGAGAGTGGTTGTTGTGCATGGAGACCGACAAATGAAGTACTTTCTAAGTTTCCATCCTCCAACATTCAAGGGAGTCGGCACGTCGACCGACGCAGAGGACTGGTTGGCGAGGATTCAGGAACTTATGAGGGCGGCAAATACGCTGGTGGAAAAGCAGTCACAGTTCGCTACCTTCATGTTGAAAGGTGATGCTAAGTTGTGGTGGGTGAGCCAAAACGGCCTCCAGTTTCCTTGACGCACCCCGTCCATGGAAGAGTTCGGGAATGCCTTCTTAAGGAAGTATATCCCAGCGTCGACGAGGTTAGCTCTTCAACGGCAGTTTCTGCACTTGGTATAATGGGACAAGACTGTGGATGAGTATGTTCAGGAATTTACTCGTTTGGGTCGTTATGCGGGAACGACCATGGATGATGATGAGGAGAGGGGCAATCTCTTCTACCATGGGTTGAGAGAGAACTTGAGATAACCCCAAATAGCTCTGAAGAATGCAGGCTTCAATGAGTTGGTTGAGGCTGCCATGATGTTGTAAAGTGATTTAGAGCAAACCCAATACCGCAAGGGACTTACAATGAAACAGGGATAAGGAAAGCCTTCTCAATCGTAGTGGAAGTCTGAGGGGAGTAAGTGGAAGAAGAAGCCCCATCCCTTCAAGTCAGGGGAGAAGAGCAGTACAACGTCGGGGGATCTCGCTTCAAGGGACCACCAACGTGCTACACATGTGGCAAGTCAGGACACATAACTCGATTTTGTACTGAGGGTGGTGCTGAATAAGAGCCAAGCCAGAAATAATCAGTGTGTTCCGGTCCCAACATTGCGGAGAAAGGGAAAATGGCGGAGTCGAGCTCTTCACATTTCCAACTCGTGCAACCAAGGACTTACAACCTTGGGCAACAGGAAGCAATTCGACAACCCGATGTGGTGACAGGTATGGAAAAGTTTAAGTTCGTTTATGTTGAAACCAGAGTTTTGGAGGTTAGTCGAACTAGTCGCAGTGAATTGTTTAGTCGGCAATCTGGCGGTGTTGTCTTGCGGGCTATCCGTTCTGCTATCTGGCGGTTTAGCGCAGCGGTCTATTTGGTAGCATCTCCAACGGGTTGGTTTGAGGCCGCAGTAGTGCATTAGATGTTAGCCGCAGCGGTCTGGAGGTTAGCAGCAACGGTCTAGAGGTTAGCCGCAGCGGTCTGGTGGATAGCCGCAGCGGTCTGGATAAAGCCGCAGTAGCGGACAGATGGTTAACCGCAACTGCAGTCTGGTGGCAACCTGCAGTTGTGGTCTGGTGGCATTGTCTGGCGGTCTTCTCTGGCTATGTGGCGGGTTTCCTAAGTTGTCGCCAGGTGTACAGTTGTTCATTGTATAGTGTGCGGTTTGACCATGTCAAACCGCATAGGCCGCCGGACTTGTAAATAGTCCCACATCGGTTGTTGTGTTCTCTCATCTCCATCATTTTCTATAAATAAGGAGACATACTTATGTAATAATTATCATTTTGGAACAGTAAAATTTGTCTTTATTTAGCTCTTTTTACTTGATATCAGAGCTAATCGGTTCTTTGCTCTGTCTTGTTCGCGGTTTGCTTTTTTAACCGCGCGGCTTCTTTGCTGTTCGCGCGGCTTCTTCCCTCACTGCCCTTCTTTGCATGTTGCTTCTCTGCGACTTGCCTTCTCCTGTCCGTGCGGCTTGTTTCTTTTGCTCGCACGGTCTCCCTGTTCTTTTGTTTGCGCAGTTTGTTTGGTTAACTGTGTGGCTTGCTACTTTTCCCAATGGACACTCCGTCTTCTTCTACCACTTCCTCTGCTCCTCTCTCTTTCTTCTTCTTCTACTTCTATTTCTGGTAATTTGGGTACTTCGTCCAAGCTTACTGGTTCATATTACCCGGACTGGAGTGTGCCCTTTATTTTCCTTTTACGCATTCAGCGTAAGCGCTCTCATTTGACCGATGATCCCCCTCCTGTTGGCTCAACCACTTATGATGATTCGAATGCTGCCGATGCCTTGGTTCGCACTTGGTTAGCCAACAGTTTATCTGAAGAGTGTCTTCCTGTCATTAGACATGACCAAACGGTCAAGGCTGCGTGGAATCATCTTGCTGCTTTGTAATCCAAGAGAGCTCAAACTTCGCACATCTATATTTTATATGTGGATCTTTTTTCTCGCTAGGTTATGACTCCTATTACTGTTTATCAGGAGGTCCAAAGTCTTGGTGCTGAACTTCTTCAGCATTGTCCATTCTCTGCTGATCTTGCTGAGCAAAAAAAACACTTTTAGGAGCTTCTTGTCATTTGCTACTGGCTTCGTCTTCCTGACTCGTATGACATGATTTGTCAACACATTCTAGGAGAGCGGATACGTCGACTCTGGATGATACTGCTGCTCGCATTTTCGCTGTTACTGTTGGGATTTACAGGATAACACAACACTTGTGCACGCAGCGGAAATAAAAGAATAAGAAAACCCAAAAGAAGTTCGAATCTAGCAATGGACATGTATCAAGAAGTAATGAGCAACAAATAAAATTTACCTCTGTGGGATTGAGTCTATACTCAACCTAGATGATACAGGAGATCTGCCGATCATAAAGCGGCTACAGTCCTTAGTGCAGAATAGTGTTTGCACCTCTACAGGAAATTCACACGAATTGGAGAACCCGTAGACACTTGTCAAACAAGAGCTAGGTCGGGAGAGGAAACTGCGCGTCTTCATGGACAGCTAGGTCCGTTACAGAAAAGGCAGCGACAACACTCGCCAGAATTGGACTTGGCGACGACGATGGGATCGGCGAATGCAGAACAGTTCTGTCGGCCTTTTGGGTCTCGGGTCTTTCGTACAGTGCGGCTCGTGTGCTTATGAAAAACAACCCATCAAAATCTCGTAAAGAGAAACCCTAAAATGTTCTATTTATACCCAAGGAATAAATAGAATAGCTTGTCACTATTCGCAGACCCAGGACTTAGAATATAATGTTTTCGACCAGACAACCCTTATCTCGACGAATCGTCGAGTATCCATAACATATTCGATGAATCGTTGAGTATACTAACCATAATCGACGAATCATCAAGTATCCATAAGATATTCGACGAATAGCGTTGTGTGAACTCAACGCTCTCAACGCTCTCAGCGCCAAACGCGTCGAATCATCATTTGACTCGACTAAGGCGTTGAGTGGACTCAACGCACTCAATGCCTAAGTTCCAGATTCGTCGAATCAACCTTTACCTCGACGAAGGCGTTGAGTGAACTCAACGCACTCAACTCCTGAGACACAGACTCGTTGAATCAATTCCTTGACTCAACGAATCGTTGAGTGAACTCAATGCACTTAACACTTAAATGCAATACCCGATGAATCAACACTTTGACTCGACGAATCGTTGAGTAAACTCAACACACTCAACTCCATTATTTGACAAGTCAACACTTGACTCGACGAAAGCGTTGATTGGTCTCAATGCACTCGATGATTTCAAAGCCTGGTTGTGCTAAGTCATTTCCACTCATCATTTGAGTAAAACCATACTAATCCAATCTCCCAATTTCTCCAAGCATTCTTATGTGCGACCCTGATAGGCTCATACTGCGTTGGCAGTGAGGCTACATACTTGATCACATCCAGATCACAATGGTAACACTAATAGTCTCCCACTTGATCTTGAAAGTATCAAACAAAAGCTTCACAAAGAATGAGCGGCATCTAGCAGTGCATCATTGCTCCCCAAGTAATAAGAGTTTAGAACTCAAAAGCCATCATGACCAATGTATCAGTGTTATCATGTCCCTTCATCCCTTACATTTGGATAGAACTAGATGTATAGACCGTGTCGCCCTCATAATTGTTCAATCCCAGTTTCCGGATCTAGAATGGACTTCCAGAAATTGGTAAGCTCAATATCATATATTGACTCAACCAAGCATGACCATGCATTTCTCAGTCTCATTCCATCAAGGGGCTCGTGGATGTAACTCATGTCATATAGGAGGAAAAATTCCATCTCTTCTCACATGCAAACATCCAAATGATTCGTAATGTACCCAATAACTACCTTTATTATCCAACTTTCTCAAGACTGGACTTTTGATAGCATCAAAGCACGTTCTTCCTCACTCAATGAATGATGTGACTTCAGGTCAAAGGACCACAAACATGTGATACGTTCATATAACAATTCACAAAGTATTCTCATGGTGGGTCTGTTCAGTACAACTTGTTCACTAACAAGTACTCATATGATGACTTGATATCACAATATCATGAACTGTGAGAATGGGTCATTCATCAGCGCACATGCAAGTCTTAATGTATCATCATTGCCTTTAGCTTCTAAGATGACATTCGTCCAGGGACTATTTATGAATGAAGCTCTAATAACATATGCTATCACATTCAAGTCACTACTTGACTCCTTGATGGTTAAAACTCACGTCGCCCCGCGGGTTTATTTTTTGGAAGGGGCGGTTGGTTTATTTTGGAAGGATGAGGCTCGCGGATTTATTATCTATAAAAAAGTTGAAACAGAGTTTTAACGAAAAGAGGCAATTGCACCTATCGCGTGTAGTACATGATATTCCGGTGAGGAATATCAGGGTCGTATTGTTCTTGGGGACGGGTTGATTATTTCTACTCTTCCTTGGAGGAGACTATTATTCTACTGAAATTAATTTGTCGGGCTATTATTTATATATATAAAAACAGGAAAATAAAAACGGCAAAAGGAAGATGAAGAAATAGCGCATCAGTATTAAATTGAATTTGAACTAAAATAAACTTTGAATAAATAGAGATCCTAAATTCCAAATTAATTAAGGCGGAGACTTGGCCGTGGAAGTTCCACAAAAATGAGCTCACCTATCTCTAGGACTATCGCTCACCTGAACATTAAGACTATTCAACTGGGCTCTTGTCCGACGAAGGATTCCTCTTAATGCCCGCATTACGCTAAGAACCCTGCTATTGGGTGGGGAACCCAATTCGGTATAGTTGCGTGCCTCCTCTCTCGAGGGTTAGTGTGGAACTCCCTTTACCTAGGGGGATCGGTCCATACACACGGCCTCTCGGATAGCTAGCATATGGACTACGAAAATAGAGCCCACACATCGATATGTGGTTCTACGCATCGTAAATTCGAAGTAAACCTTAAGTAATTTAATTAAAGAGAAAAACAGGACCTTTAATTATTTAAAGCGATTTTATCTGTCCCAATGCTCTTCGATACTGAGGGCTAAGAGCGGTTAGCCACTCATCGGAATGAGGACAGCTTACGAAAAGAAAATTACAGAATTGAAAATGCAAGTCCTACTCAAACGAGTAGTCGAAAAATGAAAGCAGAAAATAAAAGAAAGCAGTAAAAGAAAGCAGTAAAATGCAAGTCCTACTTAAACGAGTAGGCGAAAAATGAAAGCAGTAAAAGTGCGAGTCCTACTCAAACGAGTAGGCGGGAAATGACAAGTCCTACTCAAACAAGTAGGCGAGAAATAACAAATCCTACTCAAATGAGTAGGCGGGAAATTAAAGCGAGTCCTACTCAAACGAGTAGGAGGAAATAAATGCACACACACTCTCTCTACAGAAATAAAAACACACACACACACACATACTCTACATAATATAAAAACACACCCCCTCTACTTGAATAAAAACACACCCACACACTCTACATAAATAATGAAAGCGATAAAAAGCTAACTCATGCACTCACCCACAAAAGCAAAAATGCGAAAAACAAAGTATTTCGAAAAATTAAAACAATTACATTTCTACCGCTCGAATGTGATAGAAATACAAAAAAAGAAGAAATTAAAATTAAAGGAGCAAAATGATTTTTAAATAAAAGCAAAAAATAAAGTGCTTGAAAATTAAAACAATTAGAAATCCATTCTTATAACTCCGTAAAAGTGCGTAAAAAGTGAAAATAAAGTAAAAAAGAACAAAAAGGTTTTACAAACTAAACGAGAAAATCTAAGTTAAAGAACAATAAAAACACTTTGAATAAACTTTCACGGATTTATAAGAATGAATAGAAGAACAAAAATGACATAAAAGCTATAAATTCCTAAATCTAAACGAAGCTAAGTAAAAATAACTAAAAAATAAAAGCATAAAATCTATTCTCATACACACACACACCCATAGAAAAATAAAGAAAAACGAAAAAAAAACCAAATAAAAATAAGATTGCTTAAGGAGGTGCTTAGATGAAGTCCATAACCACATAAGGAGGAAAAAGATACAAATTTTATTAAGATGAAAAGTGAATTACAAATCTAAAACAAAAATAAAAGAGAGGAGGAGAAAATCCCCTTACATAGCCTTGAAGAAGCATCTAAGCAGCATAACCCTCAAGCAAAATGGTCTAAAAAGAAGAACAAGTGACCTTACAACAAACTTCTATTTATAGGCAAAAAAATCGGGTTACATGCCCTAGGTCACGGGCATGTAGGGGGGCGTGTAGCTGCTGTTGTTGATGTGATCCAGCATATTTATCGCTGGTTTGACTTTTACGGCTGTACAAGTGGAAGTTACAGGTGTGACCCTGCTGTCACGGGCGTGTAGGGGGGCGTGTCGGGGAGGTTTATCTGGGGAAGGCGTCGTGTCAATAAGTCGCCGGTGCTGTCTTGTCTGGGAGACGTGGACGTCACGGGCGTGTCGCTGACTTGACACGGGCATGTCATGTGACATTAAGTGGTTGGCTGGCGTTGAGTGGAAATGGCGTTGAGTGATTGGCGTTGAGTGAAGTTGGCATTGAGTGGCTCTCGACGGGCGTTGAATTGATCTCGACGGGCGTTGAGTGGTTGCCTTTGAGATGAGTTGATCTTGTGTGGAACACGGGCCTATCGGGTCGGTTTAAAGAATGTCGAGTGCGTGACATGGGGCGTGTTCAGCAATCAACGAACGCAGATCATTGAGTTGCGATCGATGAACTTCGAGGGCGTGACACAGGTGTGTCACGGTATGAACACGGGCCTGTCCGGCAGTTCGACGATCGTCGAACGCAGATCGTCGTGTTGGCAGCAACATCTGTTGGGATCAAAGTCATACGCCCAGGTCACGGGCGTGACCGAGAAGTACACGGGTGTGTACTTTGGAATTTTGACTTTTTTTCTGAAAATTTCTGAAAAATAAAATAAAATTAAGTTAGAAAATATTTACACAAAAGAACCAATTTATTAAAGAAAAATAACTTAAAATGACAAAATTAAATGACTTATTTAATGTGCGTAAAAATACATATATTTACAACTTATCAAATACCCCAACCTAAGCTTTTGTTATTCCAGAGCAAAAGTTGGAGATATACTTATAAGGAATAAAAAAAATTCTAAGTTTAGTTACCGCTTGAATTAATCGAAAGAAAGATCAAAATAATTATCCGGGTTATAAGAGTTAAGTCATAAATTATGACAAAAAGTTAAATAAAGAAAGTGTTTCAACTAAAAACTTCTCGATATAATCGAATAAAAAAGAAAATTGTATTTGTTAGGTTAACAAAAATAGATTGGAATTATAGAAACTTTAGCTTATAAGAATTAAAGAAAATAATGCAATTTAAGAATTATGCTCTCAAAAAGATTTTAAAATTAAATCAAGAATCATTTGAAATAGGCTAAGGGGGATGTTGTGGTTTATGAAGAGGGCTTTGACTTAGAGGTGAGGTATTTTTTCGCTCAAACCTCTAATGAATTTTTGGTTTGAATGTGGATGTTTAGGAAAACGAAATCTTATTTTCCATAACATATAATATATTTTGAACAACTTCATAATCCAATGTATATGTATAAGAGTAATGAATTTTATCCACTTACTCGGTAATACATAATCTTTTAAAATATTGGATGCCTATATTTACGGAATGAAATCTTATTCTCGTTGACATATGATCTTTTAAGGATCAAAATCATGCCAAGTATGACATGAAAAAAAGGAGGGGAGATAGCATTTTTTTTAAAAATTTGAGAGCAACCTTTATAAATTGAATGTTCCTATATTTCAAAAAAAAAACTTGGAGTAAATATAATTGAAATCTAAGGTTATTATTTGTTAACAAAATAAATGTGCAACTATTTAGATAAGTTAGAAGTAATGCTGAAAATAAATCTCTTACCTAAATAAAAAAAAGGCATACGAAATTTTTTAAAACTTAACCTCATATCTAAATCTATCGATCTCCAATTAATAAACGAATAATAAACAAAGAATTAATAAAATTCGATTATAAATAAACTCGAAACAAAAGTTTTGGAGAGAGAAAAGGGTTTAAGAATGAGACATTCGATTTATTTGTTTCATAATGAACAAAATTTTATGGGATTTTTTTAAGTTTTCATCATTTTTTGTGTTTTTGATTATTATCCTTTTTTTTGAATTTTTAGAGTTATTTTCTTTTTTTTTTGATTTTCTAATTTTTTTTGCTTTTTTTAGTTTTATCAAATTATTTACAAGAAAGAGAAGAGAAAGATGTGTTATTTACAAAGAAGAGAGGGGGGAAAGAGAAAGGTTTTTTTACAAAATTTTCAATGTAAATATTTTTTAATTTTTGTTTTATAATGTTTTTGAAAGTTTTGTGTTTTATGATTTTTTTGGGTTTTTGATTATAAAAACAAGAAATTTTTTTGAGTTTTTTTTGAATTTTTTTTTGCATTTTTGTAAGTTTTTTTATTTGTGCAGAATATAAAAGTGCAAAATAAGAAAACACCCGCATACTTAAATCCAACATTATCCTCAATGTTAAAATGTAAGTACGCAAAACGATATGAAATAAAATGCAGGTATGTACATAAATAAAGAGGAAGGGGGAGGAACTTCCCTTAAATGAGTTCAGGGAGCCCCATTTGGAACCCTGCTTTATTAATAACAAATAACAAATAACAAAAAGATAACGGGAAATTAAAAAAAATAAACTCGGCCACAAATTTGCGGGTGGTAGTGGACAAGTGTGAGTGTAACACCGTATTTAACTAACGTCTTAGCCATTTGGGTGTTACAAGAATGCGTTCTCCTATCACTCACAAAAGCGCGAAACACGCCGAAAAGAAATGAAAAACAAAACAAGTTAAAATAAAATAAGTTAAACAAAAAATATATATATTTTTAATAACAAATTATTATATTTTTTGGTGTTTTTAAGTAGGTTTTTTATTTTGTTAGTTGGTTTTTAGGTAGGTTTTTAGTTTTTTGTTAGGTTTTTGGTTTTTTTAGGTTTTTTAGTTTGTAGTTTTATTTTTTAGTTTTTGGTTTTGTAATTTTTTTAAGTTTTGTAGTTTGTAGTTTTTTCTTTAGTTTTCGGTTTTGTAGTTTTTTAAAGTTTTGTGGTTTGTAGTTTTTTCTTTAGTTTTTCGTTTTGTAAATTTTTTTAAGTTTTGTAGTTTTGTTGATTTTTTTTATTTTTTCTTTGTAGGAAACGACGTCAAAATTTTTTTTATAGAAAATAATAATATGATAAATTTTTTTAAAAGTTTTTTGCTTGTTTGGTTTTTTTAAAAGTACTTTTATTATTATTATTAGTATCTTTTTGGTGACCATTTTTTTAATATATAAATAAAAATATGTAACAGTAATAGTTTTTCGGAGTTCAAAATAGAAACACGAAAATTCACCAGCAACGGCGCCAAAAACTTGATGGTTAAAACTCGCGGCGCCCCGCGGGTTTATTTTTTGGAAGGGGCGGTTGATTTATTTTGGAAGGACGGAGCGCACAGATTTATTATCTATAAAAAAGTTGAAACCGAGTTTTAACGAAAGGAGGCAAGTGCACATATCGCGTGTAGTACAAGATATTCCGGTGAGGAATATCGGGGTCGTATTAATCTCGGGGATGGGTTGATTATTTCTACTCTTCCCTGTAGAGGACTATTATTCTACCGAAATTAACTTGTCAGATTATTATTTATATATATAAAAACAGGAAAATAAAGCGGCAAAAGGCCGATGAAGAAATAGCGCATCGGTATCAAATTGAATTTGAACTAAAATAAATTTTGAATAAATAGAGATCATAAATTTCAAATTAATTAAGACAGAGACTTTGCCGTGGAGGTTCCAAAAAAATGAGCTCACCTATCTTTAGGACTATCGCTCACCTGAACATTAAGACTATTCAATCGTGCTCTCGCCCAAAGAATGATTCCTCTTAATGCTCGCATTACGCTAAGAAACCCGCTATTGGGTGGGGAACCCAATCCGATAGAGTTGTGTGCCTCCTCTCTCGAGGGTTAGTGCGGAACTCCCTTTACCTAGGGGGATCGGTCCATACGCACGGCCTCTCGGCTAGCTAGCGTATGGACAACAGAAATAGAGCTCAAACATCGATATGTGGTTCTTTGCGTCGTAAACCCGGAGTAAACCTTAAGTAATTTAATTAAAGAGAAAAACAGAACCTTTAATTATTTAAAGTGATTTTATCTGTTCTAATGCTCTTCGATACTGAGGGCTAAGAGCGGTTAGCCACTCATCAGAATGGGGACGACTTATGAAAAGAAAAGTGCAGAATTAAAAATGCAAGTCCTACTCAAACGATTAGGCGGGAAATGAAAGCATAAAATAAAAGCAGTAAAAGAATGCAGTAAAAGAAAGCAGTAAAAGAAAGCAGTAAAAGAAAGCAGTAAAATGAAAGTCTTGCTCAAACAAGTAGGCGGGAAATGAAAGCAGTAAAAGTGCGTGTCCTACTCAAACGAGTAGGCGGGAAATGACAAGTCCTACTCAAACGAGTAGACGGGAAATAAGAAGTCCTACTCAAACGAGTAGGCGAGAAATTAAAACGAGTCCTACTCAAACTCCTTCGCTGCATTTGCTGCAGCGATATACTCGGCCTCAGTTGTATAATCGGCAACTGTCTCCTGCTTGGAACTCCTCCAGCTAACATCACCTCCATTTAGGCAAAATATGAACCCTGACTGAGACTTTGAGTCGTCCCTATAAGTTTGGAAGCTAGAATCTGTGTAACATCTTACAATGAGCTCTTCCTCTCCGCCAAATACCAAGAACATATCCTTAATCCTTCTCAAGTACTTTAGGATGTTCTTGACGGCTATCCAGTGACCATCATCGGGATCAGACTGATACCTTCTAGTCATGCTCAAGTCATAAGAGACATCAGATCGAGTACATATCATTGCATACATGATAGACCCAATTGTCGAAGCTTATGGAATCAACTTCATGCAGTCCTTATCTTCACAAGACTTAGGACACTGGTCCTTAGAGAGAATCACACCATGAGACATGAGTAAGAATCTTTTCTTGGGCTCAAGCATGTTGAACCGCTTCAACACCTTATCAATGTATGTACTTTGGGTCAAACCCAACAGCTTCTTCAATCTATCTATATATATCTTAATACCAAGTATATAAGTCACTTCAACCAAGTCCATCATAGAAAAGTAGTTCCCTACGTTGTTCTTAACAACTTGTAGGGTTGATTTGTCATTCTCGATCAATAGTATGTCATCTACATACCATATTAGGAAGACAATAATGCTCCCACTAATCCTCTTGTAAACACACGATTCATCCTCGTTCTTGATAAAACCAAACTCTTTGATCTTTTCATCAAAATGAAGATTCCAACTTCGAGAAGTCTGTTTTAATCCATAAATGGATCTCTACAGCTTGTGTATTTTAGTGGCTTCACCTGGAGATACAAACTCTCGGGTTGTGTCATATACACTTCCTCAAGCAGGTTTCCATTTAGGAAAGCCATTTTGACATCCATCTGTCAGATCTCGTAGTCATAATACACATCAATAACAAACAGAATTCTGATGGACTTAACCATGACAATAGGGGAAAAAGTCTCAACATAGTCAACACCATAAATTTTCTTGAAACCTTTAGCCACCAGTCGCCCTTTGAATGTCTGTACATTTCTATCCATGTTGGTCTTCTTCTTGAAGACCCACTTACACCCTATGGGTCATACCCCTTCAGGTGGTTCCACCAAGGTCTAAACTTTGTATTCATATATGGAGTCCATTTTAGATTTCATGGCCTCAAGCCACTTCTCGGAGTCCGGTCCACTCATAGCCTCTTGGTAGGTTGTAGGCTCATCACTATGATCCATAAGTAACACATTACCTATTTGAGACACAAGAAATCCATATCTCTCAGGCTCAAACCTTGGTCTACCAGATCTACGTGGAACTTGTGTTTCCTAAGCATGCTCTCCAGCTACAACAACTTGTAGTCCCGGCTTAGGTTCCAATTCTGGTTCATTCACAGTTTGTAGTTCTTAAACTTTTTCAAGTTCTACCATAGTAGTCTTTCTACTTAAGAACTCTCTCAAGAAAGACATCAGTACTCGTGACAAACACTTTGACCTCGAATGTTAAGTAGAAAAAGTACCCTTTAGTTTCCTTAGGATACCCCACAAGATAACACTTATCTGATTTGGGTTCCAGCTTGTCAGGCATTTGACGTCTTACGTAAGCCTCATAGATCCAAATCTTAATGAACGACATACTAGGATTCTTTCCAGTCCATATCTCATATGGTGTCTTTAGAACAACTTTCGTTGGAGCACGATTTAGTGTAAAAGCAGCAGTTTCTAGAGCAAAACCTCAAAAGGAAACAGGCAGATCTGCATGACTCATCATCGACCGTACCATGTCCAACAGTATACGATTCCTCTGCTTGGACACATCATTTTACTGCGGTGTTCTAGGTGGAGTGAGCTGTGATAAAATACCACACTCTATCAGATGATCACGAAACTCATGACTTAGATATTCGCCACCTCGATCAGATTAGAGTGCTTTAACCTTCTTACCCAGCTGGTTCTCTACTTCGTTCTTAAACTCTTTAAACTTTTCAAAGGTTTCGGATTTGCACTTCATAAGATACACGTATCCGTATCTACTAAAGTCATCAATAAATATAACAAAGTAAAAATACCCACCTCTAGCCATAGAACTCATGGGTACACATACATCACTATGTACTATACCCAAGAGATCATCAACTCTCTCATTGAAACTAGTGAAAGTGACCTTAGTCATCTTGCCTAACAAACAAGACTCTCTTCTCTCAAATGATTTATAATCAATTGAGTCCAGTAGTCCATCCCTATGGAGCTTGGATATGCGTTCCTCATTTATATGGCCCAAATGACAATGTCAAAGGTACGTAGGGTTTGAGTCATTCATTTTTAGTCTTTTAGTATTTTTTATATTATAGATCTGATGGTCTAAGGTCAAAACATATAAACCAATAAATATTTGTGCTATACCATAACAAATATCATTCTTAAATATAGAACAACAATTATTCTTAATAACAAAATAAAATCTAATCATGTCCACACATGAAATAGATATAATATTTCTTACTATGGAAGGAACATAATAACAATTATCAAGTTCTATTACAAGCCCACTGGGCAAAGAAAGATGGTAAACACCTACAATGACTGCAACAACACTTGCTATATTGCCAACACGTAGGTCCACCTCCCCTTTACTCTGCAATCTTCTCCTTCCCAGTTCCTGCACATTTATACAAATGAGAACCACATCTGTTATCTAATACCAAGGATGAAGGAGCAGAAAGGTTTATCTCTATAACATAGATACTTGAAGCGGAAGTCATACCTCCCTTCATCTTTTGCAGACCCTCAATGTACGAAGGACAATTCCTCCTCTAATGACCAGCCTTGCCATAGTTGTGGCATTTCCCTTCCTTCACAAAGCCTTTCTTTTTCAATGCTGAATACTTGGTCTCCAAAGCATACTTAGGTCCTACCTTCATCTTCTTGAAGCCCTTGACCTTACCCTTGCCTTTATGCACCATTACTATGGGGATAGCAGGCTTGACCTTCTTCATATTGATCTTAGTAGTTCGCAACATGCCTAGGATCTCGAGCAGTGTCTTGTCTATTTCATTCATGTTATAGTTCAAGATGAACTGATCATAACTATCTGACAACGATTGCAAGATCAGGTCTGTGGCTAACTTTTGGCCCAGACGGAAGCCTAGTCTCTCAAGTTTCTCTATATAACCAATCATCTTGAGTACGTGAGTCCCTACTAGGTCCCGAGCTCCAATCTTACACTGGAACAACACCTTAGTAACGTCAAATATCTCTTGACGAGCTTGCACTTGAAACATTTTCTTGAAATGCTCGTCAATTTCCTTGCAACACATGTTCTCATGTTACTTTTGGAGCTCGGAGTTCATGGTCGCCAGCATGAGGCATTCGACATCTAAGGAGTCAATAAGATTCTTCTTATAAGCATCCTTATCGGAACAGGATGCATTCCCGGAATGCTCTTCTGGGGATTCCTATTCCAAAATATAGAGCGTTCGCTCTTGCTTGAGAATAATTCTCAAGCTCATGTACCAGTCCAAATAATTTGTATCACTCAGTTTCTCCTTCTCAAGGATGGCTCTGAGGGACAGGGTGGAGTGGGAACCACTTGACATGGAAATTCTACAAGGATCAATGCAAAGTAAAATCAATACTAAATTTCAAAATACATTTTATTCTTTCGATACAGACTTTAATCAAAATAACTCCCACTATTTTATCAAACTGATAACCCTCGATATCAATTCGAAGAGTTTATGCGAGTAATTCTATTAGTGGACAAGATCTATATTTCAATAACACTATGAGTCAGCTTTGGCTTTTCTCTCACAATATAACTATTTGGTAGGCAACTCTTGCCAATTGCATCACTATGCAACTCTTGTATGGTTGGTGAATAACACTTTATTTGCATACATCATATGGTGCATGCCAACCCTATGCCTTTGGGCACTCAACCTTTGAGGTCACCCAGTTAAGTTTGACCAGATGTCGACAATGGGATATAACAATTATCCGCTCGCACCCTTACCAAGATAGATTAATGCACCTTGATTTGGCAAGCCCACACTTCATCGATCGACGCAGGATGAGTGTCATCCATCGGAAGGCATCCGAGTACTTAATATTTCTGAATGGATTTTAAATACTTGATTAACATTTAATCATGGTTAACAATTAACTAGTGTGCACATCCACAAAATAAAACTATAACAATCAAAATCCAAATTCATCCCAGATGTGCACAAGGAAATTATCAACACTTGATGAACTGGACTAAATCTGAACATCTAGAACCATTCCAAATCTTCAGATCTTTATACACTGGACATGAGCAACACTAACTCCACTTAGACAGTAGACAAGCTCGTCTCTCTATGTGAGATTCAAAATAAAACATATTTGGTTTCATAAACCAACAAGATGGATGGTTAATGTCAAGGAGTAACAAGGATATTAATTATAATATCAAAGCAAAATCACACGCGTTCTTGGCAGAATCCCACGAATAGATTTGAGCATCTAGAACATTTCTAAATTTCCAGATCTACACGTCATGGATTTAGCACTTCTGATACCATGATTATTGCTGAAACCTCCCTCTGATACCACTGTTGGGTTTTATAGGATGACACAACACTTGTGCACGCAGCGGAAATAAAAGAACAAGTAAACCCAAAAGAAGTTCAGATCTAGCAATGGACATGTATCAAAAAGTAAAGAGCAGTAAAAAAAATTTACCTATGCTGGATTGAGTCTATACTCAACCTCGATGCTCCAGGAGATCTGCTGATCCCAAAGCGGCTACAGTCCTTAGTGCAGAATACTGTTTGCACCTCTACTGGAAATCCACACGAATGGGAGAGCCCGTAGACACTTGTCAAACAAGAGCTAGGTAGGGAGAGGAAACTGCGTGTCTTCACGAACTGCTAGGTCCGTTACAGAAAAAGCGGCGACGACACTCGTCGGAATCAGACTTGGCGACAGCGACGAGATCGCCGAAGGCAGAACATTTCCATCAGCCTTTTAGGTCTCGAGTCTTTTACACAGTGCGACTCGTGTGATTAGGAAAAACAACCCGTCAAAATCTCGTAAAGAGAAACCCTAAAATATTCTATTTATACCCAAGGAATAAAAAGAATAGCCCGTCGCTATTCGCAGACCAAGGACTTAGAATACAGTGTTTTCGACCAGATAACCCTTGTCTCGATGAATCGTCGAGTATCGATCCATAACATATTCGACGAATCGTCGAGTATACAAACCATACTTGGCGAATCGTCGAGTATCTATAAGATATTCGACAAATGGCATTGAGTGAACTCAACGCTCTCAACGCTCTCAGCGCCAAACCGTCGAATCAACATTTCACTCGACGAAGGTGTTGAGTGAACTCAACACACTCAATGCCTAAGTGCCAAATTCGTCGAATCAACCTTTGACTCGACGAAGGCGTTGAGTGAACTCAACGCACTCAACACCTGAGACCCAGACTCGTCGACTCAGCACCTTGACTCAATGAATCATTGAGTGAACTCAACACACTCAACGCTTAAGTGAAATACTCGACGAATCAACACTTTGACTCGAAAAATCATTGAGTAAACTCAACACACTCAACGCCATCATTCGACGAGTCAACACTTGACTCGACTAAAGCATTGAGTGGCCTCAATGGACTCGATGCTTTCAATGTCTGATTGTGCTAAGTCATTTCCACTCATCATATGAGTAAAATCACACTAATCCAATCTCCTAATTTCTCCAAACATTCTTATGTGCGATCCTGATAGGCTCATACTGCGTTGGCAGTGTGGCTACATACTTGATCACTTCCAGATCACAATGGTAACACCAATAGTCTCAACTCTGCTTTAGAGTCCTTTGCTTCCCTCTCCTTCTCCTAATATTGTTGCTCATCATGCTCGTCATGATAACTCTGGTAGTCGAGGTGGCCGTACTAGAGGCCGTGGTTATTCTAAGTTTCTCTGCTCTCATTATGGCAGAGTTGGCCACTTAGTTGATCATTGCTGGACCAAATATCCTCACCTCGGTCCAGCTTCTGCTAATTCTGCCAAGAATTCTACTTCTTCACTTGCTACTTCTAGTGCTGCTCAGTTAGCTACTACGTGTTGGTGGCTCATTGATTCTGGTGCTGCTAATCATATGACTGGGAATTCTCGTCTTTTCTTTTCTCTTGACAAAAGTAACTGGTTACCTCCAGTTCTTATTGCTGATGGTTCTCCGTCCCTAGTTTATAGGTCTGGCACATTGCATGTTACTCATTCTCTTCAGTTTTAGGACACTCTCTATGTCCCGAACTTTCCGTGTAATCTTCTTTCTATCACTGCCCTTTGCAAGTAGATGAAATGTGAAGCTATTTTTACTGCTTCTACTTGTGCTTTTCAGGTTCCTCAATCTAAGAAGATGATTGCTACTGGGATTGAAAGCAACGGCTTGTTCTATCTTGATACTTCTTCTGTTTTTTCTGCCTCCTCTCCTTTACTTCAGTGGTATCTTCAGCTTGGACATCCTCCTCCTCGAATTCTTTATTAACTTCTGCTTGATTTACCTCGAGGAGTCTCTTCTCTTCTTTGTGAGGCATGTCAATTTGGCAAACATCACTGATCTACTTTTCCTGCTAAGAATGGAGGTAGTTCTTCTTGTCCTTTTGAAATTCTACATTCGGATATATGGGGCCCTGCTCCTACTCAGACTGTTGGTATGGGTAGTTTGTATTTTGTGACTTTAATTGATGATTTTCTCGTTGTATGTGGTTGTATTTGTTCCACGAATGCTTTGAAAGTTTTTCTATTTTCACTGTATTTTATAATGAGATTCGTACACAATTTGATACCCCTATTAAAATTCTTCGATCTGATAATGTTCGAGAGTATCTTAGTCATCAATTTACATCATTTTGTATGGATCATGACATTGTTCATCAGACTACTTGTCCTTACACGTCACAATAGAATGGCATTGCTGAACGAAAGAATCGCCATCTTCTAGATGTGGCTCATAGTCTTCTCACTCATATGCATGTTCCCAGTCTTATTGGGGTCATGTTGTTCTTCTCTCATGTTTTCTCGTTAATCGAGTTTCGTCGTTAGTTCTCGATGGGAAGACTCCCTTTTCTATCCCGCGTCCTGATGCGAATCCTTTTTCTTTACCTCCTCGTTTCTTTGGGTGCACAATAATTGTTCACTTTCCTTCTTCTGGTCATGACAAGCTGTCTCCTCGCTCGATTAAATGCATCTTTCTGGGTTATTGTCCAACAGAGAAAGGATACAGGTGTTAAGATCATGTTCTCCGCCGATAGTGTGTTTCTGCCGATGTCACTTTCTTTGAGGATGTTCTATTCTTTTCACCTTCCTCTATTCTCCCTTCTTCTGGTGATTCAGTTTCTTTTCCTCTTGTGTCAGCACCTTTTTCAGAGCCTGCACTTCCTTCTTCTCTTTCTACTTCTCCTGATATCTCTGATTTTTCTATTGAGCCGCTACCAACAGCTCTAGGTCCAGTAGTCTCTCCTTCGGATGGAACTGAGCCAGTAGACATGACTGACCTTGATCTTCTGATTGCTCTCCGAAAAGGTGTTCGTTCATACACTCAACATCCTCTTCGTGATGTGGTATCTTATGCTCGACTGACTCCTCTGTCTCCGAGCTTTATTCTTGCTCTCTCAGCAATTATTCTTCCTGCATCTTATCATGATGCTCTGGTAATTCCTCATCGGAAAGCAGCTATGGTTGAAGAGATGAAAACTCTGACTGAACGGGGTACTTGGTCTCTTGTTCCTACCCCCTGGAGCTAATATGGTTCAGTATCGCTGGGGCTTTGTCATCAAATATCTTCCTGATGGTACTGTTGATTGTTACAAAGCTCGGCTTGTTGCCAAAGGGTTTACACAAACCTATGATGTGGATTTCTTTGACACGTTCTCTCCTATTGCTCGGATTACTACGATCAGTGTGCTTTTCTCTCTATCTGTAAACAGAGATTGGGAAATGTCTCAGTTGGATGTCAAAAATGCCTTTCTTTATGGTAATTTGAATGAGACAGTTTATATGGAGCAACCTCCTGGGTATGTTGCTAAGGGGGAGTCTTAGGTATGTAAATTGAAGAAGGCCATCTATGGTCTTATAAAAAGCTTGAGAGCCTAGTTTGACAAGTTCAACAAAGTTATTTCTGTTGTTGGGTTTGATCAGAGCGTTGCAGATCACTCTTTGTTTATTTAGAAAACCTCAGCTGATCTTGTTATTCTTGTAGTGTATGTGGATGACAATCTTCTTATAGGGGAAGATAAGAAAGGTATTGATATGACAAAGAAGCATCTGCTTCGACATTTTGTTACCAAAGATATGGGGTCTCCTAAGTACATTTTGGGTATTGAGATATCTCTGAAACCTAGTTCTATTGTTCTTTCATAGCGGAAGTATGTGTTGGATCTTTTGCATGAAACAGGTCTTCTCGGGACTAAACATGATCGGTCCCCTATGTCTGTTAGAGATGACAAATGCTGGAGTGAGACTTCTCCTCTTCTTGAAGATGTCACCAGGTACAGACATCTTGTTGGTAAACTCATCTATCTGACAGTCACAAGACCAGATATTTTCTATGCAGTAGGAAGAGTGAGCAAATTTATGCAAGCCCCGAGGGAATGTCATATGAAGTTAGTTCTAAAGACTCCCGAGTATGTTAAAGGTGCACCAGGAAAAGGGCTCTTATTTCAGCGAAGGGGACATTTAAAGGTAGATGCTTATTCTGAGGCCAGCTACGCAGATGATAAGGGATAGAGGAAGTCGACATCTGGTTTTTGTACATTCGTTGGAGGTAATCTGTTCAGTTGGAAGAGCAAGAAACAAGTTGTATTTGCCAGATCGAGTGTAGAAGCAGAGTATAGAAGCATGGCTCTGACTGCTTGCGAGCTGAAGTGGCTTCAGACACTCTTGCTGGATCTGGAAGAGTTTTATGATCATCCCATACTGATGTTCTGTGACAACAAAGCAACTATATACATTTCAAATAATCCGGTCTTTCATGAGAGAGCAAAGAATATTGAAGTAGATTGCCATTTTATTAGAGAAGAGATTCTAAAGAATCAAATATGTACGCAGTTTGTTACCTCTGATAAGGAGCTAGCTGATTTCTTCACGAAGTCGGTTACTTCATTTACAGAAGTTTGTAGCAAGCTGGGCATGGTTGACATATATGCTCCAGATTGAGGGGGAGTGTTAAAACTAGAGTTCGATCGGTTAAACGAACTAGTCGCTGCTGCTTGTCTAGTCGGTAATCTGGCAGTGTGGTCTTGCGGGCTGTCCGTTCTGCTATCCGGCGGTTTGGCGCAGCGGTCTATTTGGTAGCATCTCCAGCCAGTTGGTTTGAGGCCGTTGTGATGAGTCTGATATTTATAGGGTTTTTCGGACTCATCTGTTCTTGTTTTCTCACTTGTGCACCGCATTTCAGTCGTTAATCTGTTATATTTGCTTCATTCGGTCATTGACCACATTGTGCACTATTCTGGCCCAAGGGTGTGCAATTATGCATTCTATTGTTGGGGGTATGCACATGGTGCTCCCCATGGCTCTTTCTATTTGGTTTTGTTTGCATTATGGTGCGGGGAGCTTTTGCTCCAGCTTGATTTTATTGCTATGCAAGTAGTCGGGACGTCCTAGATTCTATTTCAAGGTCCGGTGTAAAACTCACGATCATGCAAATTTGTTCACGCACGGTTTGAGATTAATTGTGCGTTATATACAGCAATTCTAGGGGCATCTGTGGTTACCCGTGCGTTTTGTTCCCGCACAGTTTCGGCCAAACCGTGCGAGAAGGAATCGCACGGTATGTATATATTTCTCTAAATTTCAGCTTTCTGGGGTTA
The DNA here is from genome assembly GCA_039583875.1 of Platanthera guangdongensis. Taxonomy (NCBI): domain Eukaryota; kingdom Viridiplantae; phylum Streptophyta; class Magnoliopsida; order Asparagales; family Orchidaceae; genus Platanthera; species Platanthera guangdongensis. The sequence continues at coordinate 119,474,643 of CM077156.1, read as the reverse complement.
ATCGTGCGTTTCCTTCACGCACGGGCATGCACGCCCGTGAGTGAGTAAAACGCACGGTTCCCCTATATTATCTTATTTTCCTGCGCTCTGTGTTTACCCGTGCGATTTACTTCTCAAATGGGCAGAAGCGCTTGTGCACGAGTAAAACGCACGGGTCAACGCATCTTCATCCACAAGCTTGGCCTGTAAGTTAATAACGCACAGTTAGCTAACGGTCGTGCGCCAAACCGTGCATGACTATTTTTCTGACTTGCTTCTATTTAAGCGCAGATTTTCCTCCATTTGGGAAAGGATTTTTCTCTCGCAATTCCTCCCGCCGTTTTAGGACAAAGCTCCGCCCTTCCACCTCCTCCCTTCATCTTCCACCAAGGAGAGAAGCCCCGACCATGCTTGCGAAGCCTACATCTTGTTGGCGCTTGCTCTCGGCCTCCTCCTTCATCTTTTAAGCTCCATTTCAAGTTTGACGCCAAAACCAACAAGCAAAGGGAAGCTTGCAACCTTCTTCCGCATCGTGATACGAAGAAGACGGGTCCATTGGAAGGTAGTGACAACCTTCTCTACCCCAGACGTAGTTGAGGACCGAGCTTGGACGCGGATTGACAACCCGACGATTCCTTCCGTGACCCCTCGACGAGCCTTCAGATTCGATCGATCTCTTGACTTTTTCTTGCTTTCTTGTTGAATATGTTTGTTTAAATCTGTTTATGTTGATGATGTGCACTTTAGTTGTAAACATTATTTGTTTCATATCTATGTGAACTTGTTTTGTTTTACCGCTTTAGTTTCTTGAGTAACGCCCGCATTTCCATCTGGCACCACATCTGGTTCTGCCGCTCTAGCGATTGCTAGAGGTGTGCATAGCAAAGAGGTGCTCTCGACGCTCATTCCGTCGTTCTCACCACCTCATCTGCAAGACTAATCGTCCATCCGCCCAGCGATTCGGTTCATAGCGGCCCATGTAGTTTTCCATGCCGCCCGGCGAAGCATCGCATAGCGGCGTTGCATAGGAGTAGTTTATTAGTGTTTTACTTTCTTTTTCCACAACAATCAAAACCCACTTCGTTAACTCCGACCTAAGGACTTCAATCTCAAGTCCTCCTCAAAATTAACTCCACCTTATTGTGTTCCTTGAGAGATCGATACTTGGGGACATTAGCCCATTTTATATTACTTGTGAGACCGGTACACTTGTCGTTCAATGCATCACGCAACAGTACATCAGATGTTAGCCGCAGTGGTCTAGAGGTTAGCCGTTGCGATCTGGTGGTTTGCCGCAGTGGTCTGGATAAAGCCGCGGTAGCGGACAGATGGTTAACCGTAACTATGGTCTGGTGGCAGCCCGCAGTTGCGGTCTGATAGCTTGCAGTAACTACAGTCTGATGGTTAACTGTAACTGCACTCTGGTGGCAACCCGCAGTTGCGGTCTAGCGACCTGGTCTAGCGGTCTTCCTTGGCTATGTGGCGAGTTTCCTTAGTTGCCGCCAGGTGTACAGTTGTTCATTGTATAGTGTGCGGTTTGACCATGTCAAACCGCATAGGCCGCTTGACTTGTATTTAGTCCCACAATGATTATTGTATTCTCTCATCTCCCCCGTTTTCTATAAATAAGGGGGCATACCTATGTAATAATTATCATTTTGGAGCAATAAAAATTGCCTTTATTTAGCACTTTTTACTGTTTATTTGTTTTAGACTTTCGAGACCTTTTATGTATGTTGCTTGTGTATTAGGTTTCGTTCTAATTTCCGGTTACTCCACTAGGGTATTGTTCGACACGGGAGCGCCACACTTATTTCTTGCGGAAAGCTTTATCCGGAGAATTAGAGTCGAGACCTTTTCAGCAAACGGAAAAATTAGGGTGCGCATGCCCAATGGGTCTTTCATGACTACCGGGACGAAAGGGCGCATTGGATGGATTTTAGACGGAGTTGACTTTGTGTTGGTAGCAACAGTCCTACCGTTGGCCGAGTTCGATGTGATCTTGGGGATGGACTGGCTTGCAGAGCAGCAGACCAGTATTGACTGTCTATCAAAGGTAGTGACCCTGAGGAGCGAAGGAATGAAAGAAGTCAAATTTGAAGGCCTTAGTGGAGTGGCCTGCTCCCTAATTTTGGCCATGTAATTGGTGACGACAGTTAACCAGGGAGGAGCAGCTTTCGTAGCGTTGTTGGAAGTTCACCTTTCTAAGCTATCAATTGGAGAAGTGCCAGTAGTTGCAGATTTCAGGGATGTGTTTCATGAGCAGCTTCCTGGAGCACCTCCTCGGCGAGAGATCGATTTCTCGATTGAGTTGTGCCAGAAACTAGGCCAGTTTCACGCACTCCTTTTAGGATGACACCGAAGGAGTTGGTCGAGCTCAAAGTACAGTTACAGGAACTATTGGAGTAGGGGTATATTAGACCCAGCTCATCGCCATGGAGCTGGCCAGTGTTGTTTGTAAAGAAGAAAGATGGTAGTATGCGGTTGTGCATAGACCACCGTGACCTGAATAAACTGACCATCAAGAATAAGTATCCGATTCCACAGATGGATGACCTGTTCGACCAGTTGGTAGGGTCGGTGGTGTACTCTAAGTTGTACTTGAAGTCAGGGTATTATCAGTTGCAGATTCGAGATGAGAACTGTGACACCTCCATCCGTCACATGAAATATAACAGAGGGTCCGACCGGGGCCGCACGCCATATCCCATAGACAGTCGACGGAGTTACATGTTAATATCAAAGACTAAACGAATCCTAACTCAGAGCATTATAGCGAAAGATTTAAGGGTTAATTTTTTGAACTCAAGTATCACAACAATGTCCACTTATAAAAACACTGGAATATTATTACAAAATATACAAAAGATACTATCACCAGCGATAGTCACTTTCACCCGGCGACAGTCAACAGTAGCCAAACTGTTACAGCCTTAAGGCCTTATAATTATACTTTAGCAGTCTGTTTTACTGACATCGGCACGCAGGCCGGCCACACATGAAAGAAATAAAACTTCGCTTGGCCATCGAGGGCCGGCATAGCTTCAGAGCTGCATCCCGCTATTTCCTACTCGGCTCTCCAGCACCTGCACAGAGACATTCCACTAGATGGAGGCAAATAAGGTAACAGTCCACTTTCGACTGACCAATTTATAACAACCCTACCCCATACCCGGGGTAGCAGTATTCCTTCCCTGCAGGCATAACATTTATATCCAGATATATCACAAGAAGGTACAACTTAAGCACCATTCAATATATCACAAACGTTTGCCTTAACGGCCAAATGTTTTGTGCACTCATGGCACATTCTCGAAGTACCGGATTTCCCGGGTCCCACCACCTTTCAGAGGTCCAAGACCTAACAGTCAACTTTGAGTATTTTAGCTTGGCCTATAACCACGTTACAACCACGACTTAACTCCCATGCCACCTGTAAGTGCCACATAATTTAGGTCGCTTGAACCGATCCACATAGAGCGGGTACATATCAGCCATTTCCCGTTGCTCAACTCACCATGTCATCTCCGAAAACTGAACTTTCAGGTCGATCGACAGGATGCGGGTCAGCCTCCCCTTTCGGGTAAACAACACATAACTCAAGTTATGCACAATAGCTCTCACGACAACTAAATCTGGGCCCCAGGCTCACAGCTCACATATTATCCCCATACGGTCTTCACAAGAGAGGCTACACAAGTAAAATGTTATCTGGGATCTATCACCAGCGATAGTCACTATTGTCTGGCGTTAACAATGGAATTTTTCTTTCTGTACCCAGACTCAGTCACAATTGGAACATCTGTCCAAAAAAACCTGCATATCCTACAGTGCCAGAAAACTGGTCTTTCACATAAATCAGAGCTCATCGGGAGCTATCGCTGACGATACTTGCTGTCTCCTGGCGACATCCAACAGTTATGCAAACAATGGTATTTTCTGGGTAGTTTCCTGGAGAGCATCTCCAGTACTTCCTGCTATTCCCACTTCACAGTCATAGCCCAGTAGACCCCATAAATGACCCCTTTATAGTCGAAGTCTTCTCCAACATGCAAAATAAAATATCACCAATACAGACCAACCTGTCCAGATGGGCTTCACAGCATGCCTATTCCATACTGCGATTTCCGGCTCTATATACAAAACTTCCGGGGGATTTAACGCATCAACCCAATGGAATTCCCTTTACTTTTCCACCTCTTGGTCGGGGATTCTATGCCTATGCAAGAAGGAGGACTTCACTTGTCCAATAAGGAAGATTGTTACCCTCAGAACTCGTTTCGGAGCCATTAGCAAGCTTTCTATCTAGCTGGAAAGGAGCGCCTCGCTTTCCTCTTCACAAATCTTGTATTAGTTCTCGATTCCTACTCCTGGATCTCCTTCACCAAGTCTTGCTAAGATCAGCCTCAGCCTTCTTCTTACTTAGCTCTTTTCTCTCAAGAGCTTGGATGAATAGGAGGAGAGAGTGTGAGAAGAAGAGAAATGACTTATCTTCTCTCCACTCCTCTGCTTAAGTGGTCTCGGGATTAATCCCAGACACAGTATCATTTCATCCAGAGAAAGAAATGACCATGATTTTAGCTGACAAGTCAAAGTTAGCGTTATCGCTGGTGATATCCGCTATCGCCTGGACGATATCGTCGGTAGCCGCTTTGACCCCAGTCAACCACCGCTCTTCGGTCGCCGTCCGGCCATCCGATATGTGTCCATCCATACGTGGCAGTATCGCACAGCAATACCCACTATCGCCACTCCGATAGCTCACTTAATGCCACGTCGAGTGCATTGAGTCTACTCAACGCTTTGTTGAGTGCTATCGCTATCGCCAACGATACCCACTATCATCCGATGATAGCCACTTTTAAGTTTTGTTTTCTAGTTTTTGGGGTGTTACAAACCTCCCCCCATACAAAAATTTTGTCCCGAAATTTTATTCATATAATGGAAAACAATACCAAAACTATTACATTATTACTTTTACAAAAACAACTTGGGAAACTCATCTCGCATGGTTTGCTCACGCTCCCATGTCAATTCTTCATGGCCACAATTGTCCCAAATGACTTTGACCATCCCGATTGTCTTGTTTCGTCGCTGCCTAACCTCCGCATCCTCGATCTGAATGGGTCTAACCTTCGTCGTCAGCCCACAATCGACTGGTACTTGATCAACAACCACTTGTTGCATTGGCTCTTTCAAGTCTTTCCGCAACACCAATATGTGAAACACATCATGCAAACCACTTAGCTCCGCTGAAAGAACTAATCGATAGGAAGCTTCTCCAATCCGCTCAACCACTTCAAATGGACCAAGATACCTCAGACTCAACTTTTTCAAGCGCCGAATACTAGACACGCCTTTGAATGGCTTTATCTTTAGATATACCCAATCGCCCATCTCAAACTCCACGTTTCGGTGCTTGGTATTGTAGTACTTTGTCTGCCTATCCTGGTCTACCAATAGCCGCTCTCGTATCAAGCGTATAGTCCAATTTACATCTTTGACCTCTTTACGCTTTAGTAATTTTGATTCGCCAGTTTCCGCCCAAGCTAAGGGAGTACGACACTTCCCACCGTATAAAGCTTCAAAGGGTGCCATCTGAATGCTAGCTTGATAACTATTATTATAAGAGAACTCGAACATATAGAGATGGTCCTCTCACCTCTTCCCGAAATTTAAGGCGCATATCCGGAGCATATCCTCCATTGTTCTGTTGGTTATCTCGGTCTGACCATCCATCTGCGGATGAAAGACCATACTGAACTGCAGTTTCATACCCAACAACTAGTGGATTAGCCTCCAATCAATTGAAGCAAAGCGCCCGTCTCGGTCACTGACAATGCTACGGGGCACTCCGCACAATCGTATTATGTTGTCCACATACAACTTAGACAACTTTTCCACTGACTCGTCCTTCTTGTTCGGTATGAAGTGTGATACCTTTGTCAATCGGTCAGTGATCACCCACATGGCATCATTCATGCTTTGTGATCTCGACAGCCCGTGCACGAAATCCATAGAGATATCAACGAACTTCCACACTGAAATTGGTAACGACTTCAAGAAACTTTCAGGCTTCTGACATTAATCTTTTACCAAGGCACAAGTTTGTCACTTTGCCACGTAAAGAGCTATGTATTTCTTCAAACATGTCCACCAGAACATCTTTTTCATATACTTGTACATCTTTGTGCTCCCTGGGTGAATTGAGTACTTTGTGAAGTGTGTTTCATGCATCAATTCCTCTCGTAGCTTATCCATATTCAGGACGCACAAACGACCGTATTTTCTCAAAAGACCGTCATTCAAGGAGAATTGGGAATTTTACCCACCTGCTGCATAGCGTTTCATACTCTCATCGAGTTCCATTGCTCGCCGAAACCTGTCCGCAAGGTCATATAGTACCTCTGTCCAGTTCAGGCACGCATTTGCAGTAGCATTCTTGTCAACATAAGAAATATCTAAGGTCTCCAACTCCTGGATCAGACGCTTATTATGCATCTGCAACCAATTTACCCTTACCAGAGTCCACCTACTCAAGACATCTGCAACCACATTTTCCTTCCCGGGAGTATAATATAGCTGGAAGATGTAGTCCCTGAGGAACACAATCCACCTTCATTGTTGCATATTCAGATCTTTCTGATCTATTAAGTACTTAAGGCTCTTATAGTCCGTGAAGATATCAACTTTCATGCCATATAAGTAATGATGCCATTATTTAAGTGCAAAAATCACAGCCGCTAACTCCAAGTCATGGACTGGATAATTTCGCTCGTGCACTTTCATTTGTCGTGAGCCATAAGCAATAACCTTTCCGAACTGAATAAGAATGTAGCCTAAGCTGCTCCCTGAAGCATCATTATAAATTTCATAGCCGTCTGTACCATATGGCGAACTTAAAATAGGCGTCGTGGTCAAACGACTCTTTAACTCCTCAATAGCTCTCGCGCACTCAGGCGTCCAAATGAACTTTTGATCTTTCCTCGTCAGCGTAGTGAGAGGTAAGGATATTCGCGAAAAGTTTTTTTTACGAAGCACCTGTAGTAGCCAGCAAGTCCAAGAAAGCTCCTGACTTCTGCTACAGTAGATAATATAGGTCATTCTCGTATCACAACTATCTTCGCCAGATCCACCGCAATACCTTCTCCACTAACCACATGGCCAAGAAAAGCCACTGACGACAGTCAAAACTCACACTTTGAGAACTTGGCATAAAGCTTGTTTCTCCTCAGGGTGTCCAAAACCATCCGCAAATGATTTGCATGATCTTCTTCGTAGTGAGAGTACACCAATATGTAGTCAATAAAGACGATCACAAACAAGTCCAAGTACTCTCTAAAGGTTCGATGCATCAAGTCTATGAATACCGATGACGCATTTGTTAGCCTAAATGACATTATAGTGAACTCATAATGACCGTAGCGTGTTCCATATGCCGACTTGGGAATGTCACATGCTTCGAGTATACATTTGACCCAACTGGATGATCAAACAAGTCATCATTCCGTGGAATCAGATACTTGTTCTTCTCTGTCAGCTTGTTCAGCTCTCGATAGTCAATGTATAGACGCAAGATTTCATCATTCTTCTTTTCAAAGAGGTTCGTTGCACTCCATGGTGACACACTTTGACGTAAATAGCCTTGCTCTAGCAATTCTTACATTTGAACAGGCAATTCAGCTAACTCCTTTGACGCTACTCGATACGGTGAGCGGGCCATAGATTTCGCATCTGGCACCAACTTAATAGCGAAGTCACTCTTCGCTGGGATGTGACCCACGGAGAGCATTAGGAAACACATCTACATAAGCCACCAGAATAGAAAATTGGGCTTCAGCTCAACGACCTCTATTGGCAAGAAGAATCACTTAGCGCTCTACCGAACATCCTTGACTACTTGGAGAGCAAACATTACTACCTTGCCCAATCCTCACATACAAGCGGACCTAGTCTCTCGTTCGGTGTTCTGTCCCAGTGTGACTTCCTTAGAGTTGCAATCTATACATGCACGCTGCTTTAAGAGCTAGTCCATACCCACGATCACATCAAACGTAACTACTTCCAGCACAGATGCTTCCAAACCAACGACATGACTTCATAACCGCATCTTAACAAAAACTTCTACCCATTTTCAACTTTAATTCTTAAGGCAATGTCATTCCAATCTCATGTACGATACCAACATAAGCACAAAGAGAATACATTATGTCCAATCAAAAGACTTCTTGATTAGTCACCACCAAAGGTTTGTACATGCAAAATATGCACTGTTTCAAAAAGTAGAACTTAGAGTTCACTACTACAACAATTTATTTAAGTACACTTAAACTTCCATTTCAGTTTGCTATCGTCGATGGGCCACTTCGGCAGTCTCGGGCAATATGTCCCTCTTTGCCATACGAGTAGCAGGTACATGGAGTTCGCTCTGCAGCTTCTCCTGTATTAGCCTTCTTTGCCTTCGAGACACCACCTCGACAACCTCGAGCAATATGTCCTTTCTTGCCACACGTATAACAAGGTAAAGATTAACTCTTCGACGCTCTATCCTTGCATTTCCATTTCATGCGGTGAGCAGACTTTCCAGGCCTTGTAGAGCTCAAAACCCTGAACTCTAGCATCTGGTGGACTTTTGCCAAGTCCATCTCCAACAACCTAGCTGACTGCACCAATGTTTTGAATCCCATTAACTTGGACCTATCAACAAAAAAAATGGAGTTCATGGCATAAACCATCATAAATCTGTTGATCTTAGTCTCCTCAGTTTCAAATACAAACTCTGCATGTTGTCTCAGCACAACAAATGCATGTAAGTACTCCTCGACCATGTGCGATCCTTGCACCAAACACATATTCAACGGCTAAGCCGATGCTCTTCGGTTTGCAATATGCTCCAATAAACCAATCGGCATTGATGCCACCAGAGGAACAAGGGGCTGCTCCTTCCTTTCAGGTCGGGCATTGACCATTGCAAAGACCACCTCAGCTATCATCTGAACCGTCTTTACAAAAGGAGGAGGTGTTGGCACCTCAGTGGATGCATAAATCTCCACCAAGCCCTGGGGCACATATTGTCCTGCACCCATTCTAGCAGCCTATAATCGTGAAACACACAATTAAGAAATTAAGCATATTGAAAAAAGCAATAACAAAAATGCGTAAGTTCCTCAAACATGTGTATTTTCATTCCTAAGTGGACATTCTTGAGTTCATTGATGTTATAACGGTAAGCACATACACGTGCCCGCCACCCTGCAAAAGACTTCGACCACAAATTCGGAGGAGGAAGACCAAGACAAGCTGATACCAAATTATGACACCTCCATCCGTCACATGAAATATAACAGAGGGTTCGGCCTGGGACCCACGCCATATCCCACAGATAGTCGTCGGAGTTACATGTTAATATCAAAGACTAAATGAATCCTAACTCAGAGTATTCTAGCGGAAGCTTTAAGGGATAACTTTTTGAACTCAAGTATCACAACAATGTCCACTTATAAAAACACTGGAATGTTCTTACAAAATACACAAAAGATACTATCGCCAGCGATAGTCACTGTCACCCGGCGACAGTCAATAATAGCTAAACTGTTATAGTCTCAAGCCTTACAATTATACTTTAACAGTGTGGTTTACTGACATCGGCACGCAGGCTGACCACACATGAAAGCAATAAAACTTCGCTTGCCCTTCGAGGGCGGCGTAGCTTTAGGGATGTAACCCGCTATTTCTCACTCGACTCTCCCGCACCCGCATAGGGACATTCTACCAGATGGTGGAAAACAAGGCAACAGTCAACATTTTACTAACCAATTTATAAAGACCCTATCACATACCTGGGGCAGCGGTATTCCTTCCCTGCAGGCATAACATTTATATTCAGATGTATCATAAGAAGGTACAGCTTAAGTACCATTAAATATATCACAAACATTTGCCTCAACGGCCAAACGGTCCATGCACTCAGGGCACATTCTCGGTGTACCGAATTTCCCAGGTCCCACCACCATTCAGAGGTCCAAGATTTAACGATCAATTTTAAGCATTTTAGCCTGGCCTATAACCACGTTATAGCCACGACTTAACCCCCCCATGCCGCCATTAAGTGCCACGTACTTTAGGTCTCTTGAACCGATCCACATAGAGTGGGTACAGATTAGCCATTTCCTGTTGCTCAACTTGCCTTGTCATCGCCGAAAACCGAACAATCAGGTCGATCGACAGGACGCGGGTCGACCTCCCCTTTCACGTAAACAACACATAACTCAAGTTATGCACAATGACTCTCACGACCACTAAAGCTAGGCCCCATGCTCACAGCTCACATATTAGCCCCGCACGGTCTTCACGAGATAAGCATCACAAGTAAAAAGTTATCTGGGAGCTATCGCCAGCGATAGTCACTATCGCCTGCAATTAATAACAAAATTTCTCTTTTTGTACACAGACTCAGTCACTACTGGAACATCTATCCAAAAAACCCTGCAGTATACTACAGTGCCAGAAAATTGGTCTTTCACATCAATCAGAGCTCATAGGGAGCTATTGCCGGGGATATTTGTTATCGTATGGCGATATCCAACAGTTATGCAAACTGTGGTATTTTCTAGGTACTTTCCTGGAGATCATCTCCAGTACTTCCTGCTACTCCCACTTCACAGGCATAACCTAGTAGACACCATAAATGACCCGTTTATACTCGAAGTCTTCTCTGACACGCAAAATAAAACATCACAAATCCAGACCAACCTGTCAGGATTGGCTTCACACACCATGCCTATTCCATATTGCAATTTTCGGCTTTATATGCAAAACTACTCGGGGATTTCACATATCAACCCAATGGAATTCCCTTTACTTTTCCACCTCTTTGTGGGGGATTCCATGCCTATGCAAAAAGGAGGAATGCACTTGTCCAAGAAGGAATATCGTTACCCTCAGAACTCATTTCAGAGCCATTAGCAAGCTTTCTATCCAGCTGGAAAGGAGCTCCTCACTTTCCTCTTCATGGATCTTGCCTTAGTTCTCGATTCCGACTCCTGGATCTACTTCACCAAGTCTTGCTAAGCTCAGCCTCAGCCTTCTTCTTCCTTAACTCTTTTCTCTCAAGAGCTTGGATGAAAAGGAGGAGAGAGAGTGAGAAGAAGAGAAATGACTTCTCTTATATCCACTCCTCTGCTTAAGTGGTCTCGGGATTAATCCTAGCCATCAGACCATTTCATCCAGAGAAAGCAATGGAGATGATTTTAGCTGGCAAGTCAAAGTTAATGCTATCGCCTAGCGATATCCTCTATCGCCGGGGTGATGTCTTCGGTAGCCTCTTTGACCCCAATCAAACACCGCTCTTCGGCCACCGTCCGGCCATCTGACACGTGTTCAACTATATGTGGCAGTATCGCCCGACGATACCCACTATCGCCACTCTGATAGCTCACTCAACACCTTGTTGAGTGCGTTGAGAGCGTCGAGTGCATTGAGTCTAATCAACGCTTCGTTGAGTGCTATCGCTATCTCCAGCAATACCCACTGTCGCCCGGTGATATCCACTTTTAAGTTTTGTTTTCCAGTTTTTGGGGTGTTACAAGGACATTCCCAAGACAGCGTTTGGCACAAGGTATGACAACTTCGAGTTCTCGGTGATGTCATTCGGGTTGACGAACGCGCCATCGATATTCATGTATTTGATGAACCGAGTGTTTCATTAGTACTTAGACTCATTTGTGGTCGTCTTCACCGATGATATTTTGGTATGCTCCAAATTGGAGGCGGAGCATGAGGCTCATTTGAGAGTTGTCTTGTAAGCTTTGAGAGAGAACTAGCTTTATGAAAATTTCTCGAAGTGCGAGTTCTGGTTATAGAAGGTGGCATTTTTGGGCCATATGATTAGTGGTGATGGAGTGGCGGTGGATCCAGCAAAAGTTGAGGCTATCAGGGATTGGCCAGTTCTAAGCACTGTGGCAGAAGTCAGGAGTTTCTTTGGACTAGCTGGGTACTATACATGGTTTGTGGAAAACTTTTCATTGATAGCTCTGCCCCTCACTTCTCTGGCTTGTAAGGACCAAAAGTTTGTGTGGACTCATGAGTGTAATCAAGCATTTGATTCCTTGAAGGAAAGGCTGATGACGGCTCTAATCCTAAGCCTTCCTAAAGGGACTGAAGGATTTCATATTTTCAGCGACGCGTCGGGTTGCGGTTTGGGTTGCGTGCTAGTGCAACATGGCAATATGATAGCCTTTGGGTCTAGACAACTGAAATCTCACGAGAGGAATTACCCCGTCAATGACTTAGAGTTGGTGGCCGTAATTTTTTCGTTAAAGCTGTGGCGACACTGTGTACGGTGAGAAGGTAGCGATCTTCATGGAACACAAAAGCCTGAAGTATCTTTTAGATCAAAAAGACTTGAACATGAGGCAGTGCAGGTGGGTTGAGTTCCTTGGGGACTATGACGTGGCGATTCAGTATACATCGGGCAAGGCCAACGTGGCGGCCGATGCCTTGAGCAGGAATTATCCTGGACAAGGGAATTGGATTGAAGCACATGATGAGCGGTTGGTACGAGACATTAAGTCACTTGGCATTGAATGTGTAGCAAGAGGTGAGTCTAGCATGGCTCGGTTGAACTGGATTAAGTTGCAAAGTGACTTATCTGATCGTACCTGGGAAGCGACCAGTGTAGATGCAGAGTTCCAGCCATTTGTTGTGGAAGCTCAAAAAGGCGAGGGTAGTGCCTAGGAGATGGTAGTTGGGATCTTAAAAAATGATGGAAGGGTATGTGTACCACAGTTCGGCAAACTCCATGAGGAGTTGATGTTTGAGGCCCATTTCACGAAGTACTCCATTCACCCGGGTAGTACAAAGATGTACTTGGATATGAAGAAATCTTTTTAGTGGCATGGATTGAAGCAGGATGTAGCTTTGTATGTGAGTCAGTGCCAAACTTATACCTTAGTGAAGGCTAAGTGTCAGGAGTCGGGTGGGTTCCTGAAGCCCCTTCGTATCCCTGAGTGGAAATTTGATGACATCTCCATGAATTTTATGCATGGCTTACCTCGGTCGTAGCAGGGTAACGATGCGATTTGGGTGATCATGGATTGCTTGACCAAAGTGGCTCACTTCATCTCGAATCGGAAGGAGGACAGCGTGGAGAAGCTGGTAGAATTGTATGTTCGCAATATTGTGCGGTTGCATGGAATTCCAAAGAATATTGTTAGTGATCGTGATGGACGGTTTACGTCTAAGGACTGGAGACTAGTACAGAAGAGTTTGAGCACAAAGCTCAAGTTTAGTACGACGTTCCATCCTCAAACCAATGATCAAATGAAAAGGATGAATCATACAATGGAGGATATGCTGAGAATGTATACCCTTGATTTTGTGAAGAAGTGGGAAGATCACCTTTTCTTGGTGGAGTTTGCCTACAACAATAGTTTCCATGCGAGTATCAAGATGGCGCCATACGAGACTTTGTACGGAAGGCAGTGTCGAACACCGATGTCATATATAGAGCGGGAGACACCAAAATTTTCGGAAAAGAGGTGGTGACCAATGCTTATGAGTTTGTGCGAATGATTCAGGAGCGCATGAAGGTTGCTCAAGATCGGCAGGTGAAGTATTTCAATGCGCGATATAGGAACGCGGAGTTTGCAGTAGGCGACTGGGTATATCTAGAGATTAACCCATTCAAAGGTGTTTCGCGGATTCGCCGACTCAAGAAGTTGAGTACAATATTATTGGGGTCATTCGAAGTTACAGAACGCATTGGAGAAGCAGCCTATCAGTTAGCATTGACCGCAGAGTTAAACAGATTACACGATGTCTTCCATGTTTCAGTTTTAAGGAAAGCTTTGATGGAAACAAGTATTGTGGTCGAGCCGGCGGTGGTGCTGATAGAAGAGGACTTCAGGACGAATGTCCGTCCGGTTGATATAGAGGATTCAGAAGTTCGACAGTTGCAGAATAAAGAGGTTAAGCTCATGAAAGTGAGTTGGGATAACTGCGGGCGAGACGAATTATCCTGGTAGTGTGACCAGGCAATGCAGGAAGACTTTCCGGATCTTTTTGCATTAGGTATGCTTTGTTGTTTGAGTACATGCTAAATTTCGAGGACGAAATTCTTCTAAGGGGGAGGAGTTGTAACACCCAAGTTTTCCATAACTTGAGGCTCTGGGAGCTATCGCGCGGAGGTAAGTAGCTATCACCCGGCGACAGCCTTCTTTCATCGAGACCAGGGTGTTGAGATGAAAGCGTCGAGTGGTACCACGCGGTGGTAGGTAGCTATCGCTCGATGGTAGGTCCTGTTCCTCGAGTCAAGGCGTCGAGATGAAGGCGTCATGATGAAAGCATCGAGACGAAAGTGTTGAGTCGAATGCATTGAGACGCTATCGCATGGCGATATAGTTAGCGCCGGAGATAACAGGGCTTTCCGTATGGGTAAGCGGCTTTGTGATCTACCGCGATGCGGTAGGTAGCTACCTTCCGGTGTTAGCATGCTGGCGTAGTTTCGTAACGACTGAGTTTAGGCCATCTGATCCTTCTTGGGATGTAATCCTATGGCCGAGGAGGCTCCGTCCAAGAGGCTTAAGTAGGGTTTAAAGGTTGTTTTCGCTAATTTCTTCCCTCTTGAGTGAGAGTTAGGGTTTTGGGAAAGTTTGGAGGAGGAGGAAGAAGAAGGGTATCTTTCGGCTTTGACGCAGCTTCGAGGCTCCGTTCGTTAATCCAAGGCCAGACCCATGGAGAGGATTTGAAGGCACACACTTTCATCCGTGTAAATCGAGATCTCCATGGCTAGGAAGAGGAGTTGTAAGGTAACGACACTTTCCCCTCGGTTTTTAGAATGCATGCTTGTGATGACTACTTTTAGTCATCATTTGTGGTATAGTTTAGTTTAAGAAATTCCTAAGTTAATTGGTATTTTGGCTTACTTTATTCTTGTTATGCTTACTTTCATATCTTATTTGTTTGTTATGAATATAATTTCTTTTTTATGTTATGTTATGTTTATGTTATGTTCAATTTCATTTTATGTTATGTTAGGTATGTTATAATAATTAATGTTTTGATATAAAATATGTGTCTAATTTGTTATGTTTTATTTTGTTGGTGCAGCCCACATGTTCATGTGCAGCCCACTTCTCCACCACGGAGTAGACCAGCCACTTATAGTGCAGCCCAAGTCTTGGTGTAGCCTACATGGAGCAGCCCAACCACTCTTGGTGCAGTCTACATGGAGCAGCCCAGCCACTCTTGGTGCAGCCTACATGGAGCAGCCCGACCCCTCCTTCATTGATCCAGCCCGAGCTCTCTTCTTGGTGCAGCCCGGCCTCCTCCCCACTTCAAAGATAAAACAGCCCACTTCAAGGATGAAGCAGCCCAAGCTCCTCTTCAAGCCCAAAACCGTGAGCATGCACCTTGCCACCTTGGCATGGCCGGCTCCCTCTCTCCTTTTCATCATTTCCTTTTTCACATTTCTCTCCCCACACATGCATGCACCTTGCCACCTTGGCATGGCCGGCCACCCCTCTCTCTCTCTTTCATTTAATCCACATCCATCCCCCTCTCTATTTTACATTTTCCACTTTAATTTCCATAAAGTCCATGCATTGAACCCACCTCTCTCTCTCCACCTCATTAAATATCATGCATGTATTCTCTCCACTTCTTTTAATGCCATGCATGAACTTCTCTCCCTTTACATGGCCGGCCACCCTCCTCTTTCATCCCCCTTGTTTATTTTATTTTCTCTTTTCATTCTCATTTAAGGCCATGCAATGAATCTCATCCTCTCCCCCTCCCTTCATTAAATGAAATGCATGCACCCTCTCCCCATACACATGGCCGACCACCCCCCTTGCCTCCTCCTCTTCATTCCCATCTAGAATCTTCCCTGCTCATCTATAAAAGGCACCATGGTCTCATGCTTTAAGGGTTAGATTTTGGAGAGAGCAAGTGGAGAGTACATGTTAAGAGAGCTTTTGTTGTAATTTTATTTCTTAGTTTACCTTGTTGCAATTTTTTTCGTTGAAGTAATTTAGTATTGTTTTGTTTAGCATTGTGTGCTCTTTCGTTTAGTATCAATAAAATGAAATTTTCTTCTCTTTACATTGTTATCTCCTTTTCCAATATGCGTAGCTAATCTTCTCTTAGCCTTCGATCGTGAGGATCCATAAAATGAGATGAGGGTTTTTTTTATTTCATAATTTTATTTTTGCTTAATTTTACTCGATCCTTCTTTGATTTTTATTTTGTCGACTCCGTATTTCCGGTATACGGTAGTAGGCTTAGGATCTTATATTCGAGTAGCCGAGAGGCTCATGAATGTGAAAGATCACTCAAAGAAGGAAGGAGTTGAACGCAACCCTAGAGATAGGATGACGTAAATCTTCCGGATTGGAGTCAAATCCAATAGTGCGGGTCACCTCGATAATTCAGCTTTAGGCCTTTTTGACTTGAAAGAGATTTCGGTCAAAACGTCTATAAGTCAGGGGATTTAATTCTCTAGCGAGATTATTTCCTAATTTCGGATCCGTCACGGTCGAGTATGATTTGCAAATTTAAAACTATGCCTTTTCATCCCTCTCATTTCATTTTATGGTGAATCTTCGATCGAATGCTAGCTTTTTATTATAAAGTTTTTCGTCTAAAAAATTACCTTTCGTTTTAGTTTAAAAATTCTCAAAACCATTTTCTTTCGGTAGGATAATAGTTCAAGTGTCAGTAGCAGTATTTGACAACCCCGTGTTTAAATACGACCTTGATACTACAATTCGACAGGTACACTTGCCTGTTCAGGTTTTAGCCCATCAAGTTTTTGGCGCCATTGCCGGGGATGCTTTTTCGTCAATATTAGGAAAACGCGTTCGCTATTATTTCTGCAAAAAATAATAATAAAAAAATTTCCTTTCTCTATTTTCTTCTTCAAGTTTTTTTTATTTCCCTTCTTCTCTTTTTCTTTCCACTTTTTCCTTCTAATTTTCTTAGTGCATGACCCGCACAAATCCGTCGCTACTTGTTGATTTGGACCCAGAAATCGAACGCTCCTTTCGGAGAAACTTACGATTCAGTGGTTCCACTTCTCAAACAACGGTTGAGGATTCCGACGGTGATTGTAACTTCAACTCCGAAATGGGAGACCTTAACCCAGCGTTTGCCTAGCAAAGGACGATGTCCGATTATGCTCGGCCCAACCTGGAGGGTACAGAAACAAGTATTGTTCGACCTATAATTGTGAACAATAACTTTGAGCTTAAGCCTAGCATCATACAAATGGTACAACAATATGTACAGTTCGACGGATTACAAGATAAAGATCTGAACTTACATATTGCCAGTTTTCTTGAAATCTGTGACACCTTCAAAATAAATGGTGTCTCAGATGATGCTATTAGGCTAAGACTCTTCCCCTTCTCTTTAAGGACAAAAGCCAAGCAGTGGTTGAGTTCTCTTCCAAGAGGATCAATCACTAATTGGAATATTTTAGTCGATAAATTTCTTGCTAGATATTTCCCTCCCGCTAAAACTTCTAAGTTAAGAAATGATATAACTTCTTATTCTCAAATTGCTTCTGAGACCCTCTATGACACTTGGGAGAGGTTCAAAGAACTTTTGAGAAGATGCCCTCATCATGCTCTGCCTGTATGGTTACAGGTTCAGACATTTTATAATGGGCTAAATCAAGAAGCTAAGCAAATGATAGATGCCGCTTCCACTGGTTCTTTGGACCGCAAAACTCCGGAAGCCGCTCTTGAGCTTATCGAGGACATGGCGATGAACACTTATCAGTGGAATTCGTCTAGGACTCACCCATCTAAACCTGCAGGTATCCATGAAGTGGACTCGGTTTCGCAACTGGCGTTGCAAGTGGAAATATTGAACAAGAAGATTTCAGAGATGACTGCTTCCTCCGCCGCTAAGGTATATGAAAATGCGAATGCTGCTGCTGCCGAGCAGGTGGATTATCTGGGGAACATACCCAGGCCTGCTCAAAATAATTCTGCCAATAATTTTTCTTCTTTTTCTAATTTTTCCGCACCTCCTGGTTTTAATTCTTTTTCGAACTCTTATAATCCTGGATGGCGTAACCATCCAAATTTTTCTTAGAGTAACCCTGCTAATGCTGCACGCCCACCACACGATTTTACACCACCACCACCACCACAACAAAACCAAAATCTTCAAAAAACCCTCTCTTTGGAACAAATTTTATCTAGATATATAAGCTCGAACGATGCTACTATTAGAAACTTAACAGGGTCGATGAAAACTTTAGAAAACCAGGTCGGGCAGCTTGCCAAGGCTTTTTCCGAGAGACCACCTGAAACTCTTCCCTCGAACACTGAACCTAACCCAAGGGAGCACACAAATGCGTTTTCCCTTCGGAGCGGTAAGGTTATTAACGAGCCCACCAACAGGGAAGAGCCAAAGGTGATTGTCCCTCCTGTTGTGGAAAAAATTATCGCCACAGAAAATGATAAATCAACTTTTGAAAATGAAAATCTACTTTAGATAAATAAAAAGATATTTCTGTTTTTTCTGATTTTGGAAAAGAAAATGATGACGTTCAAAATGATGCTCCGGTTGTTATAAAGGAATTTCCGCCACCGCCTTATCCGGCGCGACTTAGGAAAGAAAAACTAGATGATCAGTACCAACGCTTCCTTGAATTGTTCAAACAAATTCATATTAATTTACCATTTCATGAAGCGATTAGTCAAGTGCCTAACTACGCCAAATATCTTAAGGACCTGTTAACGAACAAAAAGAAATTAGAAAATTTATCTCATGTTACGTTAAATGAAGAATGCTTGGCGGTCATAAAAAATTCCAATCTTCCTAGAAAGATAAATGATACGGGTAGTTTTTCGATTCCTTGCATTTTTGGTGATCTTTTTGTAAAGCACGCGCTAGCGGATTTAGGTGCGAGCATCAACTTGATGCCTTTTTCATTGTTTAAAAAGCTAGGATTGGGCACTCTCACCCCTACGCGTATGAGCATTCAATTGGCTGATCGATTGATTAAGTATCCGTTAGGTATCGTTGAGGATGTGCTAGTGAAGGTCGACAAATTCATCTTCCTGGTGGATTTTGTCATTCTTGATATTGAAGAAGACATCGAGGTCCCCCTCATCCTTGGTCGTCCCTTCCTAGCCACCTCTCGTGTGGTCATCGATGTAAGTAACGAAAAACTTTTGCTTCGCGTGGGAGATGATGAGGTGACGTTTTCAATAAATCAATCCATGAAAAATTCTTTAGAAAATGACGACTCATATTTCTTCCTCGATGTTTTAAATGAAGACGCCTCTCTTTCTCTTTCAAATGTTTCTTCCAATGATTTTTCTTCCTCTTTTTCTGATTTTTTTACAAATAATTTTGAAGACACGGTTATGTCCGCGCAAGCAGACTTTGCAAATGAACCGGTGTTTATACAAAAAAATTATGAAAATATTGTCTTTGAAAATGAAAAGGTTTTAAAGAACTCTTACGATGAACCACCCAACTTAGAACTAAAACTCCTTCCCGAACATCTCAAATATGCCTTTCTTGAACAAAATTCTAAATTGCCCGTTATAATCTCGGCTTTGTTTTCTCAATCCGAAAACGATCAATTGATCGAACTACTACAAAAGCATCGCCGAGCTATAGTGTGGCAAATTTCTGATATTCCTGGCCTAAGCCCCTCCTTTTGCACCCACAAAATATTTTTTGAAAATAATTCTAAGGATGTAGTCCAACCTCAACGTCGTCTTAATCCTAATATGAAAGAGGTTATGAAGGGCGAGATTCTTAAGTTATTAGATGCGGGGATAATCTATCCTATTTCCGATAGTAACTGGGTAAGTCCGGTTCAGGTTGTACCTAAGAAGGGTGGGATCACGGTAGTAACAAATGAAAATAATGATTTAATTCCAACTAGGACGGTAACGGGATGGAGGATGTGCATCGATTACCTTAAATTAAATGATGCCACTCGTAAAGATCACTTTCCCCTTCCATTTATCGATCAAATTTTAGAACGCTTATCCGGGCATAGTTTTTATTGTTTTCTCGACGGTCTTTCGGGATACTTCCAAATCCCATCGCACCCGAGGACCAAGAGAAGACAATATTCACTTGCCCTTTCGGAACGTTTGCCTACCGTAGGATGCCTTTCGGGCTATGCAACGCACCAGCTACCTTTCAGCGGTGCATGCTGGCCATTTTCGATAAATATGTAGAAAACATTATGGAAGTGTTTATGGACGACTTCTCGGTTTTTGGCGACTCGTTTGAGTTATGTTTAAAGAATTTAGGAAAAGTTTTAAAACGTTGCGAAGATACAAATCTAGTTTTAAATTGGGAAAAGTGCCACTTTATGGTACGTGAAGGCTTAGTCCTTGGCCACAAAATTTTCGCTAAGGGAATTGAAGTGGACAAGGCAAAAATCAAAGTAATTGAAAAGTTACCGCCGCCTACGAATATTAAAGCGATAAGAAGTTTTTTAGGGCATGCAGGTTTTTATCGAAGATTTATTAAGGACTTTTCAAAAATTACTAAGCCTCTCACCCACCTTCTCGAGAAAGTCGCTCCTTTTATTTTTGACGATTCTTGTTTAGCGGCGTTCGACTTAATTAAATCCAAACTTATAAATGCTCCGATTATGATCGCCCCAGTTTGGGATTTACCTTTTGAAATTATGTGCGACGCAAGTAGTTTTGCGGTCGGTGCGCTACTAGGACAACGTATAGCTAAGAATTTCCACCCAATCTATTACGCTAGCAAAACGCTTAATTCAGCGCAAGAAAATTACACTACAACTGAAAAGGAACTCTTAGCTATCATTTTTGCTTTTGATAAATTCCGACCCTATATCACTCTTTCTAAGGTTATCATTTTTACGGATCATTCCGCTTTGAAGTACCTCCTTTCTAAACCGGATGCCAAACCGCGTCTTATTCGTTGGATCCTATTACTTCAAGAATTCGACTTGGAGATCTGGGATAAGAAAGGAGCGGAAAATTTAGCGGCTGATCATCTTTCACGCCTAGAAAATCCTGAAATTGATATTGAAAATTTACCTATTGATTCTTTTCCGGATGAAAAAATTTTAAACGTTTCTTCTTCTACCCCATGGTTTGCCGATTTGGCCAATTATCTGGTGACCCGCGTCCTCCCAAAAGAATACTCCTCTTAGCAAAAGAAGAAATTCTTTTCTGAGTTGAAGTATTATTTTTGGGAGGATCCATTTCTATTTCGCATTTATGCGGAGCAGGTGGTAAGAAGATGTGTCTCCCGGGAAGAAGGTCAACAAATTTTAAAACATGTTCATGAAGGTCCGACTGGCGGGCACTTTCAAGCAAACCGCACCGCACACAAAGTACTTAGTGCTGGCTTCTATTGGACAAGCATATGTAAAGATGCACAAATCTTTGTGGGCGGGTGCGATCGGTGCCAGCGGACTGGAAACATTTCTAATAAAAATGAAATGAAGCAACATTATTTTCTCGAATGCGAAGTTTTTGATCTATGGGGCATAGACTTTGTCGGCCCATTTCCCTCAAGTTTCGGAAATAAATACATTTTAGTCGCCGTAGATTACGTCTCTAGGTGGGCGGAGGCCCAAGCTTTACCGAGTAATGACGCTTGCGTAGTCATAAATTTCTTAAGAAAATTATTTTCTCGTTTTGGCTTTCCTCGCACGATCATTAGTGATAGAGGGTGCTACTATTGTAACTCCCAACTAGCTAAGGTTTTAACTAAATATGGCATTACGCATAAATTATCCACCACTTATCACCCCCAAACTAACGGTCAGGTCGAGGTAGTCAATAGAGAACTAAAGAGAATTTTGGAAAAAACCGTTTCTACTTCTCGTAAAGATTGGGCCTTAAAATTAGACGATGCTCTTTGGGCCTATCGGACAGCGTACAAGACCGCCATCGGTTGTACTCCTTTGCGATTGGTCTATGGAAAATCGTGTCATCTTCCGGTAGAAGTAGAACACCGAGCATATTGGGCGATAAAATTTTTTAATTTCGATCCGCACTCAGTCGGCGAGCATAGGAAAAATCAATTGAATGAACTCGATGAATGGAGAGCGTACGCTTACGAAAATAACAAGCTGTAGAAAGAACGCACGAAACTTTATCACGATAAGAACCTGCGCCACCCTAAAACGTTTAAACCAGGCGATCACGTTCTTCTTTTTAATTCGCGTTTACGTCTCTTCCCTAGAAAACTGAAATCTCGTTGGTCTGGACCTTTTACGGTCAAACAGGTTTTTTCTTATGGCACTGTGCTCCTCTTGCACCCTGATAAGGGTGATTTTAAAGTAAATGGCCATCGCTTAAAGTTATATTTTTCAAATGATTATGTATCTCCTGCTGCGGAACAACTTTTATTTATATCGTAATGTTTTCTTTCAGGGAACTTTCTTTTATGTTGGACATTTCATTTTATTCTAAGACTTTTCTTAATATTATTCGAACTTTAAATTATTATAATAAAGAACACTCTTGGGCACCTGCCCACGAACTCTATTTTTTTCTGCTTTTATTTTTCTCTTCCTTCCGGAGGCCAACCAAGCAAGTTCGTGACCGCCGCTCCAACGTTGCTGATATAAAGATGGATCAAGTCCAACCTGCTAACGATCAAGTGCACTAAAAAGCAAGCATGGGGGAGCGACATCCGCCTTCATCTCACAAACCTGGGGAAGTCCGGTTTTTTTATTTCTTTTACGTTCTGCATTTTTCTCTCCTTCTCAGTCTCCTTCTCATTTTTCTTTTTGTTTCTTTCATCGAGGACAGTGAAAAATCTAAGCTTGGGGGAGGGTATAGTTAGTTTTTCTTTTTCCTTTTTCTTTCAAAACTCCAAAAAAAAATCTTTTGCTTTCTTAAAATCAAAATTCTAAAAAACAATTAGCATAGTTTTGTTAAGCTTCTTTAGTATTGCTTTTATTTTAGCCTTTTCAAAAATCAAAAAAAGAAAAAAAATCTATAAAAAAAAGAAAAATCCAAAACAATTGCTAAAATCTATCTGAAAAACAAAATATAAAATTATTTCTATCTTTATTTTTATGTTTCTTCTAGTGATGTGTAGGCCCGTGCGGTTCCTTAGTTCTATTTAGATTTCTTTGAATTGGTTTTCTAAATTTATCATTCTTACATAGCTTAGTTTTACTAGTATCTTTTTATTAAATATAGGCATCCGTTTTTTACGTTATAAGTTAGCAATTTGTAGTTATGTCTTTTTATTTGGTTAGTTGCTTACGAATGGTTGCTAGGTAATATTAGCTCTTTTTCATTTGTGTGGTAGTCTTTCTTGGTGTCTAGAACTTGTCCCTAGCGACTCTCGAAACATTTGCATCATTTTTACGTACTTTAGAAATGATTTAGACCACCTTTTGACTAGTTTGAGCTTTTCTTGCCCACCAACAAATTTACCATTGCAAAATAATTTTTGGGCCTTTTCCATGTTTCTTTGTTTTTAGTTCCACCTTTCATTTCATCATTTCACCAAAGCCAAAATGTCTTTCCTATTTCACACTAAACTTTGAGCTTAAATATATTTTTTGTGAAGGGTTATATCTTTGAAATGAAAAGGAGTGTTTAAAGCTTATATTTGGAGCTTTCCTTAAAAAGTTATTAAAGAAGAAAAAATTATCACTATCAAAACAAAAATGTGAAATCAATCAAAAAGAAAAAAAAATGAAGTTTATTTGTGGCCAATTTATGAAAAGAAAAAAAAGTTCATGGCCTTCGTTTGTTAGTTTGAATTGAAAAATGATGTACTTGTCATTTCTCATTTCTCTTCTTGTTTTTTATTTTTGAGCTCAACCTTGGTTTAGTGTTTAAGCCCTCATGTTTATCCTTGTTTTCATTTCCTAATCATTTACCTAAGCCAAGTTTTAACGCCTATAGAAGTCCTATTAATCTTTAGAACGTAAATTTGCGTAGTGGAGAGAGTGTGAACGGACAAGCCTATGGCCACCATCATTGATGGATTTCTTTGGAGGTTCTCTTGAGGTGATTTAGGGTTAATTGTTATTCTAGCAACCTAGTAGTTCGTTAATGCGCCGTTTATTTAGAACTTCTACTTTTGCTTTTCTTATTTTCATTAATTTTGGATGCCTTGTTTTAGGAATTTTGAAATTTGTAATTCTTCTTTATGTTCTAATGATATTTTTAGGTCTCCACTTTCAAGTTTTCTATTGTGCACTTCTCACCCCACTAGTTGTTAACATAGGAATTAGGATAGTTTAATTTTTCATGCTTTGTTTTTCTTAATTATGAAATCTAAATTTGCTTTATTTACTTTTTCCCTAGTTTTCAATGATATTTGCTTGAGGGAAAACAAAAATTCTAGCATGGGGGAATTTGATGACTACTTTTAGTCATCATTTGTGGTATAGTTTATTTTAAGAAATTCCTAAGTTAATTGGTATTTTGGCTTACTTTATTCTTGTTATGCTTACTTTCATATCTTATTTGTTTGTTATGAATATAATTTCTTTTTTATGTTATGTTATGTTTATGTTATGTTCAATTTCATTTTATGTTATGTTAGGCATGTTATAATAATTAATGTTTTGATATAAAATATGTGTCTAATTTATTATGTTTTATTTTGTTGGTGCAGCCCACATGTTCATGTGCAGCCCACTTCTCCACCATGGAGCAGCCCAGCCACTTATGGTGCAGCCCAAGTCTTGGTGCAGCCTACATGGAGCAGCCCGGCCACTCTTGGTGCAGTCTACATGGAGCAGCCCGGCCACTCTTGGTGCAGTCTACATGGAGCAGCCCAACCACTCTTGGTGCAGCCTACATGGAGCAGCCCGTCCCCTCCTTCATTGATCCAGCCCGAGCTCTCTTCTTGGTGCAGCCCGGCCTCCTCCCCACTTCAAAGATAAAACAGCCCACTTCAAGGATGAAGCAGCCCAAGCTCCTCTTCAAGCCCAAAACCGTGAGCATGCACCTTGCCACCTTGGCATGGCCGACTCTCTCTCTCCTTTTCATCAATTCCCTTTTCACATTTCTCTCCCCACACATGCATGCACCTTGCCACCTTGGCATGGCCGGCCACCCCTCTCTCTCTTTTTCATTTAATCCACATCCATCCCCCTCTCTATTTTACATTTTCCACTCTAATTTCCATAAAGTCCATGCATTGAACCCACCTCTCTCTCTCCACCTCATTAAATATCATGCATGTATTCTCTCCACTTCTTTTAATGCCATACATGAACTTCTCTCCCTTTACATGGCCGGCCACCCTCCTCTTTCATACCCCTTGTTTATTTTATTTTCTCTTTTCATTCTCATTTAAGGCCATGCAATGAATCTCATCCTCTCCCCCTCCCTTCATTAAATGAAATGCATGCACCCTCTCCCCATACATATGGCCGGCCACCCCCCTTGCCTCCTCCTCTTCATTCCCATCTAGAATCTTCCCTCCTCATCTATAAAAGGCACCATGGTCTCATGCTTTAAGGGTTAGATTTTGGAGAGAGCAAGTGGAGAGTACAAGTCAAGAGAGCTTTTGTTGTAATTTTATTTCTTAGTTTACCATGTTGCAATTTTTTTCGTTGAAGTAATTTAGTATTGTTTTGTTTAGCATTGTGTACTCTTTCATTTAGTATCAATAAAATGAAATTTTCTTCTCTTTACATTGTTATCTCCTTTTCCAATATGCGTAGCTAATCTTCTCTTAGCCTTCGATCGTGAGGATCCATAAAATGAGATGAGGGTTTCTTTTATTTCATAGTTTTATTTTTGCTTAATTTTACTCGATCCTTCTTTGTTTTTTATTTTGTCGACTCCGTATTTTCGGTATACAGTAGTATGCTTGGGATCTCATATTCGAGTAGCCGAGAGGCTCATGAATGTGAAAGATCACTCAAAGAAGGAAGGAGTTGAACGAAACCCTAGAGATAGGATGACATAAATCTTCCGGATTGGAGTCAAATCCAATAGTGCGGGTCACCTCGATAATGCGGCTTTAGGCCTTTTTGACTTGAAAGAGATTTCGGTCAAAACGTCTATAAGTCAGGGGATTTAATTCTCTAGCGAGATTATTTCCTAATTTCGGATCCGTCACGGTCGAGTATGATTTGCAAATTTAAAACTATGCCTTTTCATCCCTCTCATTTTTATGGTGAATCTTCGATCGAATGCTAGCTTTTTATTATAAAGTTTTTCGTCTAAAAATTATCTTTCATTTTAGTTTAAAAATTCTCAAAACCCATTTTCTTTCTGTAGGATAATAGTTCAAGCGTGAGTAGCAGTATTTGACAACCCCGTGTTTAAATACGACCTTAATACTACAATTCGACAGATACACTTGCCTGTTTGGGTTTTAGCCCATCAGCTTGGCATCCGTTTTATCTTGTTTTCTTTTAAGCATGTAGGCATCAGATCTCTCAAATGAGATGGGATCAGGTTGCCATGGTTCAAGAGGAATCTCTAAGTCGATTGTGTCCATCCCCGGCATGATGTTGCACTAGAAATCCGCTCCGTTAGTGGATTAGGCATTGTGGATGAAGCCATAGTCGCGACCGTTAGTCTGACTCGGTGTTGTTGCATAACGAACATTAAGGATTTTGTTATAAATCTGTTTGTAGCAAGATGTCGTTTGTGATGTTTGCCCCCCTTTATTTCATGCGAGAACGAATGGTGGATTATGGTGGGAAAGGCTATGTTCGTTGATTGATGTGCGAAGGCGCGGATTTGTCTCTGTGATGGGCTGGCTAGCCTGTGACGTGCAAGTCATGTGTGGAGAGTGTCTCAGCGAGATAAGTCCCCTATATGAAACTGACGAGTACGCCAAGCTTTGGACAAGCCCGAACAATGAAGCCCACGAGTGGGTGGGGTCAAGCATGGGTTCTTAGCATCAGTTTGTTTGTGTGATAGGATCCTGACGTGAGAAGTCAGAGCTTGCAGGCAAGCCCAGGTTTTGAGACCCACAAGCGGGTGGGGCCTAGGCAATAGTTCCGTGTGGCGACTTGAATGTTGTTGGTGGAAAATGGACGTACCCGTATGATGTGATGTTATATGATGATGTGTGATGACGTGCTAGAAACATATGCGCTATAGGGTGCATTGGGTGAAACTCAGGTCTGCGAACATGCTGCATGGTAGGCCCCTGATGCACTCTCGATAAGTGTACCGATCTCTGTTAAGTAATAAAAGTGAGTAGTTTAATCCCCGAATATCAATCACTCGAGGAGTGCAAGTAGGGAGCGTGAATTCGTTATATGAAAAAAGAGATTGCAAGCGGGAAAGTAACCAAAGGGGGTTTTTGAATGGGGTTCCTAAGTTAACAACAAAAAGAAAACTATAGCGGGACGCCGTCATCGCGTCGCTTGGGTGGAGTACTACAGAGAGTAGTATAGACGATGGACGAATAGCGGGGGTCGCAATCACCTCTTCACAACGCACGCTTCTAGCAATCGCTAGAATGACACAATCACAACAAACACAAGAAAAACAGGATCTTAACAACTCAAGCAATGATTAAGACATAACAACATAAAGACATGCTGAAACCTTAAGCAAAATATTATTCTCAAGCAACAATCTCACTAACACGAGTTTAGAATGAAGTAACCACAAGAAGAGGTGGAGAGATACAACAGAGAGCACAAAGGCTTTCCGAGATTCACGGCCGAATTCGAGGGTTGTCAATCCTTGTCCGGGCTCAGTCTTCGGGTGACGTCCGAGAACTAAGAAGGGCTGTCACTTCCTTCAAATATCACGTCTTCTTCGTGAATGATTGCTGGGCTAGTTCTGACCGAAGAACTCCGCAAGTGCAGCAACAAAGAGCTCGGATGGTAGCTTGGAGTTCAGAGAAGATGAAGGTGGTCGGAGACGAAACTATCGCAAGCTTTCTGAGGAGAAATGGTGGCCGGATCAACTCTCCAAGGAGGAGAGAGAAAATGGCGGCTGGAGGCGAGTTTTCCCGCTCAGAGGAGCATAAATGGCGGAGGAGCGGAGCTGGATCCTTGGAAAGAAGAAATCTGCAACTTAAATAGAAAAGTTAGAAAAAATGGTCACGCACGGTTTGGCGCACGGCCGTGCGCAAATCGTGCGATATTAACTTTCAAGATAATCACGAGGAAGGAGAAGCGTTGACCTGTGCATTTTCCTTCGCGCACGGGCAGTTCTGACCGTGTGTGAAGGACATCGCACGGGTAGCGACAGAGTGCTGGAAAGCAGGGACACACAAGAAAACCGTGCGTTCTACTTGCACACGGGTGCTTGCGCCCGTGCGATAACAAATCGCACACTTAGCCACAGAACGGAACAAACTAAAAAGTGTAACACCCCCTATCCGTCGCATAGCATATATCAGTAGGTCCGGCCGGGGCCCGACGCCATATACTATAGACAGACCGGGTGGTTACTCAATGGAAACCATCCAACCAATCCAACGTCATACACAGAGCATTATAGCGGAAGTAGTTTATAAAAGTTGCAATTAAGAACCCAACACAAAGAGCACGAATCTCCACTAATATACCAAATAGGAATGTAGTACATACACCAGTACTGGTCTTAAGGCCTTACAAAATTGTTTACTTAATATTACATGATTTGCAAACCACGGCACGCAGGCCGGTCATACATGAATAAAAGCAGTAAACACTCCAATTAGGCCTTCGAGGGCCGGCTTCGCAATTTGGGCTTTAGCCCGCTATTGACCGCTTGGTCCAGTAGCACCTGCAAGCAACATAACCACCGCACGGTGGCAAACAAAGTAACAGTCAGCATTGCTGACCAAATTATAACGATCCCGCCCCCAACTCAGGGCGACGATGCTCCTTCCCTGCATTTTATTAGCATAAGCGAGCAGTGTATAAATATTCATTTCATCACAGGCGTAGGCACACACGGCCACACACCCCGTGCACTCAGGGCACATTCTCGGTGAACACAGTCTAAGTCTGTCGACTCACCACCGTCCCTTTGGACGACAAAATAATGAGCAATTTGTCTTCCCGGCATGAGTCACGGTAATTAAAACCATAGACCGCCGAAGACCCTCATCTATGCCAACGATAAGTGCCACGTAACCTTAGGTCTCTTTGAACCCGAACGACATAGAACAGGTACGGTTCCATCTAACCCGTGTTCACATCGCAGTGGTAATTTAAACCATATGCGCAGGTCAAACTTCTCCCGAGTCCCATTTCCATCACAAAATCACATAACTCGGTTATGTTCTAGTTGGCTCTCAGGACACCAAGTTGGCAAGATCACGCATCCGCCCAGTTTTCCGGGTGCACCTTTGGGTTAATCCCCAAGGCTCCCTATTGCAATCTACCACGTAGAAAACCCGAAAAACAAACAATCGCACGGAGTCTTCTCTGGCATTTATGCAATGCAACATCACCGATCCAGACCAACATGTCCGGGTAGGCTTCACACATCATGCCTATGTCCGTTCTCGCTTACGGACTCTAAACAATGGGGACTTTACATATCTACCTGAAGGAACGCCTCCAACTCACCGCAAACTCGCGAGAGCGGGCTTCCCATGCAAAGAAGGAGAGCTACACATGCTCAAGAAGAGAATCGTTACCCTAGCGTTGTTCCTTGGCGCCATAGAAAAGTAAGCGGATGAAAAGCACCACACTCTCTTTGCCTTCGTAGATCTGAGGTCGGCTCACAATTTGGAGCTTCGAAGCTCCTCCAATGGCCGAATCTAGCTTCTTCTTCCTCCTTTGGCTCTCCTCTCTCTATACTTAGAAAGAGACCCACTCAAGTAAGAATGAGGGTTTCTAGGGTCCAATACTGTGTATATCCAAGTACTAACATCCCCCAGCCGTCGGATCCCGAATTAAAGAAACGAACGGCCACGATCCCGATCTAAAATGCAGAATCTGGACCGAACACGGCCTGGCACATGCCCGTGTCCAGGGCCGTGTCCCTCATTCGCCGTCAAAATCAACGCAGCTGGAACAACACACGGGCATCCGACACGCCCGTGTTCGATCTGACACGCCCGTGTTCTAACTGACACGGCCGTGTGGTCGGCCCACGGCCGTGTGCCCCCATCGATTTATCCAGAAAATAACCCGAGAACAACATGGGTTCCTGGACACGCCCGTGTCCTAACCCGTGTCCACTCGAACACGCCTGGGCTCCAGGCCGTGTTCATGGTCTCGACACTTCGTCGAGTGAAGTTCGTCGACCACCCGACACGGCCTTGGACATGCCCGTGTCCTAGGCCGTGAGCCTTGTCTCGACACTTCGTCGAGCGAAAATGTCGACACCCCGGGCCGGTTGTTGACACGGGCTCGACACGCCCTGAGACACGCCCGTGTCTCAGGCCGTGTGCCTTACCTCGACACTTCGTCGAGCGAAAATCGTCGACACCCTGGGCCGATCGTCAACACGGGCTCGACACTCCCTGAGACACGCCCGTGTCTCAGGCCGTGTGCCCTGTCTCGACACAGTGTCGACCGAAATTCATCGACGTAGTGGCCAAGTCGTCGACTCCAGTCTGACACGCCCTGGGACACGCCCGTGTCCCAGGCCGTGTTCCTACTGCCAGATTCCAAATCTGGCCCAAAACGTCTCCCGTCGCTCTTTTGAGTTTCGGGGCGTTACAACTCTCCCCCTCTTAAAAGAATTTCGTCCACGAAATTATATAAAGGAAAGACAAGTGCCAAAATTAAATTGTACCTGAGCGGAACAACTCCGGATACTCGTCAAGCATAGTCTGCTCTCGTTCCCAAGAGAGCTCCTCACAACCGCAATTGTCCCATCGGATCTTGACCATCCTGATCTCTTTATTGCGTAGCCGCTTGACCTCCGAGTCCTCAATCCGCACGGGCTTGACGTTTGTCGTCAGCCCACTATCCACCGGTACTTGATCAACTGCGATCACTTGCGAAGGCTCTTGCACCGCCTTTCGAAGCACCGAAATACGGAATACATCTTGTAGGCCACTAAGCTCCACCGAAAGCTCCAACCCGCTCCAAAACCTCAAACGGTCCAAGATACCTCGGGCTTAGCTTTTCCAATCGCCGCACCCGCGAGACACCCTTGAACAGCTTGATCTTTAAGTACA
Source organism: Platanthera guangdongensis (assembly GCA_039583875.1). Lineage (NCBI taxonomy): Eukaryota > Viridiplantae > Streptophyta > Magnoliopsida > Asparagales > Orchidaceae > Platanthera > Platanthera guangdongensis. Next base: position 119,443,617 of record CM077156.1, on the reverse strand, counting down.
CCTAGTCGCCCACAGCGAACTCCACGTTCCTGTGCTTGGCATTATAGTACTTCGCTTGCCGGTCCTGAGCGATAAGCAACCTCTCCCGAATGGTTCGCACCAACGAAGTAGAATCCTTCACTTCTAATTGCTGATACAACTTTGACTCACCCGTTTCCAGCCAGGACAATGACGTGCGACATCTTCTACCATATAAAGATGGTCTTCCCATTGCTTTCCAAAGTCCAAGACACACATGCGGAGCATGTCTTCCATAGTCCTATTGACCCTCTCAGTCTGCCCATCCGTTTGCGGATGAAAGGCTGTGCTAAATTTTAACTTTGTTCCCAACATTTGCTGCACAAGCCTCCAATCATTGGACGTGAACCGCCCAACTCGGTCACTCACGATGCTGCGGGGCACACCGTGAAGCCGTACTATATTATCCACATAAAGTTTTGCTAACTTTTCCACCGGATCATCCTTCCTATGCGGAATAAAATGCGACACCTTCGTTAGCCGATCTACGACCACCCAGATGGCGTCGTTCCCCTTTTGCGATCTTGGCAACACGTGCACAAAGTCCATAGAGATGTCGTCGAATTTCCGCTCCGGAATAGGCAAGAACTTCAGAAATCCTCCCGGCTTTTGACATTCTGCCTTCACCAAGGCGCAAATTTGGCACTTCGCCACGTAGAGCGCCACATCTTTCTTCATACCCGGCCACCAAAACAATTTCTTAACGTCACGGTACATCTTTGTGCTTCCCGGGTGAATCAAGTATTTAGTATGGTGTGCCTCGTACAACAGTTCCACTCGTAAATTTCCCACACTTGGGACACACAGACGACCGTCTTTCCAAAGTAATCCGTCCTCCACAACGAAATTTGGGAATTTGACCAGCCCAGAGCTTCTACCATGAACTGCTTCATATGGACATCCAAATCCAAAGCCTGCCGAATCCGATCAGCCAGGTCATATTGAACTTCAGTCCAACTCAACACTGCTTCAGCACTTGCTTGTTTATCCACACAAACAATCTCCAATGCCTCCAACTGCCGAACCAACCGCTCGTCATGGATTGACAACCAATTGGCTTGAGCTGGGGCCCGACGACGCAACGCGTCCGCAACCGCATTACCTTTACCAGGCACGTAGTGGATCTGGAACGTATAGTCCCTCAGGAATTCCGTCCATCTACGCTGCCGCATATTCAGATCTTTCTGATCAATCAGATACTTCATGCTCTTGTGACCGGTGTAGATATCCATCTTCACACCGTACAAATAATGTCTCCACAGCTTCAAGGCAAAAATCACGGCAGCTAATACCAAGTCATGGACCGGATAGTTCCTCTCGTGCACTTTTAGCTGTCTCGAGCCATAAGCTATTACACTCTCGTGTTGCAGTAGCACGCAACCCAAACCACTGTCCGAAGTATCGCTATAAATCTCATAGTCTTCAGTCCCACTCGGCGAACTCAGCACAGGCGCCGTGGTCAACCGACATTTCACTCCTCAAAAGCTCGCGCGCACTCCGGCGTCCAAATGAACTTCTGCTCCTTCCTCGTCAAAGTAGTGAGAGGTAACGCTATCCGCGAGAAGTTGTCTACGAATCGCCTATAATAGCCAGCAAGCCCCAAAAAGCTCCGGACTTCCGCTATCATAGAAAGCTCAGGCCACTCCCGTATCGCAACAATCTTCGCCGGATCCACTGCAATACCTTCCCCACTCACTATATGGCCAAGGAACGCCACTGAGGATGACCAAAACTCGCACTTCGAGAACTTGGCATACAACTGATTCCTGCTTAGCGTCTCCAAAACCAAATGAAGATGCTTGAAGTGATCTTCCTCACTCTGCAAGTACACCAAAATGTCGTTGATGAAGACGATCACAAAATGGTCCAAGTACTCCCTGAAGGTCCTGTTCATCAAATCCATGAACACTGACGGCGCATTGGACAGCCTAAACGGCATGACCATAAACTAGTAATGCCCGTATCTTGTACTGAACATTGTCTTAGGGATACCACTCTCCCTTATCCTCCACTAATAGTACCCAGACTTGAGATCCAACTTCGAGTACACTGTCGACCCGACCAACTGATCAAAAAGATCATCGATCCGGGGGATCGGGTACTTGTTCTTCTCCGTCAACTTGTTGAGCTCCTGCTGATCAATACATAGCCTCAAGCTTCCGTCCTTCTTCTTAATAAAGAGGACCGGTGCGCTCCAAGGCGAAAAACTTGGACGCACATACCTTTGCTCCAACAACTTTTGTAGTTGAACCTTCAACTCCGCCATTTCCTTAGGAGCTAGTTGATACGGAGAGCGTGACACAGGCTTTGCACCTGGTACGAGCTCTATCATAAAATCTATCTCCCGTTGAGGCGGGGCTCCAGGAAGATCTCTAGGGAACACATCAGGGTATTCTGATACCACTGAAATACTGTCCAATGCGGGCTTAGGCTTTGCAACCTCCACTAGTGTAAAGAAGAGTTCTATGCCGGAACGAACCGCCTTCACCACCTGAAGAGCAGACACCCACGTCTTGCTCGACCCCTTCGAGCCCGTAAAGGTGGTCTCATGACTAGCTCCCAACTTGACTTCTTTGCTACCGCAATCGATATAGGCTTGCTGCTCCGAGAGCCAGTCCATGCCAACTATTACGTCGAACTCCCCTAGCGGTAGTAACGATACTTGGAAGTCAAAGTCTTGGCTCCCTGACCACACCTAAACGCAACAGATACTACCCGCACGCATTGAGCTCCATTGGATCATAGCGCATCCAATTTGTCTTTTACCAATGAAGGAGGTACTCTGACGCGTAAAATAATTCCTAAATAAAGGAATGCGAAGCTTCGTTTACACGAACGGTGCTCTCGCCGAATAAACGAAAATCAGAACAAAGCTTAGCGCAAGTAGTTCTAAGCTAACATGCACAAGGGCGACAAGTATTCAAGGCTAAACTGCTATAACATTAAACCATACCTGTCATCACGACAACATGCTTCTTCTCGAACTTGGGACGTCCGCTCCAGTAGTCTCGGGCAAAGTGCCCCGGTTTTCCACAAGTGAAACATGCGCTCGGGGTTCGACCCGTAGTCATCCCAGAAGCACCAGTATAGGGGGCCGGACCCGAAGTACTAGCCTTCTTATACCACCTATGGTAACCAGACTTTGAGGTGTTAGGCATTTTGAATGCCGTTTCCTTTTCACTAACGTCCTCAACTGCTCCTGACCTAGCTTTCTTAGTCTTCTGAGCACCATTCCAACATTCTAGGGCAAAATGCCCTTTCTTTCCACAAGTAAAACATGTGTAAGTAGCTTTGCTAGTCGATGTCATAGTCCCTTTCTCCAGCATTCCGCCGGATGCAAATCTTATGGGGCTTGCATAGTTCGATACCATGGTCACTGGCATCGGGAGAGTCTTCCTCAAATCTGCCTCCAAATATCTAGCTGATTCCACCAAGGCTCGGAATCCCAATAACTTTGGTCCTAGCAGTAGAACTCGTAACTCGGCGCGCAGGCCATTATAAAACCTATCGACTGTAGCTTGCTCATTATCCAACTCGAAGCATGGGTAGTGGCTTATCGTAAGAAATGCTTGCAAATATTCCTCAACTGTGTGCGCTCCCTGCACTAAATGCATATTCAGCTGCTGCCTCGATGGTCTACCAAAGGTCATCTGCTCCATCACGCCAACCGGCGTTGAAGCCACAACATGGGAGCAGGGTTGTACATTTCTTCCAAGCTGTGCACCCGTCACAACGAACACTGCTTCAACGATCCTTCTGACGGTTTGATACGAAGGAGGGGTATCAAACACCTCAACGGGCGCACTAAACTCCTCAGAAACCGGACATTATGGCGGTCCAGCACCGCTTCCGGTCACCTATAGTGGTACAAAACACCGTTAAGCGACCAAATAAAATTACAAACAACAATTATAGGAACACGCATGTTCCCCAAACACGTGTATTTTAATTCCTAAGTTGACATTCATGGGTTCTTTTATTGTTATAACGATGAGGCACACACATGTGCTCACCACCCCTAAAAAGAATTCGTCCACGAATTCAATTTAAGCCCGACCAAAACCAGTAGTCTGATACCAAATTGTAACACCCCATATCCGTCGCATAGCATATAGCAGTAGGTCCGGCCGGGGCCTGACGCCATATACTACAGACAGACCGGGTGGTTACTCAATGGAAACCATCCAACCAATCCAACGTCCTACACAGAGCATTCTAGCAGAAGCAGTTTATAAAAGTTGCAATTAAGAACCCAGCACAAAGAGCACGAATGTCCACTAATATACCAAATAAGAATGTAGTACATACACCAGTACTGGCCTTAAGGCCTTACAAAATTGTTTACTTAATATTACATGATTTGCAAACCACGGCACGCAGGCCGGTCATACATGAATAAAAACAGTAAACACTCCGATTAGGCCTTCGAGGGCCGTCTTCGCAATTTGGGCTTTAGCCCGCTATTGACCGCTTGGTCCAGCAGCACCTGCAAGCAACAAAACCACCGCACGGTGGCAAACAAAGTAATAGTCAGCATTGCTGACCAAATTATAACGATCCCGCCCCCAACTTGGGGCGGCGATGCTCCTTCCCTGCATTTTATTAGCATAAGCGAGCAGTGTATAAATATTCATTTCATCACAGGCGTAGGCACACACGGCCACACACCCCGTGCACTCAGGGCACATTCTCGGTGAACACATTCTAAGTCTGTCGACTCACCACCGTCCCTTTGGACGGCAAAATAATGAGCAATTTATCTTCCCGGCATGGGTCACGGTAATTAAAACCATAGACCGCCGAAGACCCTCATCTATGCCAACGACAAGTGCCACGTAACCTTAGGTCTCTTTGAACCCGAACGACATAGAACAGGTACGGTTCCATCTAACCCGTGCTCACATCGCAGCGGTAATTTAAACCATATACGCAGGTCAAACTTCTCCCGAGTCCTGTTTCCATCACAAAATCACATAACTCGGTTATGTTCTAGTTGGCTCTCAGGCAACCAAGTTGGCAAGATCACGCATCCGCCCAGTTTTTTGGGTGCACCTTTGGGTTAATCCCCAAGGCTCCCTTTTGAAATCTACCATGTAGAAAACCCGAAAAACAAACAATCGCACGGAGTCTTCTCCGGCATTTATGCAATGCAACATCACCGATCCAGACCAACATGTCCGGGTAGGCTTCACACATCATGCCTATGTCCGTTCTCGCTTACGGACTCTAAACAACGGGGATTTTACATATCTACCCGAAGGAACGCCTCCAACTCACCGCAAACTCGCGAGAGCGGGCTTCCTATGCAAAGAAGGAGAGCTACACATGCTCAAGAAGAGAATCGTTACCCTAGCGTTGTTCCTTGGCGCCACGGAAAAGTAAGCGAATGAAAAGCACCGCACTCTCTTTGCCTCCGTAGATCCGAGGTCGGCTCGCGATTTGGAGCTTCGAAGCTCCTCCAATGGCCGAATCTAGCTTCTTTTACTCCTTTGGCTCTCCTCTCTCTCTATACTTAGAAAGAGAACCACTCAAGTTAGAATGAGGGTTTCTAGGGTCCAATCCCGTATATATCCAAGTACTAACAGCCCCTAGCCGTTGGATCCCGAATTAAAGAAACGAACGGCCACGATCCTGATCTAAAATGTAGAATCTAGACCGAACACGGCCTGGCACACGCCCGTGTCCAAGGCCGTGTCCCTCATTCTCCATCAAAATCGACGCGTCTGGAACAACACACGGGCATCCGACACGCCCGTGTTCGATCTGACACGTCCGTGTTCCAACTGACACGGCCGTGTGGTCGGCCGTGTGCCCCCATCGATTTATCCCGAAAACAACCCGAGAACAACACGGGTTCCTAGACACGCCCGTGTCCTAACCCGTGTCCACTCGAACACACTTGGGCTCTAGGCCATGTTCACGGTCTCGACACTTCGTCGAGTGAAGTTCGTCGACCACCCAACACAGCCTTGGACACGCCCGTGTCCTAGGCCGTGTGCCTTGTCTCGACACTTCGTCGAGTGAAAATGTCGACACCCCGGGCCGGTTGTCTACACGGGCTCGATACGCCCTGAGACACGCCCGTGTATCAGGCCGTGTGCCTCATCTCGACACTTCGTCGAGCGAAAATCGTCGACACCCTGAGCCGATCGTCGACATGGACTCGACACGCCCTGAGACATGCCCGTATCTCAGGCCGTGTGCCCTGTCCCGACACAGTGTCGACCGAAATTCGTCGACTTCGCGGCCAAGTCGTCGACTCCAGTCTGACACGCCCTGGGACACGCCCATGTCCCTGGCCGTGTGCATACTGCCAGATTCCAAATCTGGCCCAAAATTTCCCCCGTCGCTCTTTTGAGTTTCGGGGCGTTACAAAAAGCTACAGGAAAACCGTGCGTTTCCTTCACGCACGGTTTCGAAGAAACCGTGCGTCAACCGTGCGAGAGGAAATTTGTCGAGCTCAGCTCGACGTTCTTCCTGCTGACTACAATGCACGATTTCACACAAACCATGCGTGAAAGAAACGCACAACCATGCGTTTTCCTTTGAGACATAATTCCTGCCTTGGGGGAAAACGCACCACCTGCACAACAAAGCCAAAGCTGGAGCACAAGCTGTTGGAACACCCTATTACTGATTTGGGCAAGGATCACTATGTCCTTAGGAAAATTGTTTTGACCTCCTTGTATAGTTTTTAAGGTCAATTAGATTGAGTCTAAGAGTTAGAATTTAGGCTTGAAAGCTGCCCCCAAGACCCTCAGATCAGATATTCAAATTCAGGAGACTAAGTCATTTTCGTCCAGCTCAGGTTGACGAAACGTCAAACTCAGTTCGACTATCTCTGAGCTCAGTTCAATGAGTCGTCGAACGCCGTTCGACGATCTTCGAGCTCAGATCGACGTTTCTGTCTCTAGCTGTTTTCCCAGTCTCTGAGCTCAAGTCGACGATAGTTGAGCTCAGATCGACGATTTCGGTTTCCAGTCTAGTTCCAGTCTCTGAGCTCAGGTCGACGGTAGTTGAGCTCAGGTCGACGATTTTCTGGAGAGATCGACGATTCTCAAGATTCAAATTCAGACAGTTATGCAATTCTATCTTATTTATTCCCAGTATTTATTTCAAGGATCTTGTAGCCGTTTCAATTAATCTGGAGCAAGTTTCAAGGGAGATTTAAAGGAATGTTTTCTAGGACTTTCCTCTATAGACAAAATTCATTTATGGAAGTCATTAATGAGTGACTAATGGCTATCTTGGAGACAGAGAATCAATTCATTCTTTTCAGATCTAAGGAATAAAAGAGGATTTTATCCTACTACTCCTAACAGTTACACACAGAAAGAGAACAATCACAGACAGACACACAGACAAAATTCATTCAAAACACACACCACTGAAGGAGATCAACATACAGAAAAGAAGATTTTCTAGATCTCTTTTGACTGAAGTGTTCAGAGGCTTCATCCATCAAGACTCCAGACACTACACATTTCAGCAACTGCTGGAATCATCCTTTGCTGGAGATCTCATCTACTGAAGGCCTATCACCCTAGTGCAAAACTTCTTTTCCTGAACAACTTCCAGATCTCAGGGGGAGCTTTGACAACATCATCCACTAGTCTTCTCTCTGATTGTTGACAGAGAAGAACATCCCACCTCTTTCTTTTTCTGCTGTAAAAGGGTTTCTCAAAACTCCCTTCAAAAGTTTTGTGCTGATTTCTAAGACCTTGTCAAAACTCAGTGGTGGCAAGACACCTGATCAAAAAATCTAGTTTGGTTTTTGAGCACCTTATCAAAAGCTCATTTGTGCACATGACACCTGATCAACTCATCCTACAGTGGATTCCTGCCTAGGGTGGTAGAAGAGTGGATGTACCCAGATTGATTGGGGAACCACTATAGCTCCTTGTGTCTTCTGATTGCTATATTTTGTTTGATGTGTGCTGTGTTTTTATTTCTTGCTTCCATAATTTTTATTTACTGCAAGCACCTTACACATATATTTAAATTAAGTCTTCCACTGCAAAATAATTTTTAACTTTAAAATTATTTTAATATACTCTATTCACCCCCCTCTAGAGTTAAGATAGATCTTATCCCCACTTTCAATTGGTATCAGAGTGAGGTTGGTTAAAATACCATACCTTAGTTTGTTGTTATTCAATTAAATCTTCATCAGATTAGTTGTTCCTACAGGCTAACACCTGAACCAAAAGATCTCTGATAAGATCAATCTTTTATAGAGGGTTTTTATTTTTATTATTTGTATTATATTTATCTTTATATAAAACCATGTCACAGAACAAAGATTATACTAGCACCAGACCTCCAATGTGCAATCTATCTAAGTTTGCACTTTGGAAGGCAAGGATAAGATTGTACATGAATTCTATTGATGAAGATATCTTTAATTCTGTTTTGACAGTGTGTCCAAGACCCCCAGCAAATACAAGTACAAGTGCTGTTCCACCTCCTTCAGGAACAGATGCAGAAATAAAAAAAATGGAAAGTTGCAGATGCCAAAGCAATGAACACTTTGGCACAAACCATGTCTGATGAAATATTTCAAAAAGTAGCTGAATGCAACTCAGCAAAAGAGATATGGGACAAACTATCTGAAATGGTGTCAGGATCTGCAGATGAAAGGAAAGATAGAAGATCACATCTCATAACTCAATATGAGAACTTCAAGAAAGGAGAAACTGAGTCAGTTGCTGATATGTATAACAGACTCAGTCTTATAGTCAATGAACTGAAAACCTTGGACAAGGAGATCTCATTGACTGAACTCAATGACAAAATCCTAAGGTGCTTCCCCAGCACTTGGGACTCAAGGATCTGGCCAATCAAGGATGTCAGAAGCCTAAATGAGATCACCACTGAGGCTCTTTTGGGCAAGCTCAAGTCTTATGAGCCACTCATCAAGAACAGAGAAGAAGAGCAGAAGGCTGCTTCACCAGCAATCAGAAAAGAGAAATCAATATCATTCAAAGCTATTGAAGATCAGCCTGAAGACAAGGTCACAGGAAATGAAGAGCTGCTAAGCTTACTAGCCAAAAGGTTTTATAAAATGGCCAGGAAGGACTTCAAGAAAACGTTATTCAGAGGGCATGAAAAGCCAAGGTATGATAAGTCCAACAACAAAGAAATTATTTATTTTGGATGCAGGAAACCAGGCCGCATTGTGCCTGACTGTCCAGAAAATTAGAATAAGAACAAGAAGGACAGGAAAGAAAGGAGAAGAGACAAAGACTTTAGGAAAAGCAACAATGACAAACCCTCCTCCGACAAGAACAAACATAACAGGAAGGGGTTTGTCGCTGAAACCTGGAGTGAAACAGAAGAAGAATCAGAAGCTTCATCCAGCTCAAGTGATGATGAAGATGATGCTAAAGAAAAGGAGTTCTGCATGATGGCTATCAATGCCTCTCAACACAATACTGATGCAGAACAAGAGTCAGAGTCTGAATCAGAAACTCAATCTGAAGAGGATCAGGTAATAGACTCATTTGATTTTAATTCAGAGGACTTCAAATGTGAATTTAAGGCACTTTGTTTAGATCTATTAAAATTCGAGAAAGAAATTATTTCTCTCAGAAATCAACTGTCTGAACAAAGCACCTTAAAATCAGATAACCTCAAACTCTCTGAGGAGTTGGAATGCTGTAGGGAGCAGATAGCCTCACTGAAAAGTGAACTATCAGAGGCCAAGAAGTTTGAAGAATCCCTCAATGGGAGAAGTATCAAAATAATGGACATCACAAGCACAGTGAACTCAAGATTCAATAGTACACTGGGCTCGGGTGCTTCATTCAGCCAACCTATAGTATTAACAACCCCAATCAAGTTTATCTCAGATAAAGGTAAGGTCTTGTAGAGGTGGCTAGGAAGAATTCTGATTTACCTAAGAAAACAAAAGTTCAACAGAAAACGTCGAACGGAGCTTGACGATCGCCGAATGGAGCTCAACGATCTCAGGCTGAATCGTCGAACTCAGGTCAACGATCTCTGAACCCTGAACTCTGGCATAGTCGATCTTCGAACGGAGCTCGACGATCTGACCCAAGATCGTCGAACTCAGCTCAGAGATCGTCGAACAGAGCTCAGAGTTTTGAAAAATCTTTCAAAGGTAAATCAAACTTCAATCCTAGAGGTCCTACATCTCAGAGGGTTAACCCTAATACTGAATGGATAATACCTCCTATGAGATATCATCCTGAAGGCAATAAAAGTCAACCAGGGATGTCTTTTATTTCAGAATTTAAAGGTTATCAACCTAGGCCCAAGGTAAACTGAGTCAAAAATAAATAAATTGTTATATGTGCAGGTGAAGACCTATCCAACATCAAACCAGCAATGGTATCTGGATAGTGGGTGCTCAAAGCACATGACAGGAAACAAGGAGAATTTCACATCTTTCAAAGCCAAACTTGGACCCAAAGTAATATTTGGTGATTCAAACTTTGGACTAACAAAAAGATATGGTGCAGTCCAGATTGGCTCAGTCACATTCAAGAAAGTAGCTTATGTGGAAGGAATGAAGCACAACTTAATCAACATCAGTCAACTGTGTGATGAAGGCTACCAAGTGAATTTCAACAAATCCTCATGCAAAATCAACTCAGAGGACAACACAACTGTGTTGACAGGTAAAAGGAAAGGTAACATTTATCTTATAGATTTTCTTTCAACTAAGGTAGATATATGCTTGTTCAATTCCATTTGTAGACCTAATAAACTATGACATAAAAGATTAGGACATATAAACCTTAGAACCATTACTAGGCTATCCAAGGACAACCTTGTTAGAGGACTACCTTCTGGCCCCTACAAGAAGGAAGGATTTTGCAGGGCTTGTCAATTAGGCAAGCAAACCAAAAATAGCTTCATGTCACTTAATAAGAGTGATTCACCTAGGATTTTGTATCTGTTACACATGGATCTCTATGGACCCATTACAATACAAAGCTTAGGAGGGAAATCTTATACCTTAGTAGTTGTAGATGACTTCTCTAGATTCACATGAGTGTTCTTTCTGAGGAAGAAGTCTGATAACTTTAAGTGTTTGACAGAGTTTCTCAAATGAATACAAAGTGAGTTCAATACTCACATTGTCCTGATAATAAGTGATCATGGGACAGAGTTTGATTCTCTTCTTATACAAGAGTTCTGTCAGAGTGAAGGGATCAGACACACTTTCTCAGCTCCTAGAACTCCTCAACAAAATGGGGTAGTTGAAAGGAAAAATAGAACCCTTATTGAATCTGCTACTACATTGTTGTCAGATGCTCACCTTCCTCCATTCTTTTGGGCAGAGGCAGTGAACACCTCCACTTATGTGTTGAATAGAAGTTTGATACATAAGCTGAAGGGCAAGACTCCCTATGAATTACTCAAAGGGAAGAAACCTAAAGTAGATTATTTTAAAATTTTTGGTTGCATTTGTTACATTCACAATAATGATAAGAAATACATAGCAAAATTTCAAGCTAAAGCTGATGAAGGAGTGTTTCTGGGATACTCCATGATCATTAAAGCTTATAGGGTGTATAACAAATCTACTCTTAAAATTGAAGAATCTGTTCATGTATCCTTTGATGAATCTAACATGTCTTTTAAGGAGAAGAATGCTTCTACCATAGAATCTTTGCAGGTACACTCTCTTCCTAAAAATTTGGACATGTTACATATTATACAAAAGGATGAAAGCAGTGAAGATGAAGAAGATATTCAACATCTTGGAGAGAATCTTCTTGAAGAGCCAGTTGTTGTTCCACAAGAGGAAACAACAACACAAGTTGGTGAACAATCAACACCCCCTGTTGATTTAGTAACATCAAGAGACTATCCAATCTCCCAAGTGATTGGAGACATCTCAGCTGATGTGCAAACCAGAAATCATGTCAACTAAAACCTGATGCACACCTGCTTTCTTTCACAAATTGAGACTCAATCCATTCAAGATGCAGAACAAGATCCACACTGGATCATTGCAATGCAAGAGGAATTACATCAATTTGAAAGGAACAAAGTTTGGGAACTAGTGCCAAGGCCAAAGGATCACTCCATTGTTGGAACAAAATGGGTGTTCAGAAATAAATTGGATGATCAAGGAGTCATTATAAGGAACAAGGCAAGGCTAGTTGCTCAAGGATACTCTCAAGAATAAGGGATAGACTATGACCAGACCTTTGCACCAGTTGCAAGGTTAGAGTCTATAAGAATCTTCTTAGCTTATGCAGCACACAAAGGATTCAAAGTATATCAAATGGATGTAAAGAGTGCTTTTCTCAATGGAGACATCAAGGAATAAGTCTATGTTAGACAACCCCCATGTTTTATTTCTCCAACTCATCCTGATTATGTTTTCAAATTGTATAAAGCATTATATGGTCTAAAGCAAGCTCCTAGAGCATGGTATGAGACCCTAGCATACTTTCTTCTGAAAAATGATTTTATAAGGGGTAAAGTAGACCAAAATCTTTTTATTAGAACCCATAATTCCAATACCTTACTAGTACAAATCTATGTAGATGACATTATCTTTGGTTCTACTGATTCAAATCTGTGCAAAAGGTTTTCCAACCTAATGCATTCTAAATTTGAAATGAGTAGCATGAGTGAGCTTTCCTTCTTTCTAGGATTGCAAGTCAAACAGCATGCTGAAAGCATATTCATCTCTCAAACCATGTATGCAAAAGAACTGGTTAAGAAATTTGGTATGTCTGAAGCATCATGTATGAAAACACCTATGCCTACTAATGCTCTATTAGATGCTGATGAACATGAGAAACCTGTTGATCAGATAACATATAGAGCAATGATTGGCTCTTTATTGTACCTTAGAGCTAGTAGACCTGACATAATGTTTGGTACATGCATATGTGCTAGATTCCAAGTGAGCCCTAGAGAGTCACACTTAACCTTAGTAAAAAGGATTCTTAGGTATGTGAAAAGTTGTCCAAATCTAGGTCTCTGGTATCCAAAAGACTCAGCATTTGACTTAACTGGATTTTCAGATGCTGATTATGCTGGATGCAGAATAGACAGGAAAAGCACCAGTGGAACTTGCCAGTTTCTTGGTGACAGACTTGTCTCCTGGTTTTGTAAGAAACAAACATCTGTGTCCACATCAACTGCTGAAGCTGAATATATGGCAGCAGGTAATTGTTGCTCACAGATCTTGTGGATTCAAAATCAGCTCCTAGAATATGGCTACAACTTAGAGAAGTCAAAAATATTCTGTGATAACACTAGTGCTATTTCTATAGCACAAAATCCAGTCCTCCATAGTAGGACAAAACATATAGAAATTAGACATCACTTTTTAAGGGACAATGTTGAGAAAAATAAAATTAAACTTCAATATATCCCAACTGACTTGCAAAGGGGAGATATTTTCACCAAACCATTGGATGAAAAGAAACATACATTTTTCTTGAATCAGTTAGGAATGTTAGATGGAGGAAGTTTAAAATAAGATCCAAGATTTTAAAACTCTAAAATTGAACTAGACTAGGCAAACAATTTGATTTTTCTAGTGTCTATAGGTTGTTTCTGGTCTCTGAACTGCGCTCGACGTTTTTCCTAAAGATCGTCGAACGGAGATCGACGTTCTTAGAAATCGTCGACCGGAGTTCAGCGCTTTCCAGATAGTGCTAAGCTATCTTTTTCCGGTCAGATATCGTCGAACGGAGATCGACGATGTTGAAGACCTTTCAGATTCCTTTAGCAGCCCAGATCGTCGAACGGAGTTCAACGATCTTTCCTTTTCTGCATCGAACCCTAATATAAAATTCAATTTTCGGCCGTCGTTCTCCCTTTACGCTTTCATACTCTCTGTAGAATTTCCCTTTCCCTCCAAACTTTTCTACACTTGGTCTTTTGTTTGTTCATTTTTGCAGGTAAAAATGGCTGTTTCTGTTGTAGTTTTGGCAGCAATGAAATTTGACACTGGATTCGATATTGATATGGACTCGTTTGAGAACAGTGATCAGATTTTCAAGGATATTCTGGATTTATTCAAAGATCAACAGCTAGTACACATCATGGCCACAAGGATAAAACTGGCTGCAGATGAAATCAAAGAATGGGTGTTGGGTACATTGGAATATATGTACCTGATTTGAAGAAGCCTCACCCTACCCAATGATATACATCAAGGTGTATTTGATGTGCTTTGAGTTTATTTGTGCAGGTTAAGTAACTGGAGGATTGCAGGAAAAGTTTCTAAGTCCATGTGTCGCCACCTAGAGGTGATGTGTCGACACTTAAGAAGGCTTGTGTCGATACCTAGAGAAGCTGTGTCGACACTTGGAGTAATTATGTCGACACCACGAAGGCAGAGTCGACACCAGAAGAAAAGTGTCGACACATACATGCAGTGTCGACACACAGTGAAGAATTGTCTACATAATCAGTGTCGACACTTAGAAGCAGTGTCGACACCCAGAGAAACTTTGTCGACATCAAAAGTGTCGACACCAGGAGGCTATGTCGACACTCAGCGAACTTTAACAAAGTTAAAGTACATGTGTCGACACAAAGGAGATATGTCGACACTCAGCAAAGTTTCAACACATGAAGGCATGTGTCGACACATAGGAGATGGGTCGACACTCAGCAAAATTTCAACACATGAAGGCATGTGTCGACACAATGGAGATGTGTTGACACTCAGCACGTCTCAACACAAGAAGATGTGTCGACACAAAGGATTTGTGTCGACACACAGCATAAATAAACTAAGTATTGAAGAAGAAGTACTTGTGTCGACACACTCAATCAGTGTCGACACATTCTACAGAAGGCTTGTGTCGACACACAGAATCAGTGTCGAGAAGCTGTTACAACAACACAAGGAGTTGTGTCGACACCATCAAGGCTAGTGTCGACACTTAGTCTACTTGTGTCGACACTTAGTCTATTTGTGTCGACACATAATGACTATCTGTATCGACACTTTCAGACAGTGATAGAGATTTCAAGAAGTGACTGGATGACTTGACAGCTGCCATTTCAATCGGTCAACTGCAACTGTCAGAGCTGTCAGAAGGTTTTTAGAAACCGGATCAGCCGGTTACTTTGGAGGAAGACTATTTATAGACCTTTCTCCTTCGACAGAAACAACATCAGTGATCAATGAATTGAAAAACAACACAACAAAGAAGAAGTCCTTCAAGAGAAGATCTAAGTAGTTGGAGAGAGAGAGCTCCTTCTAATAAGAGCAGCTGCTGAACCGGGCTGCTAAGTAAGAATCAGATTGAAATCTGAATCTCAAGACAGCAGTTGATTGAAGATCATCTGCACAGAAGATTCAACCCTACTGTGTTCTAATTCAAGAAGCTTTGAAGAAAGCCAAGGGTGGTTGATCTTTGCCTAGTTCTTCCAAGAACTCATCAAGAAGCCAGTCAACTCATCTCTCTCTTTCAGAGTTGTGGTTAAATACTTTATAAATTTTATTTTCTATAGGATCTTGTATAGATCTGAGTTGTAAGCCTAAACTATAAAGGCTGAGGTAGGGCTTTTGTGCCTGAGGGTAGGAGATTCTATTCTCTGAGTGTAGGCCTTCATTGAAGGCTGAGGTAGGGCTGTTTAGCCTGAGAGTAGGTCTTGGTGAAGACTGAGTGGTAAAGGCTTTGTGCCTGAGTTGTAGGAGTGGGGTCACTCTGAGTTGTAGGAACCTGATTGGGGTTTTGAGTTGTAAGATCTGAGGATCTGAGAAGAAGTGGAGAAGTTAGGCCGAATCTAGTACGCTACTAGATAGGCGAAGGGGGAAAGTGGATGTACCCAGACCTTGGGGAACCACTATAAATCCTGTGTGCACTCTGTGTATGTATGATTGTATGGTTGCTGTGTTGTGATAATTGTAGAATTCATTTATTGTACTGTATTTCTGCCTGAAAAGTTAAAAAGACATTGGTCACCTATTCACCCCCTCTAGGTGATTAGGCACTAGTTCTTTCAAGTGGTATCAGAGGGAGGTTACTCAAAAAGGACATAACAGTCTGAGTAAGATCCTGTAGACAGATTCAGAATAATCAAGATTCAAGAAAATGGGTTCTAGTGAGAATCACAAAGAGCTGGGGTCCATGAAATTGCCAATCTGTAGAAAAGAGATATTTGGCATTTGGAAAGAGAGGGTTAGACTTTTTATGAAAGCCTCTGACCCAAGAATATACATCACAGTCAAAGAAGGGCCATATGTGCCAATGAAAGTATCTATTCTGGATGCAAATCAGAGAACTCCCAAAGACTATTCAGAAATGACTAAAGATGAAATTATTCTAGCCACTATGGACAAGAGGGCCCAGCATATTATTGTTAGTGCAATTGATGATGCAACATTTCAGAATTTAATTCACTGTAAAACTTCTAAAGAAATGTGGGACACTTTAATAGTTTACATGGAGGGATCAGAAGAAGTAAAACAAGACAGGAAGTCTTTGTTAAATCAGGAATATGAAAGCTTCAGACAAGAAAAGTCTGATAGCATTACTGAATGCTACAAGAAGTTCTATAGGATAGTAAATGAATTGATGTCCTATGGAAGAGAATTCAGTAACTATGAGCTGAATGATAAGTTCTTAAGATCCCTGACTAAGGACTGGGACACCAAGATTTGTGTCATTAGGGAAATGGCTAAATTAGCTGATATACCTCCTCCAACTTTGTTTGGAAAATTGTTATCTTATGAGATGCAGTTAATGGTTAGAAAGGAGGAAGAGAAGACTACTAGAGTGGAGCACAAGGAAATAGCTGTGGCCTTCAAGACTGAACCCACTAGAAAATATAGAAGCAAGTCTCCATCTCCACCTCAAATAGTTGTTGAGGCTGAGACAGATAATTCAGAAAGCAAGAATTCAGATAGCAGTGAAAGTGATGAAGACTTTGCTGCTTTTACAAGACATTTTCAAAAGTTTCTGAAGAAGAAGCAGTGGAGGTCTAAGCCATCCACTTCACAGACAAAAGATGACTACTATCAGAAAAGGAAGTCATCAAGGAATGATAGAAGAAAGTCCAAGCCAAGTAAAACTGCATCCTCAAAGATTGTATGCTATTGTTGCAATAGACAAGGACATGTAGTGGCTGACTGTCCTGAAAAGAGGAAGGAATCAACTGACAGAAAGAAGACACAGTTTAAGGGCAAAAAGGAAAAGTCCTTTGTTGCCAAGAAAGACAAAAGTTTGACTGATCAGTCATCTTCAGAAACAGATACAGAAGCTGAAGCCTATATTGGTTTATTTGCTGAAGAGGAAGAAGATGAGTTCATGCAGCTAATGAACTCAATTTATGAGCATGAGGACATTCAGTGCAAGGGACTGATGACCTTATCTGAAGGAGACAAAATCCAGGATCAGCCTGGACCAAGTAAGGTACAAAGTTGTTCTTCCAGTTCAATTTCTAGTACTGAGTCAGAATCAGATACATCTGCATCAAGTGATGTGGGTGGGTCTGAATCTGAAGGAGATATTCATCAGTTAATTGATGAATATAGGGACTTGTTGCAGGCCTTGAAGAAAAGCAAAACCTTAGCCAAAACTCAGGCAAAGGAGATTGCTAGTCTTAAATTGGCTGCTGCTGATCCAGACAAGTTATTTGATTAGAAACAGAATGAAATAGCCAGGCTGAAGAACATTACTATTATTCAGATGGGTACTATTACATTTAAGAATGATCAAATTAGAAATCTGGAGGCTAGACTTCAGAAGGAGAGAGAAATTGTAGCAAGTTTTTCTAAACCAAAATCTGTTTTACCTTTGATAGATGAGTTTGTACCTCATAAGGGTAAAACTGGATTGGGGTTTACAAAACCTGCCTGGACAGTTAAGTCCAAATCTAAGGGCAAAGCCCCAGCACTAAACAAGAAGGCTGCAGTATAAAATCCAGCCAGGGTTGTACCTAAATAAAGGTACAACAGGTTTGAGTGCTGGTGTTGTGGCAAGATAGGCCACTTTGCCATAGATTGTTGGCACAATTTAAGTGTCAAGGAGAGTAGCAAACTACCTGCTAGAAGAGCTACAAGTAGTTTTGTTAAAAGTCAAACTAACCCGCACCAAGGACCCAAGAATTATTTGGGTTCTAAGGTTAAGTAATCTGTTTTGCAGGTGAGTCCAAGTGGCCATACCCCTATATGGTACTTGGACAGTGGATGTTCCAGACACATGACTGGAACTAGGGGATTGCTGAAGGACTATACACCAATCAAGGATGGCCCTAAAGTTATCTTTGGTGGTTCAGAAAAAGGAATCATCAAAGGCTTTGGTAACATTTCTAGTAACCAAATTACAATTACTCAAGTGGCTTATGTAAAGGGTTTGAAACATAACCTCATTAGCATAAGTCAGCTGAGTGATTTAGGATATGATATCTCATTTGTCAAGGATGGTTGTCATATCAAAAGGTCAAGTGATTAAAAGATCATTCTGACAGGATATAGGAAGAGAAATGTCTATTGTCTAGACATTATGTGTGAGAACATTATTTCTCCTATTTGTCTTGTAGGTGATGAGAAAGTCTCACATTGTGTTAAATGGCACAAGAGGCTGGCTCATCTTAACTATAAGACAATTGGCCAACTCTTTAGCAAAGAGTTAGTAAGGAATGGTCCTTAGGTAAGTGTATCAAGGATGGGATATGCTCAGCTTGTCAAAAAGGCAAGCATACCAAATCCAGCTTTCATAGCCTTGAGAACAAAGATGCTGTGAGGTGTCTATACCTCTTGCATATGGATCTTTTTGGTCCTATGCCAGTTCACAGCCTAGGTAGGAAGGTCTACACATTTGTGGTTGTAGATGACTATTCAAGGTATTCCTAGGTGTTCTTCCTTAGACAAAAATCTGAAACCACAAGTATCTTATATAGTTTTGTTAAACAAATTCAGAATGAATTGGACAGTACAGTGGTCAAAATCAGAAGTGACCATGTTACTGAATTTCAGTCTGACAGTATGACAAAACTGTGTGAAGAATTTTGAATTTTTCAGGAATTTTCCTCACCAAGAACACCTCAGCAAAATGATATTGCTAAAAGGAAAAATAGAACCTTGATAGAGGCTGGTAGAACCCTATTGAGTGACACATCTTTCCCAGAATATTTCTAGGCAGAGGCAGTAAACACTGCTTGTCATGTGATCAATAGGGCTACTATCACCAAGAGCCACAAGAAGACCCCCTATGAGATTGTGAAGGGCAGAAAATCAAATTTATCCTATTTCAGGATCTTTGGTTGCAAGTGTTATATACTTAATAATGGAAAGTATTATATAACCAAGTTTGCTGCCAAATCCCAAGAAGGGATCTTTATTGGGTACAACAATAATAGTAAGACTTATAGGGTCTACAACTTGATTACTCAAGTTGTAGAAGAGTCTGTTCATATAGTTTTTGATGAAGCTAGGCTTATTAACAATGAATTGCCAAGAAGTGTTTGCAGCTCTACAGGTGTAACTGAGAAGATGGACAAGCTTACCTTAACAGAGGGTTCTTCTGCAAGTCAGCAAGTGGAAGACAGTGGCTGTTGTCCAGGGGGAGTACAAGATAATCCTGATGCTGAAGAAGACCAAGAGATACAGCTAAATGAAGATACTAAAGGTGTACAACCTGAAGATAGGATGCCTCCAGCAAACATACATTTAAAGGATCATCCAGCCAATCAAATAATTAGAGATCCCAGACAAGGGGTGCAAACAAGGAGCAGGAATCTAAGTACAGTTCTTTACTCCAGTTTTCTATCCCAAGTAGAGCCAAAGAAGTTTGAAGAAGCTATCCTAGACCCTCATTGGATTGAGGCCATGTAAGAGGAGCTGAATCAATTCAAAAGATGCAAGGTCTGGGAGCTAGTTCCTAAACCCAAGGACCACAACATTATTGGAACTAAGTGGATCTTTAGGAATAAGTTGGATGAGAATGGAATCATCATAAAGAATAAAGCTAGACTTTTTGCAAAGGGATATAGGCAGGAAGAAGGTATTGATTTTGATCAAACCTTTGCTCCAGTGGCAAGACTGGAAGCAATAAGGATGTTCCTTGCCTATGCAACATATCAAGGATTTAAGGTATATCAAATGGATGTTAAGTCAGCTTTTCTGAATGGAAATCTGAAGGAAGAAGTCTATGTAGAGCAGCTATCAGGTTTTGTTGATTCTCTTAAACCTGATTATGTATATAGACTTAGGAAGGCTTTGTATGGGTTAAAACAAGCCCCAAGGGCTTGGTATGAAACCCTGTCTAGTTTCCTCATTGAGAATAAATTCTCAAGGGGAAAATAGACAAGACTCTATTCCTTAGGGAATACAGAGGCAAGATTATCTTAGTCCAAATATATGTAGATGACATAATATTTGGGTCTACAGAAAGTAGTCTTTGCAGAAAGTTTGCAAAACTTATGCAAGGACAATTTGAAATGAGCAGTATGGGGGAACTTAAGTTCTTCTTGGGTCTCCAAGTTAGACAGACTGAAGATGGATTATCCATATGACAGTCTAAGTTCACCCTAGAATTGATAAGTAAGTATGGTATGGAATCATCCACTACCATGAAAACTCCTATGAGGTCAAGCATGTCTCTAAGCAAAGATGATGCATGGAAACCTGTAGATGAAAATTTGTATAGAGGGATAGTTGGCTCCCTACTATATTTGACTGCTAGTAGACCAGATATCATGTATGCTACATGTGTCTGTGCTAGGTACCAAGCTTGCCCTAAAGAATCTCATTTGACAGCAGTCAAAAGAATTTTGAGATATCTTAAGGGCACTCCTTATCTAGGCCTTTGGTACCCTAGGAATGGAGATTTTGAACTGACAGGTTATTCAGATGCAGATTTTGCAGGCTGCAAGGAAGATAGAAAAAGTACCACAGGAACCTGTCAATTTCTAGGTGGAAGGCTGGTATAATGGAGTAGCAAGAAGTAAACCAGTGTGGCTATCTCCACAGCATAGTCAGAGTATGTGGCTGCAGGAAGTTGCTGTGATCAACTTCTATGGATTCAACATCAGCTAGAAGATTATGGTATTCAAGTAAGTAGGACACCTTTATTTTGTGATTCTACTAGTGCCATTTCTATTGCAAATAATCCTGTCTCCCATAGTAGGACTTAGCACATAGAAATTAAATACCATTTTCTAAGAGAACATGTGGAAAAAGAAGACATTTCCCTAGAGTATGTTAAGACAGATAATCAGTTAGCTGATATGTTTACTAAGCCCTTAGATGAAACCAAATTCAATAAGTTTAAAATTGAATTAGGTATGATAAACTTAGAATAGTTTACAAAAAAATGGCTAAGTAAAATAGTGTCGACACACAGAGTTGTCTGTGTCGACACATAGAAGTGGTGTCGACATTTCAGAGAAATGGTGTCAACACATCTAGGAAGTTTGTGTCGACACGTTAGATAATTAGTGTCGACACATGCAGTGTAGGTGTCGACACATCCAGGGTGGTGTCGACACTTAAGATTTACACAGAATTCGTCTAGTAGAGTCTCGACTAAGTGTCGAGCTGAGATATATAAGTGTCGACACCTATATTATTTCGACTATACTTGTGTCGACACATAGTTGTCGAGACATTAGAAGTAAGTGTCGACACTTATCAACAGTGTCAACACATTTCAAGTAATTTGACGCGCCTTTTCACCTTCAATTTCAGAAAGGTATAAATAGGTTTTCACCATTGTTTGTCGACACGCTCACCTTAGTTTCGAGACCAAACTTGTGTGTCGATATCTCTCTTCTCTAAATTCAAAATTTCTTCAAACCCTAATGGCGCCCAAGCTAGAAGAGAACATTAATGAAGGATATGTGCTCGTGCGACACGCCTTTGATGATGCGGAACCAGAAATCCAAGGTGTGGTAACCCTAATTGCGGAGACTGGATTAGAGTATCTTGTATCAGAACCAATCAAGATCTGGAAGAAGGAGGTCCTTGAATTCTTGAGTGCAGCTACTCTTGATGAATCTGGACTCAAGATTAAGTCCAAAGTTCATGGGGCAAAGGTGAAGGTCTCCCATAAGACTCTAAGAAAAATTCTACATCTCCCTAGAACTAAAGAAGAGGAAGATGTATCTGCTTCAAAGACAAGGGAGGCACTGGGATGGTGTGGACTTGATTCAAGCCTGAAAATAGGATCAATTTTCAACAGGAAAGACATGAACATGCAGGGCAAATTTTTATCTGAGATAGTTGGCAAGGTAATACTGAGCAAGCCTGGTGGGCATGATAGAATTTCAGCTCACATGTTCAGTTTGATGACAAGGATAATTTTCAAACTTAATACTGATTGGTCTGCAGTAATGTTTAATAAGATAAAAGAGAGCCTGAAGAAACCCAATCTAGGTAGAATTCTGAGTATATACTTAGCTGGAAGTATTCCTGAAGTGATGAACCAAGCTGCTGGTTCTAAGATAAACCACATGAGGAGAATGGATGTAAGAATTTTCTCAAGATGGGATAGAGTATTGACAAAGGAACTGCCAACTCCAGAAAAGGAAACACACCTCAGAAGAAGAAGAAGAAGACAGCCATTGTGGCTCAAGAATCCTCAAGTAGCTCAGAGGAGCAAGTGGTTTTTAGTTCTGATGATGGAGGAGATGACAATGCTGGACAGTCACCAGCAAGATAAGAAGATGCTCAGATGCAGGAGGAGCTACCATCAGCTAGCCCTATTCACCCGGATCCACTCCAGGGGGAGCCTCTACATGTGGATGAGCCAACTCAATTAGAGATTGAAAGGGCTACCCAAACTATTCTAGAGGTAATTACTGAAGTTAATCAATTAAATTTCCCTATTGAGGATGAAGTTTTGACTGAATCATTACTTGATGTTGATCAGAAAACACAGTTACATAGTGAACCACAAGATGTTGTCATGGAGGACACATCAGTTGCTGATAAAGTAGACACAGTTGCTCTAGAAATAAGAGATTCTCCTATACAACCTCAACAGGAATATACACTAGAGGAGCTGTTCCCTGATCTTTTACAAACTGACTTAGAGGGAGAGAAAGCAGCTGTTGAGGGGGAGCAGGTAGACTTTGAGGGGGAGCATGTGGAGCATGTAGAGGAAACTACAAGAAAAGAAACTGTGGAGCCAAAGGATGCTGAGGAAATATAAAGGACTGAGAAGGAGTTACCTCCTAGTCCGAAGGACAGGGTAGACATTGTCAGTACTTCTACTTCAGAGGATGAAGAGGCTGCTAGAGCCAAGAAAAGGAAGTTCCAGGTTTTCAAAAGAAGAAGCCAGACCTACAAGAAGGCACTGCAGACAACTACTCCACAGCCTGCCCCAACTACTGACTATAGTTCTCTGTTGGTGGCATTGCAAATCAAGATGGATGAGCAAAGAAAAGTTTTAGAAACTTATATAGATGAGCATCATAAGGAATTACAATTGTCCTTAGCTCAAGACATCAAATCTATTAGATTTGAAGTTAATCAAAACAAGAAGGAAATGACTGATTGTTTCCATAAAGGAGGGAATGCAATGGTCTATCTGGCTACTCATCAAGAGAATATAAAGAAACAGATTGATGACTTGGCAGTCAAACAAGGATATGTCCTGGAAAACCAAATTAGAATGAATGACAATTTAACTGAATCACATAATGTGATAGTCACTGAAATGCAGAATCTAGCTGCTTCTCAAACTACAGCAAGGACTGCTACCAATGCTGAATTTGATAAGCAATTACAAGAAAGCCTAACTGCTGTTACAACTGCCATTGCCGATTCTCAAAAGGCTATCACTGACAAGCTCCAAAGGTTAAAACCTTTTTATAAAGATGGAGTTAACTATTTGAATGCTCAGATAAGATTCCAAAAGATTGATCTTAGAGATCATATAGAAAGAGAAGTCATAAAGGGGGAGAGGGTGTTAGTCGAAGCTGGCTCTGATCATGCAAAGTGGATTTCAAACTCCATCAGAGCCACCCTTGGATATCCACCCTTGTGTGATGATGATAATGTGGCAGAATCTAGGATTAATCCTGCTTATTTTGGAGGAGAGCAAGCTGAAGTAGCTCAGGTGATATATCCTCCTGCTGATTTTGACATGATACATCAGGAGGTACAGTCTATGTATAGTCCTCCTGAGGGTAGTCAGAATGTTATTCTTGAGAAAGTTGTACAGCCTATGCCAGAGGCAGTTCTAAAAGAACAAGAGGCCCAATTATCTAAGAAAAGGTTCAGAGAGCAAGCTGAATTAAGGCCAAACTTTGAGCAATGGAGCCTAACCTCTAAGAATATCATATTAACTGCTTGGAAGGCTGCTAAAGATAATTTCCTAGAGAGAGGCAAATGATATTCTGACCAGGAATGGAAGAAACATGAGGCTAGGCAAGAGGTCATAGTATAATACAGAAGGAAGGCTAAATTAGGGAAGCTACCTCCTAATGCACAGGAGTCTAACAAGTATTTACCTAAGCCTTATCACTATTTTGAAAGACAGAAGATAAGGGCTGAAGAACAGAAAAAGAAAGATCTTAAAGGGAAGAAGCCTGCTGATGACAATGAAGCTCCTGTTCAAGCAAATATTCAATCTGGAAAGGGCATTGTTATCAAGGAGCCAGAGCAGCCATAGGATAGAATTCTTCTTAAGTTTACAATCTTGTAATCTTTTACATTAAACTCCATGTAAACTTCTGATTAATAAAACTTTTTGAAGTTGTAAGAACAATGTTATATGTTCAGTCTATTACATTATTGTTTTGAGATAATTGTGTATACATGTTCTGTTTATACATGTTTAGTTCTTACCCTGTCATATAATACTGTTTTACATCATACTGAGAATTTGTTATGTATGGTGTATATCATTGACTAAGGGTTATGACTTCTCCAAATAGGGGGAGATTGTTGGGTACATTGGAATATATGTACCTGATTTGAAGAAGCCTCACCTTACTCAATGATATACATCAAGGTGTATTTGATGTGCTTTGAGTTTATTTGTACAGGTTAAGTAACTGCAGGATTGCAAGAAAAGTTTCTAAGTCCATGTGTCGACACCTAGAGGTGATGTGTCGACACTTAAGAAGGCTTGTGTCGACACCTAGAGAAGCTGTGTCGACACTTGAAGTAATTGTGTCGACACCACGAAGGCAGAGTCGACACCAGAAGAAAAGTGTCGACACATACAGGCAGTGTCGACACACAGTGAAGAATTGTCTACATAATCAGTGTCGACACTTGGAAGCAGTGTCGACACCCAGAGAAACTTTGTCGACATCAAAAGTGTCGACACCAGGAGGCTATGTCGACACTCAGCGAACTTCAACAAAGTTAAAGTACATGTGTCGACACAAAGGAGATGTGTCGACACTCAGCAAAGTTTCAACACATGAAGGCATGTGTCGACACTCAACAAAATTTCAACATATGAAGGCATGTGTCGACACAAAGGAGATGTGTCGACACTCAGCACGTCTCAACACAAGAAGATGTGTCGACACAAAGGAGTTGTGTCGACACACAACAGAAATCAACTAAGTATTGAAGAAGAAGTACTTGTGGCGACACACTCAATCAGTGTCGACACATTCTACAGAAGGCTTTTGTCGACACACAGAATCAGTGTCGACACATACTGAAGAAGCAGTGTCGAGAAGCTGTTACAACAACACAAGGAGTTGTGTCGACACCATCAAGGCTAGTGTCGACACTTAGTCTACTTGTGTCGACACTTAGTCTATTTGTGTCGACACATAATGACTATCTGTCTCGACACTTTCAGACAGTGACAGAGATTTCAAGAAGTGACTGGATGACTTGACAGCTGCCATTTCAACCGGTCAACTGTAACTGTCAGAGCTGTCAGAAGGTTGTTAGAAACCGGATCAGCCGGTTACCTTGGAGGAAGACTATTTATAGACCTTTCTCCTTCGACAGAAACAACATCAGTGATCAATGAATTGAAAAATAACACAACAAAGAAGAAGACCTTCAAGATAAGATCTAAGTAGTTGGAGAGATAGAGAGCTCCTTCTAAGAAGAGCAGCTGCTGAACCAGGCTGCTAAGTAAGAATCAGATTGAAATCTGAATCTCAAGACAGCAGTTGATTGAAGATCATCTGCACAGAATATTCAACCCTACTGTGTTCTAATTCAAGAAGCTTTGAAGAAAGCCAAGGGTGGTTGATCTCTGCCTAGTTCTTCCAAGAACTCATCAAGAAGCCAGTCAACTCATCTCTCTCTTTCAGAGTTGTGGTTAAATACTTTGTAAATTTTATTTTCTGTAGGATCTTGTATAGATCTGAGTTGTAATCCTAAACTATAAAGGCTGAGGTAGGGCTTTTGTGCCTGAGGGTAGGAGATTCTATTCTCTGAGTGTAGGCCTTGATTGAAGGCTGAGGTAGGGCTGTTTAGCCTGAGAGTAGGTCTTGGTGAAGACTGAGTGGTAAAGGCTTTGTGCCTGAGTTGTAGGAGTGGGGTCACTCTGAGTTGTAGGAACCTGATTGGGGTTCTGAGTTGTAAGATCTGAGGATCTGAGAAGAAGTGGAGAAGTTAGGCCGAATCTAGTACGCTACTAGATAGGCGAAGGGGGAAAGTGGATGTACCCAGACCTTGGGGAATCACTATAAATCCTGTGTGCACTCTGTGTTTGTATGATTGTATGGTTACTGTGTTGTGATAATTGTAGAATTCATTTATTGTACTGTATTTTTGCCTGAAAAGTTAAAAAGATATTGGTCACCTATTCACCCCCCCTCTAGGTGATTAGGCACTAGTTCTTTCAATGGGTGTATACTGCTCACAATCAAGATCAAAATACAGTGATTGGCACTATATCAGGAAATCAGGTATCTCTTACTCCTGCTATATTAACAGAAGTTTTTCAATTAAGTATTGGTCAAGATTCTCTTGAGTTGTCTGGAGAAGAGTTTGCAAGTATGCTTGATAGGATGGGTCATTTAGCAGCAAACCCTAACAAGCTGCTTAAGAAAAATCTGTCAGTGGAATACAGGTTTCTAGCAGATGTTGTTGGAAAGGTCCTGTTAGCAAAACATTCTGCCCATGATACCATATCCAGGTATCAATTTTATTTAATGGGTGCTTTGGTGGATAAGAAACAGTTGAATTGGGGAGAAGTTTTATTTGACCTAATTAAGAAGAAAGTGAATAAGAACTTTGTCAATTTTGGAAGGATTCTAGTGTTATTTCTTCACAGCAGATGCCCTGAGCTGCTTGTTTCAAGTGGGATGCATATCAATGCCTCTAAGAGGTTAACCTGTGCCCTTTTTGGCAAATAGGACAGGCAAATTGCAAAGCCAAGCAGAGCCTCTACAGTCATCTCATCGTCAGGCACCAGGACTGATCCAGTCACTTCCCCTCAGGCCACTGCCCCATCAAAAGAACTGCCTGACTCCTCATCTCCACTTTCTCCACCTAATATTCCCTCAACAATTATCACATCCACCATAACCATCTCAATTTCATCCCCCATATCCATTCCATCTCCAAACTCAATTCCTTCACCAACACTAATATCCACTGAAGATCTTTTCCATCCATTACATCATTATCCACACATAACCATTGACTCATCATCTCACCTTCCATCCTTCACTCTCTTAGATTATTCCTATATGGATGACTCTAACTCCTTATCCCTTGATCCACCATCTTATTCTACATCATATCAACAACTACTACAAGAAATCATTGCTCAACCATCCTTCACTCCATCTATCTCCATTCCATTAACTTCCATCTCCACCATTACTATATCTCAACCATCAATTCTACCATCCACATTAACACTTTCTCCAACCACATCTACAGCTCCTCCTACATCCATCTCTTCCACACTCATCTCTACCTCTACTCAAGCACCACTTGAGCAAGTAGATCTCTCAGCCATATCAGATAAGCTCTATGAGATGTTAGCTCCAAGGCTATCACTCCTGCTGGAGACCTCCCTGGCTCCACTTCTGAAATCAGTTCAGGAGTTATCTGATAGGATTTCTTCCCTATATCCTCATCAGGCAATCCCTTCTGTTGGGTGCCTTGATCCAGTAACTATTGAATCTAGGCAGGGGGAGATGCCATATGAAGTAGAGAGATTGCCTGCTTCAGAGATTCCAGTTCCAGCTCCAGTTCCAGTTATAACAGTTGACCTCAGGTCACTGTTGTCAGAGTTTGATACTGTTTACCTCAGCTGTCTTCCAGATCAGAAAAGTGAAGATCTTACTTAGGCCATTGTGCCTATTTCTAGCTGTGAGCCCAGCATAATATCTTCTTATATAAATTCTTTCAAGGCTGTGGACAGTGCTCCTTCAGTTTCTGTTGTTCCTGCTGCTGCTGCTGCTGATGCTGTTTTAGTTTCTGATGATGTGCTTATGACAGAGGCTAATGACTCTGAGCCTGCTGTTTCTGTTGTTATTATTTCTGAATCTGTTGTTCCAGTTACATCTGTTAGTGCTGTTTTTGTTACTGCTGCTGCTGCTATTGTTGTTTCTTTTGTTCAATTCCAACAACAAAGAGATCGCATCAAAAGGATTGATGAACTATATGACAATCCTCAGAGCTCAGATAGTGATCAATTTAGAACTGATTCTGATGATTCCTCTGCAACCATTGCAAGGAAGAGGAAAGCTAGAAGCAAGGCCCTAAAGAAAGTTCCCCAGGAGAAAATTAAAGATGTAAATGATATTCCATACTATATTTTGCATGATTGTCCAATTTCAGAACCATGGATGCAGTTTTCTAGGAATCAACTAAAGGCAATGAAGAAAAAGAGGAAATATGATAAAGGATCATCTCACTTCAATCCTCCTCCTCCTCCTTCACCAGATGCAGGTACTGGTGGAAGTTCTGCTTATCAGTCATCTGTTGCTAAAAGTCAAAGCACCTCTCAGTTTCAAGGAAGATCTCAATCAAGAGGATGTCAATCAAGAGGCTACCAGTCCAGAAGAGGACAGTATAGGGGAAATCAAAGAGAATTCAGAGTTTATTCCAAAGGTTATTCTAGGCAGCATCCTTATTATAGGGAAGGACAAGGTCCCACTAACAGTACATCTGGTCCTTTCCCTTATAAGTTAAAAGATCTAGTTTCTTCCAGAGCTACTCCTGATGATTCATCAAACAGATATGAACCTCCTGTTCCATTTGAAGACCTAGAGAATAATCCTACTTCTTGGACAACAAGAATAAAAGAGTTGGTTGTACTAGATCAAATTAAAAAGGCAAGAGAACAAGGAAGAGATACATCAAATTTCACCACTCTATCAGAACAGAGAAAGAAAGAACTTGAAAGATATTCTTCCAACAAATTCTTTGACTCAGAAAGCTATATGAAGCTGCACCCAGAAGCTGTAGTCCCCAGGACAAAACATCAAACTTCTCTAGGTGCAGATGATGACAGAAGATCCAAGAAAGAAGCTCTTAACCCTAACAGAAAAATAGTTCTCAAAAAGAGCAAAGAAAAGGAATGATTATGTAAGCTGATATTGTTATCTATTATGACTTTCTGATGTGATTTTATTTGTGTTTCTGCAATGTTGTTTTTGATTTTATATTTGCATTGTATGCTTTTATTTCCTATGTCATGTAAATAGTAATCCTAACCACAAATAGGGGGAGATTGTTGGAACACCCTATTACTGATTTGGGCAAGGATCACTATGTCCTTAGGAAAATTGTTTTGACCTCCTTGTATAGTTTTTAAGGTCAATTACATTGAGCTTAAGGGTTAGAATTTAGGCTTGAAAGCTGCCCCCAAGACCCTCAGATCAGATATTCAAATTCAGGAGACTAAGTCATTTTCGTCGAGCTCAGGTCGACGAATCGTCGAACTCCGTTCGACTATCTCTGAGCTCAGTTCAACGAGTTGTCGAACGCCGTTCGACGATCTTTGAGCTTAGATCGACGTTTCTGTCTCTAGCTGTTTTCCCAGTCTCTGAGCTCAGGTCGACGATAGTTGAGCTCAGATCGACGATTTCTATTTCCAGTCTAGTTCCAGTCTCTGAGCTCAGGTCGACGGTAGTTGAGCTCAGGTCGACGATTTTCTGGAGAGATCGACGATTCTAAAGATTCAAATTCAGACAGTTATGAAATTCTATCTTATTTATTCCCAGCATTTATTTCAAGGATCTTGTAGCCGTTTCAATTAATATGGAGCAAGTTTCAAGGGAGATTTAAAGGAATGTTTTCTAGGACTTTCCTCCAGAGGTAAAATTCATTTAAGGAAGTCATTAATGAGTGGCTAACGGCTATCTTGGAGACAGAGAATCAATTCATTCTTTTCAGATCTAAGGAATAAAAGAGGATTTTATCCTGCTACTCTTAAAAGTTACACACAGAAAGGGAACAGTTACAGACAGACACACAAATAGAATTCATTCAGAACACACACCATTGAAGGAGATCAACATATAGAAAAGAAGATTTTCTAGATCTATTTTGACTCAAGTGTTCAGAGGCTTCATCCATCAAGACTCCAGACACTACACATTTCAGCAACTACTGGAATCATCCTTTGCTGGAGATCTCATCTACTGAAGGCCTATCACCCTAGTACAAAACTTCTTTTCCTGAACAACTTCTAGATCTCAGGGGGAGCTTTGACAACATCATCTACTAGTCTTCTCTCTGATTGTTGACAGAGAAGAACATCTCACATCTTTCGTTTTCTGCTGTAAAAGGGTTTCTCAAAACTCCCTTCAAAAGTTTTGTTCTGGTTTCTGAGACCTTGTCAAAACTCAGTGGTGGCAAGACACCTGATCAAAAAATCTAGTTTGGTTTTTGAGCACCTTATCAAAAGCTCATTGGTGCCCAGGACACCTGATCAACTCATCCTGCAGTGGTTTCCTACCTAGGGTGGTAGAAGAGTGGATGTACCCAGATTGATTGGGGAGCCACTATAGCTCCTTGTGTCTTCTGGTTGCTATATTTTGTTTGCTGTGTGCTGTGTTTTTATTTCTTGCTTTCATAATTTTTATTTACTGCAAGCACCTTACACATATATTTAAATTAAGTCTTCCACTACAAAATAATTTTTAACTTGAAAATTATTTTAATATACTCTATTCACCCCCCCTCTAGAGTTAAGATAGATCTTATCCCCACTTTCACAAGCTCCCAACACCAAGTACTACAAAGAAAACAACAGGAAATAGCCACGGGGAGCACCATGTGCATACCCCCAAAAACAGAATGTGCAATTGCATACCCTCGGGCCAAAACAGTGCACAAAATGTGTAACACCCCCTATCCGTCGCATAACATATAGCAGTAGGTCCGACTAGGGCCCGACGCCGTATGCCATAGACAGACCGGGTGGTTACTCATGGAAACCATCCAACCAATCAACGTCCTACACAGAGCATTCTAGCGGAAGCAGATTAATAAGTTGTAACAAAGAACCCAGCACTAAAGCATGAATGTCCACTAATACCAAATAGGAATGTTACATAATACACCAGTACAAGCCTTAAGGCCTTACAAAAATTGTTCACTTCATATTACATGTTTTACAAACCACGACACGCAGGCCGGTCACACATGAATAAAGCAGTAAACACATCCAATTGGGCCTTCGAGGGCCGGCTTCACACTTGGGCTTTAGATTGCTATTGACCGCTTGGTCCAGCAGCACCTGCAAGCAACAAACCACCGCACGTTGGCAAAACAAGGCAACAGTCAGTGATGCTGACCAAATTATAACCATCCCGCCCCCAACTCGGGGCGGTGATGCTCCTTCCATGCATTTTATTAGCATAAGCGAGCAATAAAACAATAATCATTTCATCACAGGCGTAGGCTCATACGGCCACACACCCCGTGCACTCAGGGCACATTCTCGGTGAACGCAGTCTAAGTCTGCCGACTCACCACCATCCCTTTGGACGGCCAATCAATGAGCAGTTTGTCTTCCCGGCATGGGTCACGGTAATTAAAACCATAGACCGCCGAAGACTCTCATCTATGCCAACGGCTCTAATCCGAACGACATAGAACGGGTACGGTTCCATCTAACCCGTGCTCACAACACAACGGTAATTTAAACCATATGCGCCCGCAACGGTAATTTAAGCCATATGCGCAGGTCAAACTTCTCCCGAGTCCCGTTTCCATCACATTTCACATAACTCGGTTATGTTCAAGTTGGCTCTCAGGCCACCAAGTTGGCAAGATCACGCGTCCGCCCAGTTTTCCGGGTGCACCTTTGGGTTAATCCCCAAGGCTCCCTGCTGCAATCTACCACGTAGAAACCCGAAAAACAACCAATAGCACGGAGTCTTCTCCGGCATTATGCAATGCAACATCACCAATCCAGACCAACATGTCCGGATAGGCTTCACACATCATGCCTATGTCCGTTCTCGCTTACGGACTCTAAACAACGGGGACTTCACATATCTACCCAAAGGAACGCCTCCAACTCACCGCAAACTCGCGTGAGCGGGCTTCCTATGCAAAGAAGGAGAGCTACTCATGCTCAAGAAGAGAATCGTTACCCTAGCGGTCATCTTTGGCGTCATAGAAAAGTAAGCGGATGAAAAGCACCGCACTAGCTTTGCCTCCACCGATCCGAAGTCGGCTCGCGATTTGGGGCTTCGAAGCTCCTCCAATGACCAGATCTAGCTCCTTCTTCCTTCCTTGGCTCTCCTCTCTATCTAAGCTTTTAGAAAGATAATAACTTATGAAAAGTGAGGGTTTCTAAGTCCAATCCCGGGTATATCCCTTCAGGAACAACCCTCAGCCATTGGATCATCAATTAAGAAATGAACGGCTTTGATTCGGGACTGAAATGCCCAATCTGGACCGCACACGGCCTGGCACACGCCTGTGTCCATGGCCGTGTGCCTCATTCACCGTCAAAATCGGCTCGCCTGGAACAACACACGGGTATCGAACACGCCCGTGTTCGAGCTGACACGCCCGTGTTCCACTTGACACGGCCGTGTGGCCGGCCGTGTACCCCCATCATTTTTCCCCGAAAACAACCTGAGCACTGCACGGGTTCTAGGACACGCCCGTGTCCTTGCCCGTGTCACCTCAACACGCCTGGGCTCCAGGCCGTGTACACAGTCTCGACACTCGACACTTCGTCGAGCGAAGATCGTCGACCTGATGACACGGCCTTGGACACGCCCGTGTCCTAGGCCGTGTGCCTTGTCTCGACACAATGTCGAGAGCAAAGTGTCGACTTCCCGGGACGAGTGTCAACACGGGTCGACACGCCCTGCGACACGCCCGTATCGCAGGCCGTGTGCCATGTCTTGGCACTTCGTCGAGCACAATGTCGACTTCACGGGCTGAGTGTCGACACGGGTCGACACGCCCTGTGACACGCCCGTGTCGCAGGCCGTGTGCCCTGTCTCGACACAACGTCGAGCGAAATTCGTCGACACCCTGGGCCGATCGTCGACATGGCCTTGACACGCCCTGGGACACGCCCGTGTCCCAGGCCGTGTGCCTCCTGCCAGAACCCAAATCTGGCCCAAAACGTCACCCGTCGCTCCTTTGAGTTTCGGGGCGTTACAAAATGCTCGATGACCGAACGATGCAAATACAACCGATTTTCCGGTTGAAATGCAGTGCACGAAAGAGAAAAACATCCCAAATGAGTCCGAAAAACCCTATAAATATCGGACTCATCACACCACCAGACTTAAACATTTGCTCGTCCTGAGCAAATCATCTCTCCGTGGACTCGAAAATAGCTAGCTGGCTTAGAAATTTCAAAAATAAGGTAAATCGAGAAATCGAATACTCATGGGTACAGAAAATATAATAGATAAACTTTTTAATTATGCTACGAAGTTTATAAATTTCGACAAGTGTAAATAAGTATTATAACTACTCAAAAATAGAATTCTGGAGAATCATTAACGAATGCGTAGGAATAAAGTAGGCATGCCACTAAGTTGAGCATTGCCAAAGACCGAGGCTCGGGACCACCTCCAAAGGAATCCACCAATGTTGGGGACCATATGCTTGCCCGTTCACACTCTCTCCACAATGCTAGTTTGACTCAAGCGCGAATCCACAGGACTTTAGGAAGATAATGGGGCTTAGGCGTATACGTAGGTAAGGATGCAAAGGGTAAATCATGGCTACACACAACCCAAATGCGCTCATACAAAAAATCCTCTCGCCAAGCAATACATACAGGTGCTCCACACCACAAGACTTAGACTTGACAAACGGGTTCGTGCACCGCCTACCATCTTAAAATCTCAAATGAAATTTTCATTTAAACTTTTTCTTCTTTCATTTCAATCTACATTCTTTTTCTCTTTTTCTTTTCTTTTTTTTTCAAATTTTTTTTATATCACATTCAGCCACAATATCATGAAATTTGCACCTCACAAACACAAAACAACACCTCAGCAACAACACCAAATGCAAGAAGTGATATACTAATAGCTCGAGCAAGGGGCGCGCTACTGGGATAGGCTTTTAGGCTTTGGTGATCACGGAGTGGGGCTGAATCAAAAGGAGGGTAGGCTCAAAATAGGCTAACAAGGATTACGTTAGGAATGGGTACAAGGCTCAACCGGGCCAAAATGATGGCCTACATCACACTCACGCTTGACTAACCATGCACCAATACTTCGAGAGTAGCTTGGGGCAAGTTCTTAGCCACCGAGAAAGATAATCCTTCCTCCCGACTCGAGCAATACGAGGCTAGTGGAGGCTACACACATTCCTACACTACCGATTGATTGCTCCGGATTCCACAGTTTTGAGTAGTACAAACATTATTTACAAATGCAGAAAAGCATAAATCTACAAGCATAAAGAAAAATTGAATCTATACTATTTCTATACATCATGAGTCCTCGATTAGGAGCACAGCAAAAGTTTTACACTAACCTATCCTAAAATCCTAAGCTAGCACCACTATCTTAAAGTTAACACAAAAGAAATAAATTAAACTTGGGCCGAGCGCATGCTTAAGTGCGCTCTCATGCGGTGTAGGTGCACAATGTTGTCATGATAAAACTGAAAATGAAAATACTCTTATGGTATACAAGTGCATGTGCAAAGGTAACACACAAAACTCTCCCCCACCAGACTTAAACTAAACAATATATCCATGATTTGCAATAAAATTAAAGAAATGAAAGTTGAGGGAAGAAGTTACCCATGCTCAGCTAATGAGCATACCAGAAGATTGGCGTTAAACTTCAGCAAACAGTCCACGGCCTAAACAAATTCCACCTGCAAAATAGAATATCTCCAACCACAAAAAGCTATACACAATTAAGCACAACAACTAAATTGCAAAAATTTAAAGAAAACAGCAGCATTGGGTCATCTCCCATAAGCCCTTTTCTTTACCGTCCTTAAGGTGGACCAAATACCTATATTAACAGTTATATAGAATTTTTTTTCAATCCAAGCCAAGCGCAAATCCAAGCAACAAACGAAAGAAAAACTACTAATTGAGGTTACATCCATCGGGGTCTTGCAGCAATATGCAGTGCACATCTTTATTGGCATCCTTCCCTTCAAATCGCTTCAAACGATACCCGTTTACTTTGAAAGTGCTGTCCTTCTCATCCCGAATATCTATCGTGCCGTATGGAGAGGCACTCACAATCGTGTAAGGGCCGCTCCATCTTGATTTTAACTTCCCGGGAAATAGCCGCAGGCATGAATTATACAAAAGAACCTGATCATCCAGCTTGAATTCCTTGGGCGAGATCCATCTATCATGCCAACACTTAGTTCTTTCCTTATATATGCTCGTGCTCTCATAAGCACCCAAGCGGAATTCGTCAAGCTCGCAAAGCTAACCACATCGCTTGTCAGAAGCCTCTCTAAAGTCCATGTTGAGCAATTTGGTGGCCCAAAATGCCTTCTGCTCCAATTTGACAGGAAGGTGGCATGATTTGCCATATACCAGTTGGAAAGGTGACATCCCTATCAGTGTCTTGAACGCAGTTCGGTAAGCCCAAAGAGCATCATCAACCTTCTTTGCCCACTCCTTCCGGTTGGAGTGGATAGACTTTTCTAAAATACGCTTCAATTCTCTATTTAAAATTTCCACTGGCCCGCATGTCTGAGGATGGTAGGCCAAAACAACCGTGTTGTGAACACTGAACCGTTTCAGCAGTTGCACAAATTACTGGTTGCAGAAATGGCTGCCCCCTTCGCTAATTATAGTTCTTGGTGCGCTAAAAAAGGAGAAGATATTCCTATGAAGAAAGTGGAGTATGGTGCGCGCATCATTCGATGCAAACGCCTCCGCCTCCACCCATTTAGACACATAATCCACAACAACTAGGATGTACTGCTTCCCATGCGACATGGGGAAAGGACCCATAAAGTCAATCCCCCATACGTCGAATAACTCGCAAACCAGCATATTGTTCAAGGGCATTTTGTCTCGTCGAGCAATATTCCTCGTGCGCTGACATTCATTGCACTCTTTAACGTGTGTAAAAGAGTCACAAAATAACGTAGGCCAAAACAAACCACACTATAGAACCTTGCGGACAGTCCGTGCGGCTCCAAAATGCCCTCTAGCTTCACGATCATGACAATGCCTTAGAACCTCTTTAACTTCCAAC
Organism: Platanthera guangdongensis; assembly: GCA_039583875.1. Taxonomy (NCBI): domain Eukaryota; kingdom Viridiplantae; phylum Streptophyta; class Magnoliopsida; order Asparagales; family Orchidaceae; genus Platanthera; species Platanthera guangdongensis. The sequence goes on along the minus strand of CM077156.1, from coordinate 119,407,080 downwards.
TCGGGGACACAACGTCAGATAACCCCGTCAGCACAGGTGCAGAATAGTAGGGGGTCCTCCCAGAGATAATACTTGATGTCCGAGAAAAACTTCTTCTTTTGTTGATATGTTAAATACGGCGGCAGCGCCTTTCTTGCTAAAACGTTAGCAAAGTCAACATACCATGGAGTAGAAGCAATAGAAGAAAGGGCGAACAGTCCCTCATCCGAAAAAGCATCAGAAATTGGAATTCCCTGTGAACCCTCGCCTTATCCCCCTTCAAGTCTCGAAAGATGGTCGGCAATCACATTGTCAACTCCACGGCGATCCCGAATTTCAATATCATATCCTTGCAACAATAGAATCCAACACATGAGCCGTGACTTAGCATCTTTCTTGTGCATGAGAAAACGATTAGACGCATGATCCGAATGCAGCACCACCCTGGAAAGAATTTAATAAGAATGGAACTTCTCAAAGGCGAAAACAATAGCTAAAAACTCCTTCTCGGTCGAAGTATAGTTTAGTTGTGCATCATTCAACGTCCGACTTGCGTAGGCAATAGTATGAAAGATCTTATTTTTACGCTGGCCCAACACTGCCCCAATCGCGACATCACAAGCATCGGACATCAACTCGAAAGGCACTGCCCAATCAGGGGATGAGAGAATCAGGGCTGAAACCAATCGATTCTTCAAGCAATTAAACGCCTGATTGCATTCGTCATCGAACACAAACTTGACATCTGAAAGTAAGGGTTAGATCTAAAATACTCTAGGGGGGGGGGTGAATAGAGTATCTTGAAAACTTAAAAACTTTTTGCTGTAAATAAAAAAACATACCTAAAATAAATTAATCTAGCACTTTCACATGCACAGCAAAACGTTACTATCACATCCACAACAAGACCTAACTATCACAGCCACAACAAGAACAAAAGAAAAAGTGCAACCAGACAACACAAGAATTTTATAGTGGTTTCCCAACCGGGGTACATCCACTCTTCTGCCACCCTGTTAGGAATCCACTCAGGTTTTTGATCAGGTGACTGCCACCAATAAGCTTTTGATCAGGTGCTCAAAAACCAACCCCAAGTCTTTTGATCGGGAGAATTGCAACCAAGAATAACTTTTGAAGGGAGTTAAAGAACCCTTTTTACAATGGGGGATGAGAGAGTGATGGTGACTTCTCTTTCTCAAATACAACTGAGAAGACTTAGTGGATATATGGTGTTAGCAAAAGCTCCCGCTGAGATATTGAACTCAGGAAGATTTGAGCCTTGCTGTAGGGTGAGTAGGCCTTCAATATTTCAGCCTTGACCATCAAGTATCTAGGAGTTTCTTGACAGATAGAGTGTTTGTTGTCCTTTGAAGAATCCTGAGATGAAGAAGGAAGAAGACTCTTGATTTGAATGTATGTTCTTCTTCTTCTTCAGCTTGCTGTAATTTCTCTGGTCAAGGGCTAGGGCTTCTTATATCTTTACTGTGTTATTGCCCTATGTATATTGTTCTCTGTGTTCAGACGAGAAGGAAGAAGAAGAGCCCTATGTACTGTCTTGTGGAAGAAAAAAGAAAAATCCTTTTTATATTTTCCATGAAATCTTCCTTCTGAATTTTGAATTTCTTCCTTCATTCAATGATGACGGCCTGAAGAATATTTGTATTGATTGATTTCCCCAACTGTCGCATTGAAAAACGGCAAGCAATAATCCTGATGAAGTCCATAATCAATGCTGCATTTAATGGTAATATTTAAAGAATGTTAAGCATTGATTACTCAGCAATTATCGCAATAAACTAAGGGACAGAGGAGAGGAAATTTCCAAGTCTGGAACTGCACAAAAATTGTTGAGCAGAGAACGGAATTCGTCGACCTGGGTCCAGAGTTCGTCGAGCTGAGAAGTAATGTTCGTCGACCTGATAATAGTTGTTCGTCGAACTGAGATCCAAGATAGTCGACCTGAGAACAGATAACTGCTTTCTCTAGAACCTTGCTAACTCTGTGCATCAAGATCGTCGAGCTGAGATTCTGACTTCGTCGACTAGTGTTCAGAGAAATGATTCTTGGACTTTCGAATGTTGAAGTGAAGTATCCAAAAATCGTCGACTTGAGAATTAATTTCGTCGAGCTGAGAACTACTAATTGCTACTTGATAAAGCTTGTAAGGATTGTGGTCTAAGTTCGTCGAACTGAGAACATGAATTCATCGACTGAAGTATGATTCTGGACTTAGAATATTTAAGTGTTTCTGGTCTTAAAATGTTGAAGTAGATGATCCAGAAATCGTCGACCTAAGATCCAAGTTCGTCGAGCTGATATTCCAACTTCGTCGACTGGAGTTTAGTGAGAAGAATTCTGGACTGGGAATGTTGAAGTATAGTGTCCATAGATCGTCGACCTGAGAACCAAGTTCGTCGAGCTTAGCTCAGAGAATTTTGTCTGAGTTCGTCGAGCTGAGCACGGGTATCGTCGACCTGAGTTCGACGAACGTCGAACTCATTTTTTGAGTCTTTAAGATTTCTCCAAGTCTTGAGTCTTTTGCAGTCTGTTGATGGTTGGTCCATGTAGTGTTGGCTCTAAGGACATGGCCTAGACTCTAGGACACACACATGACCCTAGCTATACATGTTGGGTCAAACATCCTAGTTTAGTGAACCTGCAGCTTCAATCAAGGTTCTATTCTTCCTTTCAACTACCCCATTTTGTTGGGGAGTTCTAGGGGCTGAGAAGCAGTGCCTAATACCTTCCTTCTCACAGAACTCATGTATAAGAAGAGACTCAAACTCTGTACCATGATCACTTTTGATAAATGCAACATGAGTAGAGTACTCAATCTATATGGTCCTGAGAAAATCTGTAAGAACTTTAAAGGTATCTGACTTAGATCTCAGAAAGAACACCCAAGTGAATCTTGAGAAGTGATCAACAATGACTAGAGTATAGGACTTACCTCCTAGGCTTTGTACAACAATGAGTCCAAAGAGATCCATGTATAGCAAGTATAAGATCCTAGGTGAATCACTTTTATTAACTGACTTAAAACTAGATTTAGTTTGCTTGCCTAGTTGATAAGCCCTGCAAAGTCCTTCCTTCTTGTAGGGACCAGAAGGTAAGCCTCTTACAAGGCTGTCTTTAGATAGCCTAGCAATATTTTTCATGTTTACATGTCTTAGTCTTTTATGCCATAATTCATTTTGATTGCTAACTAAATTAAGTAGACAAATGTCTAAAGGTGCAGAATGAAAATCAACTAAGTATATGTTTCCTTGTCTATTAACAATTAAAACTTTTTGTTTTTCTTTATTAGAAATATTACAAGATGTTGAGTTAAAGTGTACTTGATAACCTTCATCACATAATTGGCTTATGGAGATGAGGTTATGCTTGAGTCCTCTTACAAAAGTCACCTTCTTGAATGTGACTGCTCCAATCCTTACTTCTTCATAGCCTTCAGACTGGCAACACTTTGAATCACCAAAGATTACCTTTGGTCCCAGCTTGGATTGGTAATTATGTAAGTTGTCCTTGTTGTCAGTCATGTGCTTGGAGCATTAACTGTCCAGATACCATAGTTGATTAACAACTGGACTGCTCTTCACCTGCAGAGAAAATAATTAATTATTCTTAACCCAGGTTACCTTGGGTTCTTTGTTTTGCTGATAAGAAAAACTTGAAATCACAGAAAATTCAGGTTGTGATTTGTATCCTAATGAGTGATATCTTCTAGGTGGAATTATCCAATCAGCAAGTGGGTTAAATGGTTTTCTAGTTTGATTAGAGTTGTTGTCATAATTATGATTTTTTATTAAGTCTGACTGGGTTTGACGAATAGTTGTGAGTTCGTCGATCAGAGTTCGACAAAATGGGATGAGATCATCGATCTCTGCTCAAAGAATGAACATAGTCATTTTCTGTGCCCCAAGTTCGTCGACCTCTGCTCGACGAACTATACACAGTTTGTCAATCGCAGTAAGATGAATGATTATTATATAGATTTGCGTTTATCGTTCGTCGACTGGAGTTCGATGAACTGGCCATATTTTGTCGATCTGAGTTCGACGAAATCCGCTGAACATTGTTCTGCATATTAATTTTCTTATCCTTTCTTCTTTCCTTATTTTTGTGTTTAATTTCAGGTTGATTGGAATTGTTACTATCTACTTTTTCTTTACCCTTAGCACATACAAATTTTATTGGTGTGGATAATATGTTTTTCTTCAGTATGGGGGGTAAAATTGATGATGCACCCAAGCCCAGTTTGCTATTTAGTATGGTATTGACTGTGCTTGTGATGTCCATCAGCTTAAGGCTTCTCCCATTGAGAGATTCCTCAAGTTGTTTGGCCTCACATAGTTTAGTTTTTAAACCAATAATTTGTTCATTAGCTAGTGTAAGTTCTTCTTTTAACTTGGTGTTTTCAACAATCAGAGTTTCTTGATTAGCTAATTTTTCCCTAAGTGTTTTGATTTCCTTTTCAAAATTTATTAAGTCAATACACATAGTCTTAAATTAAATTTTAAAATTATCAGAATTATAGTCAAAAGAGGACAATACCTGATCAGCTTCTGATTGAGAAGCTTCTTCATTGTTAGATGCATCTTCTTCATCTGATTGACTTCTGGAGGCATCAATGGCCATGAGGCAGACTTCCTTGACCCTTGCCTCTTCTTCTTCTTCACTGGAGCTGGAGGATGTGGATTCATCTTCAGTTTCACTCCAGGATTCAGCTACAAAGCCTTTCTCCATCTTTTTTTATTTACTGGAGGAAGGCCTGCTGCTTTGCTGTCTTCTTGAATCCTTCTCTCTTCTTCTTTCTTTCTTTTGATTCTCTGGACACTCTGAGATGAAGTGTCTAGGTTTCCTGGAGCCAAAGCAAACTAACTCTTTAGTATGGGTTTTGTCATACCTTGGCTTGTCATCCTGCCTGGATGACTTTCTTCTGAAATATTTTGTTGGAACACCCTATTACTAATTTGGGTCAAGATCACTATGTCTCTAAGAATCAATGCTTGACCTCCTGTATAGCTCAATAGGTCAATTAGAATTGAGTCTAAGGGTTAGAAGTCTAGGTTTGGAAGCTGCCCTGAAGACCCAGAATTTTCTGTTTGGAGACTAAGTCATATCGTCGAGCTCAGCACGACGATTCGTCGAACTCCGATCGACGATCGTCTAGCTCAACTTCGACAGATCGTCGAACTCCATTCGACGATCGCTGAGCTCAACTACATTATATCGTCGAACTCCGTTCGACGATCGGTGAGCTCAGGTCGACGATTTTGACTCTGCTTTGGATCTTTATCTCTGAGCTCAGTTCGACGATCTTTGAGCTCAGATCGACGATATTTTTGCTGCTGTATATTTCCAGATCGCTGAGCTCAGTTCGACGATAGCAGAGCTCAGTTCGACGATTTCAGATAACTTCAAGGATGTTTCTAGATTCAAATTCAAATCAGTTAAGGAGTTATTCTGCAATTAATTCAGAGATTTCCTAGCCGTTTTCATTCATTTCTGGACCAAGTTTCAAGGAATATTTCTATGGACTTTCCTCCAGAAGAGATTTTGCAATTAAGGATGCAATTAATGCCGGCCAACGACTATTCTTCTCAGAGAATGTTTTTGTTCAGTACCAGAGAATAAAAGATAGAATTTTTTGAGTCTCAAAAAGAATACAGAGAGAGACACACAGATTACAGAGATACATTCAAAAATATTCTGTCTCAAGGAATTCTCAAGAACACACATCCAAGGAGATCAAGCTTTCTCAAATCTTCAGATCTCCCTAGTTTTCAAGTGTTCAAGGCCAACATATTTCCAGACTCCAGACATTCAACATTTCAGCTATTGCTGAAATCATCTATTGCTGGAGTTCAATCTTTGAAGGCCTATCACCCTCAGCAAAGCTTTTCTTCCTGAAGATCTCAAGGATTCAGGGGGAGCTTTGACATCAACAATCCACATAGTCTTCTCAGTTGTTTGAGAAAGAGAAGACTTCTATCACTCTCTCACCCCCTCTCTGTAAAGGGTTTCTCAAACTCCCTTCAAAAGTTTGAGCTTGGTTTTTGAGCACCTTGTCAAAAGCTCATTGGTGGCAAGACACCTGATCAAAAAATCTGCTTTGGTTTTTGAGCACCTTATCAAAAGCTCATTGGTGCCCAGGACACCTGATCAACTCATCCTGCAGTGGATTCCTACCTAGGGTGGTAGAAGAGTGGATGTACCCAAGTTTAGGGGAACCACTATAATTCCTTGTGTCTTCTGGTTTTGCTTGTTTTCATTTTTGTTTCTGGCCTTGATTTTTCTGTGATTAACTTTTCATTAACTTAGTTCTGTGATTAGATTTAATACTGCTTCCCTGCTCACTCTTATTACAACAATTGTTGTAAAAAGTTTCAAAGCACCATATACTCTATTCACCCCCCTTTAGAGTATATCAGATCTAGCTGCACTTTCAATTGGTATCAGAGCGAGGTTGGTTAAATATACCATACCTGATTGGTTGTACAGACTAACACCTGAACCCAAAGATCCCAAGTTAGATCTGCTTTCTTTTGTATTTTATTATTAGATTTTGCTTTCACAAATCATGGCCCAAAACAAAGATTATGATAGCACCAGACCTCCAGTGTGCAATCTATCCAAGTTTGCACTTTGGAAAGCAAGGATCAGACTGTACATGAATTCTATTGAGGAAGATATTTTTAACTCTGTTTTGACAGTGTGTCCAAGCCCCCCAGAGAACACAATTACAAATGCTGTTCCACCTCCATCAGGAACAGATGCTGATATCAAGAGATGGAAGGTAGCTGATGCCAAGGCTATGAACATCTTGGCCCAGACAATGTCTGATGACATATTTCAAAAGGTGGCTGAATGCAATTCAGCAAAGGAAATTTGGGACAAACTCTTAGAAATAGTCTCAGGCTCAGCTGATGAGAGAAAGGTTAGGAGATCCCATCTCATCTCTCAATATGAGAATTTCAAAAAGGGAGAAACTGAGTCAGTGGGAGACATGTACAACAGGCTAAGTCTAATTATCAGTGAACTCAGGACATTGGACAAAGAGATCTCTCTAACTGAACTCAATGATAAGATTCTAATGTGCTTCCCTAGCACTTGGGATTCAAGAATCTGGCCAATTAAAGATGCCAGAAGTCTGAATGAGATCACTACTGAAGCTCTATTGGGTAAGCTCAAATCTTATGAGCTACTCATCAAAAATAGAGAGGAAGAACAGAAGGCTGCCTCACCAGCCACAAGAAAAGAGAAGACCATAGCCTTCAAGGCAACTGAAGATCTGCCTGAAGACAAAGCCACATGCAATGATGAACTACTCAGTCTGTTGGCCAAAAGATTTTACAAAATGGCCAGAAAGGACTTCAGAAGGAGATCATACAAGGAGCAGGATAAGCCAAGGTATGACAAGTCCATTAATAATAATAAAGACATTATTTGCTTTGCTTGCAGGAAACCAGGGCACATAGTTCCTGACTGTCCAGAGAACAAGAACAAGGACAGAAGGGACATGAAAGAAAGAAGAAAGGAGAAAGTCTCCAAGAGGAATGGCAATGGCAAACCCTCATCAAGCAAAAACAAACATACAAGAAAGGGGTTTGTTGCTGAATCCTGGAGTGAGACTGAAGAGGAGTCAGAAGCCTCATACAGTTCCAGTGATGATGAGGATGATGCAGAAGAAAAAGAGTTCTGCATGATGGCAATCAATGCCTCACAGCATAATTCAGAAGAAGAGGAGTCAGAGTCAGACTCAGAGACTCAACCTGAAGAAGATCAGGTAATTGGTTCTTTTGATTTTAGTTCAGAGGATTTTAAATCTGAATTCAAAGCACTGTGTTTAGACCTGCTAAAGTCTGAGAAAGAAATTATCTCTCTCAGAAATCAATTATCTGAACACAATACTTTAAAGTCAGAAAACCTCAAACTCTCTCAGGAGTTGGAGTGCAGTAGGGAACAGATAGCTTCATTGAAAAGTGAGCTCTCTGAGGCCAAGAAGCTTGAAGAATCCCTTAATGGGAGAAGCATCAAGCTGATGGACATCACAAGCACAGTGAACTCTAGATTCAACAGTATACTGGGCTTGGGTGCTTCATCCAGCCAACCCATAGTTCTAACAACTCCAATCAAATTCATTTCTGACAAAGGAAAGGGAGTTGTAGAGGTTGCCAGGAAAAATTCTGATCTGCCCTAGAAAACTAAGTCCAAGCAGAAATCGTCGAACGGAGCTCGACGATCGCCAAACGGAGATCGACGATCGCCGAACGCAGATCGACGATCTCAGGCAAAGTCGTCGAACGCAGGTCGACGATCTCAAATACCTGACCTCAGCCATAGTCGACCGTCGAACGGAGCTCGACGATCTGACCCAAGATCGTCGTACGCAGCTCCAAGATCGTCGAACAGAGGTCAGAGCACTGGAAATTTTTTCAAAGGCAAATCAAAATTGAATCCTAAGGGTCCTTCATCCCAAATCTTTAACCCTTATACTGAATGGATTATACCTCCAAGGAGATATCATCCTGAAGGATATAAGAGTCAACCTGGGATGTCTTTCATTTCAGAATTTAAAGGTTATCAACCTAGGCCCAAGGTAAACTGGGTCAAAAACAAATGAATTGTCTTATATGCAGGTGAAGACCTATCTAACATCTAACCAGCAATGGTACTTGGATAGTGGGTGCTCTAAGCACATGACAGGGAACAAGGACAACCTCACTTCCTTTAGAGCCAAGCTTGGACCCAAAGTTATCTTTGGTGATTCAAACTTTGGACAGACTAAAGGATATGGTGTAGTCCAGATTGGATCAGTAACTTTCAAGAAGGTAGCTTATGTGGAAGGACTGAAGCACAACCTAATTAGCATCAGTCAGCTGTGTGATGAAGGCTACCAGGTGACCTTCAGCAAAGTCTTGTGCAAAATCAAGTCAGAGGACAACACAACTGTGTTAACAGGTAAAAGAAAAGGTAACATCTATCTAGTAGATTTTCTTTAACCTGATGTAGATATCTGCTTGTTTAATTCTGTCTGTAGACCAAATATTTTATGGCATAAGAGACTAGGACACCTAAACCTTAGAACTATTGCTAGTCTATCCAAGGACAACCTTGTTAGAGGACTACCTTCTGGCCCCTACAAGAACGAAGGACTCTGCAGGGCTTGTCAATTAGGCAAGCAAACTAAAAACAGCTTTAAGTCACTTAATAAGAGTGATTCACCTAGGATATTGTATCTGTTACACATGGATCTTTTTGGACCCATCACAGTACAAAGCCTAGGAGGGAAATCCTACACTTTAGTAGTTGTAGATGACTTCTCTAGATTCACTTGGGTGTTCTTTCTAAGGAAGAAGTCTGATAACTTTAAGTGTCTGACAGAGTTTCTCAAATGTATACAGATTGAGTTCAATACTCACATTGCCCTGATCAGAAGTGATCATGGGACAGAGTTTGATTCTCTTCTTATGCAAGAGTTCTGTCAGAGTGAATGGATCAGGCATACTTTCTCAGCTCCTAGAACTCCTCAACAAAATGGGGTATCTGAAAGGAAAAATAGAACCCTTATTGAATCTGCCACTACATTGTTGTCAGATGCTCACCTTCCTCTATCCTTTTGGGCAGAGGCAGTGAACACCTCCAACTATGTGCTGAATAGAAGTTTGATACATAAACTAAAGGGAAAGACTCCCTATGAATTACTCAAAGGGAAGAAACCTAAAGTTGATTATTTTAGAGTCTTTGGTTGTATTTGCTACATTCATAATAATGACATGAAATATTTAGCAAAATTTCAAGCCAAAGCTGATGAAGGAGTGTTTCTGGGATACTCCATGATCAGCAAGGCTTATAGGGTCTATAATAAATCATCTTTAAAAATTGAGGAATCTGTTCACATTTCATTTGATGAATCTAACATATCTTTCAAGGAGAAGATCTCTTCTACCATAGAACCCTTGCAGGAACATTCTCTAGTTGAAGACCTGAACAAGTTACAGGTTACTCAAGAGGATGAAAGCAGTGAAGATGAAGGAAATGCTCAACATATTGAAGAACAACTTGAAGAGCCAGTTGCTGTACCACAAGAGGAAATAACAACACAGGTTGGTGAACAATCAACACCCCCTGTTGATTTAGTAACATCAAGAGACCATCCAATTTCCCAAATAATTGGAGAAATCTCAACTGGTGTGCAAACCAGAAATCAGGTCAACCAAAACCTGTAGCACACCTGCTTCCTATCTCAAATTGAACCTCAGTCCATTCAAGATGCAGAGCAAGATCCACACTGGATCATTGCAATGCAAGAGGAGTTGCATCAATTTGAGAGAAACAAAGTATGGGAACTAGTGCCAAAGCCTAAGGATCACTCCATTGTTGGAACAAAATGGGTATTCAGAAACAAATTGGATGATCAAGGAGTAATTATAAGAAACAAGGCAAGGCTAGTTGCTCAGGGATACTCTCAAGAAGAAGGAATAGACTACGACCAGACCTTTGCACCAGTTGCAAGATTGGAAGCCATCAGAATAATTTTAGCTTATGCAGCACATAAAGGCTTCAAGGTATATCAGATGGATGTCAAAAGTGCATTCTTGAATGGAGACATCAAAGAGGAAGTTTATGTCAGACAACCTCCAGGTTTTATCTCTCCAACTTTTCCTGATTTTGTTTTTAGATTGAATAAAGCATTATATGGTCTCAAGCAAGCTCCTAGAGCATGGTATGAGACCCTAGCATGCTTTCTTTTGGAAAATGGTTTTATAAGGGGTAGAGTATACCAAACTCTTTTCATTAGAACCCATAAGTCCCATACCCTACTAGTACAAATTTATGTAGACGATATTATTTTTGGCTCTACTGACTCCAAATTGTGCAGAAGGTTTTCTAACCTGATGCATTCTAAATTTGAGATGAGTAGCATGGGTGAGCTATCCTTCTTCCTAGGATTGCAAGTCAAACAACATGTTGAAGGCATCTTCATTTCTCAAACCAAGTATGCAAATGAATTGGTTAAGAAATTTGGTATGTCTGAAGCATCTTGTATGAAAACACCCATGCCTACTAATGCTGTATTGGATGCTGATGAACATGGGAAACCTGTTGATCAGACAATATATAGAGCAATGATTGGCTCTTTACTGTATATTACATCCGGTAGACCAGATATAATGTTTGCTACATGTATATATGCTAGGTTCCAAGTAAGCCCTAGAGAGTCACACCTAACACTAGTAAATAGGATTCTCAGGTATGTTAAAAGTTGTCCAAATCTAGGTCTCTGGTATCCAAAAGATTCAGCATTTGATTTAACTGGATTCTCTGATGCTGACTATGCTGGATGCAGAATTGACAGGAAAAGCACCAATGGAACTTGTCAGTTCCTTGGTGACAGACTTGTATTTTGGTTTTGTAAGAAACAAACATCTGTGTCAACATCAACTGCTGAAGCTGAATATATGGCTGCAGGCAGTTGTTGTTCACAAATCTTGTGGATTCAAAACCAACTCCTAGACTATGACTACAACTTAGAGAAGTCTAAAATCTTTTGTGATAACACCAGTGCTATTTCTATAGCTCAAAATCCAGTCCTCCATAGTAGGACAAAATACATAGAGATTAGACATCATTTCTTAAGGGATAATGTTGAAAAGAATAAAATTGAACTACAATATATCCCAACTAATTAACAAAGGGGAGATATTTTCACCAAGCCATTGGATGAAAAGAAACACACCTTCTTCCCAAATCAGTTAGGAATGTTAGATGGAGGGAAGTCTTAAATAATATCCAAGATTTTGAAAGCTTAAAAATTGACCAAGACTAGGCAAACATTCTGATTTTTCTTAGTGTCTAGAGTTTCTCTGATCTCTGAACTGCGCTCGACGATTTTCCCCCAGATCGTCGAACGGAGATCGACGATTTCCGAAATCGTCGAACTGAGTTCAGCGTCTCTCAGATAGTGTGAACTATCTCTTCCGGTCAACGATCGTCGAACGGTGCTCGACGATTTTGTTCCCTGAACGATCGTCGAACAGAGCTCGATGCTCTCCAATATCGTCGAATGGAGATCGACGATGTTGAAGACTCTTCAGATTCCTTTAGTAGCCTCGATTGTCGAACTGAGTTCAACGATCTTTCCAATTCTGCGTCGAACCCTAATATAAAATTCATTTTTCGCCGTCGTTCTCCTTTGCGCTTTTGATTTCTCTGCAAGAATTTTCTTTCCCTCCAAACAGTTCTGCACTTGGTCGTTTTGTTTGTTGAATTTTTGCAGGTACCCATGGCCGTGTCTGCTGCTGTTCTAGCCTCCATGAAGTTTGATGCTGGTTTTGACATTGACATGGAATCATTCATCACCACTGACCAGATTTTTCAAGATATTTTGGGATTATTCAAAGACCAGAACTTGACTGCCATTATGACCACCAGGATCAAGCTGGCATCTGATGAGATAAAGGAACGGGTCTATACTGCCCACAATCAAGATAACTCCACCATTGTTGGGTCTATATCTGGAACTCAGGTACCCTTAACCCCAGCAATTTTAACAGAAGTTTTTGAGTTGAGGAATGGTGAATATACTGCTGACTTATCTGGAGAAGAGCATTTTGAACTGCTTGCCAGAATGGGTCATTCAGAGGCCAACCCTAGCAAGCTCTTCAAAAGGAACCTATCTGTGGAATACAGATTTATGGCAGATGTTGTTGGGAAAGTGCTATTGGCTAAGCACTCTGCCCATGATACAATCTCAAGGTATCAGCTCTGCCTCATGGTAGCCCTTGTAGATAAGAAAAATCTGAATTGGGTAGAAGTCTTCTTTGACCTTATCAAGAAGAAAATCAACAAAAGCTTTGTAAACTTTGGAAGGATCATTGGGGTGTTTCTGCAGCACAGGTGCCCTGCCTTGCTGGTCTCCTCTGGAATCCATATAAATGCCTCCAAGAGACTGTCTTGTGCCCTCTTTGGAAAGTGGGACAGACAAATCAGCAAGCCCAGCAGGCCCTCCTCCAGCACTCCTTCAGGCACAAGGACTCTAAGAGTCACTTCTCCACAGGTCTCTGCCCCTGCAGATGACCTGCCTGCTGTTGTTGCCTCTCCTCCTCCTCCTCAAATTCCATCCCTTCCCATACCATCTACCATTCCAGCTCCATCCACCATCATCATATCCAGCCCCTCTCCAACATCCACACCATCTCCAGTACCTATTCTACCAACACCATCTCCAGTACCTATTCTACCAACACCATCTCCAGTACCTATTCTACCAACACCAGAAGACCATTTCCATCCATTATTCTCCTACCCTCCACCAGATGTCACTTCATCACCCTCCAATCCATCCTTCACCCTCATTGATGATTCCTTTATGTATGATTCACCATCCTCTCCTCCTGAGCTACCCTTATCCTCCACTTCCTTTCAAGACCTTCTACACCAAATTATTGACCAACCAACATTTACCCCATCTATCTCCATCCCACTGTCCTCCATTTCCACCTTACCAACACCTTAGCCATCTCTTCCCTCATTCCCCAGCTCTTCACTACCATCTCCAACAGCTGCTCCTCCATCTTCTACCTCTGCTCTAGTCACCCTTGAGCAAGTAGACCTTCCAGCCCTTGCTGACAGGTTGTATGAGTTGCTTGCCCCCAGACTCTCTCTTCTGTTGGAGACCTCCTTGGCTCCACTACACCTGTCAGTGGCAGCCCTCTCTGCCAGGATCTCATCCCTATTCCCTCAGGCAGCCCCTATAGTAGTGTGCCTTGATCCAGACTTGTCTGAATCCAGGCAGGGGGAGATGCCCTATGAAGTGAGCCTTCATGCTGCTGCTGCTGCTGCTGTGTCTGTAAGCCTGTCTGCTGCTGCTGCTGTTGTTATTGCTGCTTCTTCAGCTCCTGCTCTTGCTGCTGTTGCTGTGCCTCAGGCATAAAGTCCTCCTGCTGCAGTCCTTACAATAGACCTCAGGTCTTTGCTATCAAATTTTGATCAGTTTTACTTCAGCTGTCTGCCAGAGGTCAATGCTGACCAGCCTCCAGAGGATCTATCCAAGGCACTTGTGCCATTTTCTTGTTGTGACCCAAGCATTATCACCTCCTTTGTCAACTCAGTGTATGCTGCTGCTTCTTCTGAAGAAAGCATTATTGTTGCTTCTGATAATGTTGCCCCTACTACTGCTGAACTTTCTGATACTGCTGCTGAAGTTTTTGTCATTACTGTTGAACCAATTTCCAAGGAAATTCTTATATCAGAGGCACTTGAATTTGAGCCCTCTGCAGTTTCTGATGATATTCCTCCTGTTGATGCTATTGTTAGTGAAGTTGTTGCTGCTGTCACTTCTCCAGAGCCCATAGTTGCTGCTGCTGTTGTTACTGCTTCTACTCCAATTGCAACACCTTCAATATCTGCTACTGTCACTGCTGTTACTACTTCAATTCCTGCTGCTACAACCTCTGCCTCATCTGCTTCTGTACAGCTCAAGAAGGATCTAATGAAGAAAATAGATGCTCTTTATGATGACCAGAGTTCTGAAAGTGATGAATTTAGAACAGACTCTGATGACTCTTCTGCTACCATTGTTAGGAAAAGAAAGGCAAGGAGCAAAGCTATGAAGAGAGTACCTCCTGCCAAGGTCAAAGATAACAATGACATTCCATACTACATTCTACATGACTACCATATTACTGAGCACTGGATGCAGTACTCCAAGAATCAGCTGAAGGCAATGAAAAAGAAGAGAAAATATGAAAAGGGTTCCTCCCAATTCCAACACTCTCATCCTCCTCCACCACCTCCTCCTGATGTAGGTGTAGGTGGAAGCTCTGCAGCTCATCCCCCAGCCAGAAGTCAGGCTCCCTATCAGCCTCATGCTAGATCTTATAATAGGGAAAGCCAATCCAGGGGATCTCAATCCAGGAGAGGAGGATATAGAGGAAATCAAAGAGATCTCCAAGTCTACTCCAAAGGGTACTCAAGGCAACACCCATATTCTAGGGGAGGACAAATTTCAACTGATACAACATCTGGTCCTTTCCCTTATAAGCTGAAAGAAACTGTATCTTCCAGGCCTTCTCAAGACAATCCCTCTAACAGATATGAGCCACCTGTGCCTTTTGAGGATCCTGAGAACAATCTAGCTGCCTGGGATGCAAGATTAAAAGAACTAGCTGCACTGGATCAGATCAAAAAGGCTAGAGAGCAAGGAAAAGACTCATCTAACATCTCAACAATGTCTGAACAGAGACAGAAAGAGCTAGAAAGATATGCATCAAGCAAGTTCTTTGATTCTGATAGGTATATGGAATTACATCCTGAAGCTGTGGTTCCCAGGCCTAAAAAGCAAACATATTTAGGAGCAGCAGATGATACCATATCAAACAAAGAAGCTCTCAATCCTAACAGAGAGATCAAACTTGTTAAGGGCAAAGAAAAGAAATGATAATGTAAGGTGACATTCTCTGTGTTTTCTGATCATCTGGATGATATATATCTCTTTGGTTCTGCAATGTCTAGCTTGTTGTTTTTCTGTTTTGCTGCTTGTATGTTGTTATTTAAATTTTTCCAAAGTTTGTAAATAGTAATCCTAACCCAAATAGGGGGAGATTGTTGGAACACCCTATTACTAATTTGGGTCAGGATCACTATGTCTTTAGGAATCAATGCTTGACCTCCTGTATAGCTCAATAGGTCAATTAGAATTGAGTCTAAGGGTTAGAAGTCTAGGTTTGGAAGCTGCCCTGAAGACCCAGAATTTTCTGTTTGGAGACTAAGTCATATCGTCGAGCTCAGCACGACGATTCGTCGAACTCCGATCGACGATCGTCTAGCTCAACTTCGACAGATCGTCGAACTCCATTCGACGATCGCTGAGCTCAACTACATTATATCGTCGAACTCCGTTCGACGATCGGTGAGCTCAGGTCGACGATTTTGACTCTGCTTTGGATCTTTATCTCTGAGCTCAGTTCGACGATCTTTGAGCTCAGATCGACGATATTTTTGCTGCTGTATATTTCCAGATCGCTGAGCTCAGTTCGACGATAGCAGAGCTCAGTTCGACGATTTCAGATAACTTCAAGGATGTTTCTAGATTCAAATTCAAATCAGTTAAGGAGTTATTCAGCAATTAATTCAGAGATTTCCTATCCGTTTTCATTCATTTCTGGACCAAGTTTCAAGGAATATTTCTATGGACTTTCCTCCAGAAGAGATTTTGCAATTAAGGATGCAATTAATGCTGGCCAACGGCTATTCTTCTCAGAGAATGTTTTTGTTCAGTACCAGAGAATAAAAGATAGAATTTTTTGAGTCTCAAAAAGAATACAGAGAGAGACACACAGATTACAGAGATGCATTCAAAAATATTCTGTCTCAAGGAATTCTCAAGAACACACATCCAAGGAGATCAAGCTTTCTCAAATCTTCAGATTTCCCTAGTTTTCAAGTGTTCAAGGCAAACATATTTCCAGACTCCAGACATTCAACATTTCAGCTATTGCTGAAATCATCTATTGCTGGAGTTCAATCTTTGAAGGCCTATCACCCTCAGCAAAGCTTTTCTTCCTGAAGATCTCAAGGATTCAGGGGGAGCTTTGACATCAACAATCCACATAGTCTTCTCAGTTGTTTGAGAATGAGAAGACTTCCATCACTCTCTCACCCCCTCTATGTAAACGGTTTCTCAAACTCCCTTCAAAAGTTTGAGCTTGGGTTTTGAGCACCTTGTCAAAAGCTCATTGGTGGCAAGACACCTGATCAAAAAATCTGCTTTGGTTTTTGAGCACCTTATCAAAAGCTCATTGGTGCCCAGGACACCTGATCAACTCATCCTGCAGTGGATTCCTACCTAGGGTGGTAGAAGAGTGGATGTACCCAAGTTTAGGGGAACCCCTATAATTCCTTGTGTCTTCTGGTTTTGCTTGTTTTCATTTTTGTTTCTGGCCTTGATTTTTCTGTGATTAGCTTTTTATTAACTTAGTTCTGTGATTAGATTTAATACTGCTTCCCTGCTCACTCTTATTACAACAATTGTTGTAAAAAGTTTTAAAGCACCATATACTCTATTCACCCCCTCTAGAGTATATCAGATCTAGCTGCACTTTCATATTTCCTTGCCATTTTACAAAATCTCTTGGCAAAGAGACTTATCAACTCTTCATTGACTGTTGAGGATTCAGATTCTTCAACAGCCTTGAGTGCCAGGTTGTTTTCCTTCCTTGCTGGTGGAGGAGTCCTTTGCTCTGCTGCTTTTCTGGACTTGATTAGCTGCTCATAGGACTTGAGCTTTCCCAAAAGAGATTCTGTGGAAATCTCATTTAAGCTTCTAACCTCCTTGATTGGCCAGATCCTTGAATCCCATGAGCTTGGGAAGCACATGAGGATTTTATCATTCACCTCAGTGAGGGTGATGTCTTTATCCAAGGTCTTCAGCTCATTGATAATTGAGCTCAGTCTGTTGTACATGTCTGCAACAAATTCTGCTTCATCTTTCTTGAAGTTCTCATATTGGGATATGAGGTGTGATCTTCTATCCTTCCTTTCATCAGCAGAGCCAGCCACCATTTGGTTGAGAGAGTCCCAAATGACCTTGGCTGATGTGCATTCAGCCACTCTTTGGAAAATGTTATCTGACATTGTTTGGGCCAGAATGTTCATGGCCTTGGAATCAGCAACCTTGGCTTTCTTTTGAGCTTCAATCCACTCAGGTGGTGGAACTGCATTAGTGTTTGAAGCTGTTGTAGATGTTGAGGCAGTTGCTTGAGGAGGACCTGTCAAAATAGAGTTGTAGATGTCCTCATCAATAGAATTCATATATAATTTTATTCTTGCCATCCAGATGGGAAACCTATTTAGGTTGCACAATGGAGGTCTGGTGCTTGCATAGTCTTTGTTCTGTGCCATGCTGTGAATATAATCCGAATAAAAATAAAAAGTGAGATCTAACAAAGGATCTTTTGGTTCAAGGGTTAGCTTGTACAACCAAAGGAAACTAGCTTTGATGCCAATTAAAAGTAAGGGTTAGATCTGAAATACTCTAGGGGGGGGGGGGGGTGAATAGAGTATCTTGAAAACTTAAAAACTTTTTGCTGTAAATAAATAAAAACAACAGACCTAAAATAAATTAATCTAACGCTATCACATGCACATCAAAACCGAACTATCACAGCCACAGCAAGACCTAACTATCACAGCCACAGCAAGAACAAAAGAAAAAGTGCAACCAGACAACACAAGAATTTTATAGTGGTTCCCCAACCTGGGTACATCCACTCTTCTACCACCTTGGTAGGAATCCACTCACGTTTTTGATAAGGTGACTGCCACCAATGAGCTTTTGATCAGGTGCTCAAAAACCAATCCCAAGTCTTTTGATCAGGTGACTTGCAACCAGGAATAACTTTTGAAGGGAGTTAAAGAAACTTTTTTTACAGTGGGGGATGAAAGAGTGATGGTGTCCTCTCTTTCTCAAATACAACTGAGAAGACTTAGTGGAATTATGATGTTAGCAAAAGCTCCCCCTGAGATATTGAACTCAGGAAGATTTGAGCCTTGATGTAGGGTGAGTAGGCCTTTAATATTTCAGCCTTGAACAACAAGTATCCAGGAGCTTCTTGACAGATAAAGTGTTTGTCGTCCTTTGAAGAATCCTGAGATGAAGAAGGAAGAAGACTCTTGATTTGAATGTATGTTCTTCTTCTTCTTCAGCTTGCTGTAATTTTTCTTGTGGAAGAAAAAGGAAAAATCCTTTTTATATTTTCCATGAAATCTTCCTTCTGAATTTTGAATTTATTCCTTCATTCAATGCCGACGGCCTGGAGAATATTTGCATTGATTGATTTCCCCAACTGTCGCATTGAAAAACATCAAGCAATAATCCTGATGAAGTCCATAATCAATGCTGCGTCTAACGATAATATTCAGAGAATGTTAAGCATTGATTACTCAGCAATTATCGCAAAAACTAAGGGACAGAGGAGAGGAAATTTCCAAGTCTGGAACTGCACAGAAATTGTTGAGCAGAGAACGGAATTCGTCGACCTGGGTCCAGAGTTCGTCGAGCTGAGAAGTTATGTTCGTCGACCTGATAATAGTTGTTCGTCGAACTGAGATCCAAGATCGTCGACCTGAAAATAGGTAACTGTTTTCTCTGGAACCTTGCCAACTTTGTGCATCAAGATCGTCGAGCTGAGATTCTGACTTTGTCGATTAGTGTTCAGAGAAATGATTCTTGGACTTTCGAATGTTGAAGTGAAGTATCCAAAAATCGTCGACCTGAGAATTAATTTCGTCGAGCTGAGAACTGCTAACTGCTACTTGATAAAGCTTATCAGGATTATGGTCTAAGTTCGTCGAACTGAGAACATGAATTCGTCGACTGAAGTATGATTCTGGACCTAGAATATTTAAGTGTTTCTGGTCTTAAAATGTTGAAGTAGATGATCCGGAAATCGTTAACCTAAGATCCAAGTTCGTCGAGCTGATATTCTAACTTCATCGACTGGAGTTCAGTGAGAAGAATTCTGGACTGGGAATGTTGAAGTATAGCGTCCATAGATCGTTGACCTGAGAACCAAGTTCGTCGAGCTCAGCTCAGAGAATTTTCTGAGTTCATCGAGCTGAGCACGACTATCGTCGACCTGAGTTCAACGAACGTCGAACTCATTTTCTGAGTCTTTAAGATTTCTCCAAGTCTTGAGTCTTTTACAATCTGTTGATGGCTGGTCCATGCAGTGTTGGCTCTAAGGACATTGCCTAGACTCTATGACACACACATGACCCTAGCTATACATGTTGGGTCAAACATCCTAGTTTAGTGAACCTAGCCCAAATCTAACTAGGGATTCAACAACATCTTTTGCCAATAAATTAGATATGGGCTTAGCTATAGCCAAGATGTCTCGAATAAAATGCCGGTAAAATCCAGCATGCCCCAAAAAACTACGAACACCATGAAGTGTCGACGGAGGGGGCAGGTTTCTAATCACCTCTACCTTTGCCGGATCAACCTCAAGCCCCTGCTGAGAAACCTTGTGCCCCAGAATGATCCCCTCATGCACCATGAAATGACACTTCTCCCAATTGAGCACTAAATTAGTATCCTCGCAATGTTGCAAAACCAAAGCGAGGCGGTGCAGCGCTTCTTCGAAGCTATCACCAAACAGGGAGAAGTCATCCATGAACACCTCCAAGAAATCCCAAACCATTTCGCGAAAAACAGCGGTCATACATCGTTGGAAGGTGGCTACCCCATTACATAACCCAAAAGGTAGCCGCCTGAAAGCAAAGGTCCCAGACGGGCAGGTAAATGTTGTATTCTCTTGATCCTCTGGGGCAATTGAAAGCTGATAATAGCCCGAGTAACCATCCAGAAGGCAGTAGTAATCATGCCCAGCCAGCCTTTCCAGAATCTGGTCCATGAATGGTAGCGGGAAGTGGTCTTTCCTTGTTGTCGCATTAAGCTTTCGATAATAGATACAAACTCTCCATCCAACGGCAGGCCTCGTAGTAAGTGGCTCGCCATTCTCATTATGAACGACAGTGATTCCTCCCTTTTTGGGCACCAACTACACCGGACTCACCCATTTGCTGTCACTTATGGGATATATAATACCGGCATCCAAAAGCTTGATAACCTCATTCTTCACCACTTCCTGCATCATAGGATTCAATCTGCGCTACGGTTGAGATGAAGGCTTGAAGTTATCTTCCAGCAATATCTTGTGCATGCACACCGTGGGGCTAATTCCTTTCGACATCTGAGATTTTCCACCCAAAGGCTTTTCTATGTAACTTCAGCACTTCAATGAGACAGATCTCCTGATCAGATGTAAGAAGAGTCGAAATAAAGGCCGGATGAATTTCTTTCTCTCCTAAAAGGACATAAATCAGCGTGCATGGGAGCGACTTGAGCTCACAAGATCCGTCCGATTCAAACGGGGGGTACCGCCAGAAGCTTGGGATCTCCAACTGGCGCCTCGCACGACCCTCCCTGAATATTTATATCGGGGTCACAAAACTCACTCTCAACCTCATCAGGCTAAAAAGTACGATCGTTGTCAATCTCCATACCACCCAGCTCCGCACGAATATCCCCTCTTGACCCTTTATACATGTCAAAAACAGTCTTCACTGATCCTAGGCGCAACGTCAGCAAACCCTTTTCCGCATTGATGATGGATCTAGTAGTGACCAGGAACGGACGTCCCAGAATAATTGGCGTCCCATCTATATCCTCAATATCGAGGATAACGAAGTCGGCCGGAAAGGACAACAACCCATTAACCTCAACCGTGAGATCCTCAACCACTCAAACCGGTTTCTTCATTGATCGATCAGCCAGCTGCAGAATGATATTAGTGGGCCGAAGAACGCCAGAGCCCAGCTCACGGAAGATGGATAACAACATGAGATTGATGGACGCTCCAGAATCACACAACGCATGACTAAGCACAGATCGCCCAATGGTACAGCAATCATGAAGCTCCCTTGATCCTTTTGTTTTATGGGCCAGTCCCGCACCATCATAGTGGGGCAATCCTCCCAGATCTAAATGCTATCGCATAACTCAGAAGCACGATTTTTCGCCAGAAGATCCTTCAAGTACTTCTCATAGCGCGGAACCTGTGTCAGCAGGTCGACCATGGGAATGCTCACCTGAACACCCTTCAGAATGTCCTGAAACGTTTGTTGCTGCCTCTTTTTTTGATATCTTGCAACCTATGCAGAAATGGAGGCCTTGACTGCGGGAGTTGGACATCAGGTGTAATAGCCACCGAGGGTTCCTTTGGTGGCTCATCAGTTCTCTGCTCATCCCTACGTTTAGAGGGTTGGTCCTCCCGACGCACACGGTCATCCACCAGCCTACCGCTTCTGAGGTTCATAGCATTTACTATCTTATCAGGATGGCAGAACCATAATTCCAACATTTTAACGACATCGGAAATAATATCTTGTAACTGTTGCAATATTACTACTTGAGACCGCCACCACATTCCAACCCATACCATAAAACAATGGATAAGAAACTCGCTCTCCTCGGCATTGCTATCTGTGAATTGAGAGTCCCCCACGACTTCGAGCATGGGGGGCATCTTCCACAAACTGCTGGAGCGCACCACGTCATCCACTATCCGCCAAGCATCAGCCATGGACCTATTCAAGAGGGCGACTCCAGCGGCGGTGTCTAACAGGTACCGAAATTGCTCATGAATATCGAAATAAAATGTTTGCAAGAACGACATTCCAAACGCGTCCAGACCAGAACACCGGGATTGCAGCAAACGAAATATTTCCCAAGCCTCACAGAGAGACTCGCCAGAAATCTACGTGAATGTGGCCAAATCTAAATTTGCCTGCATCAACTGCGCACGCGAATAGTACTTTCTGAGGAATTGAACTTCAGCGCACTTCCATGAAGTTAGCTCGCTCTGGAGGATATCCCTATACCATTGCCTAACTTTTCCAGCAAGAGAAAATGCGAAAGGCCTAATCATAGCCTTGTCCTGCAAGTCCCCAGCATAGCAAAAGGTTCCATAAAGCTCCAGGAAGCTATCAATATGAACCTGGGCATTCTCTCCCTGGAGCCCATGAAACAAACAATGCTCCGAGATAAACTTAATTAGCACTGTGGATAGCTCAAAGTTGTCCTCATCGTGGTTGGAGGCTAGCTGAAGTTCCTGCATTTTGAATTAGCCGCGGAAAAAATTGAACTATGAAGAATGAGTAACAAAGAAGACAGAATGGTCAAACAACAATCATCTAAATCAAAAAGAAAAATACACACAACGATTGCACTCCTCGGTAACGGCGCCAAAAACCTGATGCACTCTCGGCAAGTGTACCGATCACTGTCAAGTAATAAAAGTGAGGAGTTTAATCCCCAGATATCGATCTCTCGAGGAGTGCAAGTAGGGAGCGTGATTTCGCTATATGAAAAAGAGATTGCAAGCAGGAAAGTAACCAAAGGGGGTTTTTGAATGGGGTTCCTAAGTTAACAACAAAAAGAAAACTATAGCGGGATGCTGTCATCGCGTCGCTTGGGTGGAGTACTACAGAGAGTAGTATGGAAGATGGACGAACAGCGAGGGTCGCAATCACGTCTTCACAACGCACGCTTCTAGCAATCGCTAGAACGACACAATCACAACAAACACAAGAAAAATGGGAACTTAACAACTCAAGCAATGATTAAGACATAACAACAAAAATACGTGCTGAAACCTTAAGAAAAACATTATTCTCAAGCAACAATCTCACTAACACGAGTTCAGAATGAAGTAACCACAAGAAGAGGTGGAGAAATACAACCGAGCGCACAAAGGCTTTCCGAGATTCACGGCCGGATTCGAGGGTTGTCAATCCTTGTCCGGGCTCGGTCTTCGGATGATGTTCAGGAACCAAGAAGGGCTGTCACTTCCTTCAAATATCGCGTCTTCTTCGTGAATGATCGCTGGGCTAGTTCTGACCAAATAACTCTGCAAGTGCAGCAACAAAGAGCTCAGATGGTAGCTTGGAGTTCGGAGAAGATGAAGGTGGCCGAAGACGAAACTATCGCAAGCTTTATGAGGAGAAACGGTGGCCAGATCAACTCTCCAAGGAGGATAGAGAAAATGGCGGCTGGAGGCGAGTTTTCCCGCTCAGGGGAGTAGAAATGGCGGAGGAGCGGAGCTGGATCCTTGGAAAGAAGAAATCTGCAACTTAAATAGAAAAGTCAGAAAAAATGATCACGCACGGTTTGGCACACGGCCGTGCGCAAACCGTGCGATATTAACTTTCAGGATAATTGTGAGGAAGGAGAAGCGTTGACTCATGCGTTTTCCTTCACGCACGGGAAGTTCCGCCCGTGCGGGAAGGACATCGCATGGGTAGCGACATAGTGCTGGAAAGCAGGGACACACAGGAAAACTGTGTGTTCTACTCGCGCATGGGTGCTTGCGCTCGTGCGTGAACAAATCGCATGCTTAACCACAGAACGGAACAAACTAAAAAGCTACAGGAAAACCGTGCGTTTCCTTCGCGCTCAGTTTCGAAGAAACCGTGCGTCAACTGTGCGAGAGGAAATTCATCGAGCTCAGCTCGACGTTCTTCCAGCTGACTACAACGCACGATTTCACGTAAACCGTGCGTGAAAGAAACACACGACCGTGCATTTTCCTTTGCGACAGAATTCCTGCCTTGGGGGAAAACACACCACCTACACAACAAAGCCAAAGCTGGAGCACAAGCTCCCAGCACCAAGTACTGCAAAGAAAACAACAGGAAAGAGCCACGGGGAGCACCATGTGCATACCCCCCAAAACAAAATGTGCAATTGCACACCCTCGGGCCAAAACAGTGCACAAAATGGTCCATGACCAAACGATGCAAATATAACCGATTTCCAGTTGAAATGCAGTGCACGAAAGAGAAAACCAGCCCAGATGAGTCCGAAAAACCATATAAATATCGGACTCATCAGCCCCCTTTTTATTAAATGCTCAACCTAGAAACGTGTTTGATATATGCAACATCCTAAATTGTTTCTTTACTATCTATGTTGATATACATTTGCATAAGAAGTGCTGACCTACAAGGAGATGGAGTGCCCCGAGGTCCGCTAGGGACGGTCAGGAGGAGATGTGTTAGTTACATAGTTGAGCTCAGTCTTTGCTAACCCACGTTACAACAATTTTTACAGGACAAGGTGCACATGCTGGAGCAAGCTCGCCGGCCAAGAAGGCCTAAGTCTCATGAAGTGTTCTCCTTTGTTGTACTTTTAAGTTGATGAATGTTATGCTTAAATGCACTGTAATCCGACTTGCATGCCAAGGTAGCATAGGAGTGCTAAAGCACATTGCTCTGCTCTTTGTTGTATCAGTTTTGGACATTTGTATGTGTAAGGCCTTAAGGCCGCTTCGTACTCTTATGTTAGTGGATAACTTCTAGTTGTTTTGTTTTTCTGCTGTCTTGTTTCTGAGTTTTGAGTTGGGTAGTTCTTTATATCATCTTATAATGCTTAAGCTGTGGAGTCTGTATGTTGTGGGGCCCCGGCTGGACCCATATTATATGGTCATTACAGGGGAGACATTACATAGAGTGCTTTCAAAGGAGCTCATAAGGAAATTGTGATGAAAAATAATGGTCCCTTTATGTTTGGTGCTAACACAAGCACCAAAGGCAAAGAGAAAGAACCTATTATGAGAACTGCAGGCAAAGGCAAGGCTGTGGTTGTGCAATCCAAGTTAAATCCATCACACAACCATATGCCATGCAAGGAAT
The DNA here is from genome assembly GCA_039583875.1 of Platanthera guangdongensis. Classification (NCBI taxonomy): domain Eukaryota; kingdom Viridiplantae; phylum Streptophyta; class Magnoliopsida; order Asparagales; family Orchidaceae; genus Platanthera; species Platanthera guangdongensis. The sequence continues at coordinate 119,381,838 of CM077156.1, read as the reverse complement.
TTCATGCAGACCCATTCAGATATCCTTCTGATCATGGGAAGAATTATCCAATTCATGTTGTGAGCCAAAAGAAAAGGTTCAACAAGTTTGAATGTGGGTGATGTGGCAAAATTGGCCACTTTGCCATTGACTGCAGGTTTAACCCAATGGTCCCTAAGGAAACAAATGTCAAGATAATATGTAACCTTGAAAGGATCCATCATGCACATGAAAATGGTCAAAAGTTTAATCAAGTTTTTAATGCTAATAAATATTTAGGGGCCGACAAGTTTTGGGTGCCTAAGATAAGGTGATTTATTTTTACAGTTATGTCCAAATAACAACCACACTCCCATCTAGTATTTGGACAGTGGATGTATCAAGCACATGACTGGAACAAGAAGCCTATTAAAAGAATACTCCTTAGTGGAAGATGGTCTAGAAGTGATATTTGGAGGATCTGTAGAGAAAAGACTAAAGGCTACGGTAAGATCTCAAATGACATAGTCACTATTACAATGGTAACTTATTTAGAAGGATTGCAACACAATCTGATAATCATAAATAAACCATGTGATCTTGACTATGTGATTGAATTCCACAAGGATGAGTGCCTAGTAATGAAATTAGAAGATTCAAAGACCATACTAATTGACACTAGGAGTTAGAATATTTATTGTCTTAATTTCTTATTTATAAATTCTAATTCCCCTATATGTCTTTTAGTTAATAATAAAACATCTCTTTGTGTGCAATGACACAATATATTAGCTCATATTAATTATAAAATTATTAATAATCTTTTGTCAAAAAACTTAGTTATGACAGATTCTAAGAGGAATTGTGCCCAAGATAGTCCTTTTCATGCATGCAAAATGGGCAAGCAAACAGAGGTTTCTTTTAAGGCTTCATCTGGCATGACGTTTTTGCTGGGCACCAACTAACTAAACTTTTTGGTTCTTGTAGGAAGGCTTCAAGCTTTTTCTTGGCAGCAAAATGGCGAGGGAGTTGAAGTCGAGCCGTAACTTTTAAATCGATAAAACCCTAAAAGTTGTTTGTGTCTTGGCCAATCTCTTTCTTTTGTAGTTCGTCGATCAACAACTCTAAGAAATAGTGGGGCCCACTTGCAGCTTTCAGCTGCACCTTGCTTTAATGTAAGAAGACGTACAATGGCTTCTCGGCAGAGTTTGTCGTGTTCAGTAGCTTCTCCGTACTTAATTTGAAATTAGTTGACTTTGTTGATTTAGCAGATTTTGCTAACGTCGGCACCTGTGTACTTAGCAAAAATCGAGCATCAGTGGAATAGGCGTTGAGTGAATGAATTTTACTCAACGCCGAGGGACTTAGACAGAATTATGTCTATCTAGGCATTGACAGCATTGAGTGAGCAAGCCTCACTCAACGCCTTTTGCCTTAGCTTATTCTTCAGCCTTTTCTGCATGCTTGGCGTTGAGAGCGTTGAGTGAGCATGTCTCACTCAATGCTTTCTTCCTTAGCCAGATTTTTCTACTCCTTGGCATTGAGTGAGTAAGCTCCACTCAACGCCAAACCACTTAACAGATTTTTTTTGTTCATCTAGCGTTGAGTGAGTAAGCTACACGCAACGCATTTGAACTTAGACAAATATCAACACAAATTTTCTGTGGCTTTGACTTATAAGGCAATACTAAACGAATATAGAGTATGACATTGAGTGAGTGATACTTAATGTCTGTGGACTTAGCCACTTTTCTGCCCATTTCTTCTTTGGCTTTACTGCATTAGCCTGTCTCACAACCTTTTGTTGTATGGCGTTGAGTGAGTTGACTTCACTCAATTCCTGTAGACTTAGCCACTTTCTCAGCTTGTCACTACTTTAGCTTTGACTGTATAAGCTCCACTCAGCGCTATAAGTCATCTGGCATTGAGTGAATGACCTTCACTCAATGCTTGTGGACTTGGACAGTTTTGTGTCTATAAAAACCTTAGGTAAGTGTTTACCTGACCTAGCCACTTAGGCTACCAGTCCTATCATTATTGCTAGGACATCCCTGCATACATGAACTCAGGCATACATCAAATACAACTTTATGTATATCATTGACAAGATTGACTTCCCCAAATCTAGGACATTGTGGGCAATGGACCCAACAGAAGTTTTAAAGCAGATGTCGACACCCAGCAGACAGTTGTGTCGAGACTGCTGAGATGTCTCGACACCTTGCAATTTATAGTCTAAGAACACTAAGTATTATTATGTCGAGACACTTGGGACTTCTTGACACTTATGATTTTGAAGTTATAAAGAGTCAACATAGCTGAGTGACAAGTCAAGTCAGAAGTGTCATGTCAGCTACAGTGACTTGACATCTCATCAAAATATGTTTGAAGGAAAACTTGAAGTATGACGGCATATGATGTTGTTATCAATCAGAAGCCAACAAACAGTGAAGGCTATAAATAGAGGGGTCATCTACAAAGAATAGGAGGAATTCAATAATCAATCAATTTACTCATTCTGATTTTTCCTAAGTTAGAGAAGGGCGACAACTCCAAGAAGAAGGAAGACGCAGGTCTTCAAGAAAGTCTTATGATCGTTTCAACAAGTTGATCAGAGGATTAAGGTGGATCTGTTCTACAAGTTTTTCAAGAAAATCAAGCCGAACATCATCAAGAACATTGCAGATCCAGTGAAGAATCATTTCAACCACTTTGTTCATCAAGAACCAATCTTGTGCTGTTGAATTGAAGAATCTGAATTCTCAGATACGTCAGATCTCAGAGTTGCTATTTTTTGAGATTACTTTCTTTCTCATTTTTCCCATTAAACCTGTAAGATCTCTTTGAGATCTGAGTGTGTAGGAGATTTATTCTCCAAGTTGTAAGCCTGTGTTATAAAGGCTGAGGTAGGGTTTTTGAGAGACCTGAGGTAGGTGATTTGTGTAGGATCACTAAAGTGTTAGACTTGTATAGTTTGAGATAGTATTCTTGAGGGACCTGAGGTAGGAGATTGGGTGGATCTCTGAAGTAGTACCTGTTTGTCTGAGGTGTAGGTTTCTGGAAAGAAACTGAGTTTGTAAGATCTGTTGATCTGAGTTGAAGAGGAGGAGATATAAACTTATCTAGTATATTGATAGTGAGGAAGAAGGGGGAAGTGGATGTACCCTAGATAGGGGAACCACTATAAAATCTCTGTGTTCTGTGGATGGTTTGTGTTGTGTTCTTGTGAATGTTTTTTTCAAGTATCTGTTGAACTTTTAGTATAAGTGACAAAGAAATTTAAAAGACACATATTCACCCCCCGTCTAGGTGATTAACTACCCATAGATTTATCTTTCATAAAGGAAGAGCAATACCTCATCTGTATCAACATCAGAGCCCCTCGCTCATCCTTGGAAGGATCTCCAGTGCCAGATTTGGCTATGTTGCAATGACGCTTCTACGCCCCCATTTGGATATTGACCCTTATTATTGCAGGTATCTTATACCATTTCGCACACATTGCACCTTATACGCACGGTGCACATCGCGCCCTACAAATACATGGCGCACAACCCGCTCTGCACACACGTTATGCAAACTTCAAAATTACGCGCGCAAAGCGCCCAATGCATATTACGTCTAGCGCATGCTTCATGTGCATTATGCCTTACACTGTGCACGTTGAGTGCCACACACGCAGCACACACTTTGTGCACCCTGCATGAATAGTGCACACCTCACAAGCACCTCTTCCAGCGCACAAGGTGCCATGTGCACATCTTACCCCTGACATATTCAGCCATAAGCACACACCACCAAGAGCGAGCATTTCTCTTGGTGGATAGTTCCCCTTCCACACCTCTGTCGCACTCATCACCTCTACCATGATCACCACAAATTATCACGCGCGTGACTTAGGGAAAAGTCTCTGCCCTCAATTCGCTTCGACTATGAGTTGTGGGGACTTGGAGGGGGAATGGGGTTCCCCGGAGACGGTTCGACGAAACCCATTGAACTGCACGCAAGAGACCGAGGTATAACCATCGTGCAATCCGGTGCACCATCCGTCGTCGCCGCCACGTTAGCTGTTGTCACTACCGCGTCAGCCGCCATCACCGTCGCCTCCGCACGTGCCTTCTTCGGCACCTCGCATTGATGGCAGGGCCGCCCAGGCAGGGCGGCCCTCTGTCCACCCAACCTGGGTGGCACCTCCCTCTCATATGGCAGACGGAAGCACGGCCGCCCGTGTAACGCCCCCTGTTTTTCTGGTATTATTCTTTTGCCTGCTGACGTCATAATGACGGAAGGGCGTTACGTGTCCGTAAGTTGACGGCGCGACGCCATTTGTGCGTTTTATTTTTGGCGTCCGTTAGGTTTGACGGGCTAGATTTTGGGATATGCGTCAGAACCGAAATTTTTTACATCGGGAAGCTGAGTTATATAATTTCTAACTTGCTCGTCGAGTTTCGTCGCGATCCGAGCATTTTTGGAGCCTCGACGCAAGTTTGAAATTCGGATAATTATAAATTATCGTAACTTCATTAGGCCATAACTCGAGATCGGTGTGTCGAATTTTGATTCCGACTTTGCCGTTGGGTTCGTAGCGTCGACATTCGCCTACGTCGTGAATTTCGTCCATTTCGACGCGCGTTTGGTTCTTCGTAATAGCATAACAAATATAAATATATTTAATCATAAGAGTTTTTCTGCGTTCAGAGATCTCCGAGCGGAGCTCAGAGATCTCTGCGCTCAGAGATCTCCGAGCGGAGCTCAGAGATCTCTGTGCTCCGAGATCTCTGCTCAGAGATCTCCCCCCTCCCTATATAAGTTTTAGACAGTAAAATTTATAATAAAATAAAATTATATATATATATATATATATATATATATATATATATATATATATATATATATATATATATATATATATATATATATATATATATATATATATATATAATTGTTCGGAATGTATATAACTTAGAAAATATATATAAAGATAAAAAATCCTACTCCCTGTACCTCATCTTCTCCTGACTGAAACAAGAAACGGCAGGCCCCTTCCGTTCGTGGACCTTCCGACCGCCGCCGACGGAGCTCCGGTGCTCGGAATCGCGAGCCGAACATAGATTCGCAAAGCTCTCGCCGAGATCTACGCGATCGTGGTGAGTATTTCTACTTTCATGGAATTCTCCGTTAGGGTTTTCGGCCCTAACTTATGTTTCGACCTTATCGATGTAGATTTCAGTTTCTCGCCTTCGCTAGGGCCGATCTGCGTCGTGGTGCCTTCCGAAGTGCGGTTTCGGATGGTTTGAGGCAAGTGGTGATCTTGCACTTTCCTCTCTGCTATGCCTCTTCTCCTTTATGCTTCTAGCAGGTTTTATAATGCTAACTTCCATTTTCGTTTTGTTCTTTTGCTCATTATAAAATCATTAACTTATTTCTTGAAATCCTAACTTATGATCTGGTGGGCCTTGTCCCTTGCATTTGATTGAGTCAGAAAATATTAAATCTGTTGGAGGTCGTGCATGTTGTTGGCGGTGCCACCGGTGCGATGCTCTTTTAAAATGACAAATCTGTTGGAGGTCGTACACGATGTTGGCGGTGCCACCGGTGCGATGCTCTGAGGGCCGTGACGATGTGTGATGGTATTATCCCCGCACAGTTTCTCCTTTTTCTTCTGATGAGCTGATCAGTCACTTTAATTTGAATAAGAACAATAAGATTAATAATCTGAAAATGAAGGTTATTTGCCGATGATGAGTTTGATTTTGCCCGTCTCCACTCCTCTTTTGGCGGGCTCTTTTCTGATTGATTTTTGTTGGTTGTTATGGCTAATTTTGTTTAATATGACCCTTGCAGCTACTGTTTCCCTCTGGTCTCGCGGAGGTTTGCTTACTTTCTTGTTTTCGACATCACTTGTAACTTGTTTTTGAGGTGTTCTTTTTTTGAATGCCTCAGGTTCTGGACTGTAGCAGGTGTTAGTGCGGAGCTGCGTCATTTGCCATTTTCTGACCCTCTTGGGGTAGGGTTTTCTGTGAACTTGCCGGCCCATGGGTTCGTGTCAGGTGTTGATGCCCATGGTGCCGTTTGGTTAGACTCCGCTACTTTGCTGCTATTACTCTTTGTTTACTTTTGGACACTTGTTCTGGAACGATTAGTTATGGGTTGGCTTGGTAGACCCCTTTCTTAGATATGCTAAGGCAGTTGGGGCATTGCATACCATGATTTGAAATGTTAATCCCACTACTTTCTGCGCATGATAAATCTACTTTTATATACAGTAAATCTAGACGTCCGATACTGCATGGTGCACCTCACTTGGTCTTCATGAGCACTTAGGTCACCAAATGATCAAATCAAGTATTTTTCCGCTGCGTAAAACTATATTTTCAAACCGTGGACTAGTCGATCTACCTAGCCGAGGGACACGACTTTGCATATTGTGCATAAATTATATTTGGAACACATTGAGTTTAAAAATGATTTCTATAAGTTGCGAGAGACGATGAGTTGCCCTAACGTCAGTAGATATCCCCTACGTGACGTGGTATCACAATGCGTAGTTTCCCTACTCTGTTAGTATTTTAAATGCTGGGAAAGTGCGGGTTGTCACAGTTGGTATCAGAGGGAGGTTCTGTGAAAAAGGTAGTTGGGTGGTTGGCAAGTGAGTCGAACGACTGCTACCCTAAGCAGAACCTCAAGCGATCATTTCATTGTTTACACACACCGATATGTCATCAGTATGTCTTGACCGAAGCACAGTCACTACACTCATAGCATGATAAGAAGTATACGAGGCATATTATGTAGTATGAGATGCATAATATGTGTTGTATATGGATCCATCATAGGAGGTGACATGTGTCGGTTATGTAGTATGGGATGCATAACCACCATTACATGGATGCCCATTAGCACGTTTTATTTTTTCGTTACATGTAATGTTATGTAGTATGGGATGCATAACATTGCATGTGTACTCCGCTCATAACATGCATTAAGGCCTCTTTCTAGAATGCATAGCACTGCATACATTCATATCATCGCATAAGCACGTGTGCCAAGTTAAAGACATACCAAATGACATATGTACACACATGATTTGAAAAGAAATTTAAATGTTCATGCACTCATGTCATAACACCAGAGTCAATAGGATGATGTTGCATCATCCTAGTTAAGTTCATAGCATTGTTTCATGGGATTACAGAGCAAGGTAACAGCAATAGCAGGTAAATTTCTTTTCTGTTTCGAAATGATCCAGGAGATTTTCCATGTCTGCTTGGCTTAAGTGCCTTAAGTCGGATTCTGATTTGATGTCCATCTATCTTGTAGACATGCCTCGCGGGAGAACGACGCGATCGACTCCCCAGCCCGAGGGAGAGTCTTCTGGTGGTCAGAGCGAGTCCGTGATTGAAAGTCTGCGTCAGAGCAATGAGGCTTTGACTAGGCAGTTAGACGCGATGCAGACTCAGATTCAGTCCTTGGTGTCTGTTGCCGCGGTGCATACTCAGATTCAGTCCTTGGTGTCTGCTGCCGTGGTGCAGCAGCCTGTCGCGCAAGAACCGGTGGTGAGTCCAGCTGTTCCTGCTCCTCTGGCACCTCCAGTGGCATTGCCACTGGAGATGAACTTCATATCTCACTTCCAGCATTTGGGACCTCCTACCTATGATGGTAGGGCAGACTTCATGGCCTTGGATGATTGGGTGATCGGCATGGAGGGGATGTTCTTCTATTCAGGCATCTCCGAAGCTTCGAAGGTGATGGTGGCTGCTTATCAATTGAAGGGACTGGCAAAAGGTTGGTGGATTAGGGAGAAGGAAAGTCTTGTCGAGGGATGCTCGTGGGCGGTGTTTAAAGCAATATTGCTTAAGAAGTTTCTCCATTCGGTTAAGCGCGACCGATTGATGAACAACTTCTTGCATCTGAAGCATAGGAAGCTCACTGTTAGTGAGTATGAGATTGAATTCAGCAAGTTGAGCAGGTTCGCCCCAGAGTTGGTGGCTTCTGAGGAAGGAAGGGTGAAGTGATTTTTGAGTGGTCTCACTGGCGACATCCAGCAGTGGGCTAGTGCTTATGGGTCAGAGACTTATGCTGAAGCGGTGGAGGCCGCATTGAAGGCCGAGTCTATTGAAAAGATAAAGAATCGTGGACAACAGGCGAAGAGTGATAAGAGGAAGTTGGAAGCTCGAGATAGTTCAAAGGCATCACACTCGGACTCAAGGAAGAGGGGTATGGGGCACTGTAGCTTCTGTGGCAAGCGGGGTCATCCGTTCGAAAAGTGTTTCAAGAAGCTCGATGCGCAGGAGCAGTCGAAGATTAGTGCTATTCAGGACGCACCCAAGGCTATCCCGGTGTGCTCTTTCTGCTCTAAGCCCGGTCATGAGGCGGCCCGGTGTTTCAGGAAGACTGGGTGTTGTTTTCTATGCGGGCAGAGAGGCCATCGTATGGCTGACTGCCCAAGCTCTCAGACCGTGACTTCAGCGGTTCCTCTACAGACCTTGTCGCCGCCCCCACGGATCGTGGACAAAGGGAAGGGCAAGCTTAATATGCTGACTAGAGAGGAATCTCAAGCCTCAGCACACGTAATATCTGGTTAGCTTCCTTCCTCCTAACTTGTTCCCCTTCTTCTAGTTTTAGCTTACTAGTTGTCTGGGGATGCATGCTTGCTTAGGTGAATTTAAGGTGAAAAATAAGTGGGCGCGTGTCCTATTTGATTCGGGAACTTCTCACCCATTTGTCGCTCAGAGTTTTGTTGACAGGCACCGATGGCCTGTTGATCGGTTGGATGATGCCTTGTCTGTTAAGTTTCCATCTGGAGAGCAGGTTACGTCAGATCGGGGTATCCGGGAGTGCCCCATTTCTTTGGGCGGTGTCCAAGTTCTAGCAGATTTAAAGATGCTGGATTTGGCAGATTTCGATGTGATTCTTGGAATGGACGGGTTGTCCAAATTTGATGCCGTGATCAAGTGCAAGGAGAAGCGGCTATATTTTAATTTGGGCGACCGTTGTCCATTGAGTGTTTTTGGCCTTCCTCGAAAGGGTTCTCCAATTATTTCTGCGGTACGTGCCCGCCGAGCTTTAGCATCTAGTTGTGAGGGTTTCCTGGTTTATATCCGTGCAGTGGAAGCTTCTCGTGTTGAGCCAGCCGTGGAGGGCATCCCGGTGGTGCGAGAGTTTCCTGATGTTTTTCCTGATAAGCTTTTCGGTCTCCCTCCCGAAAGAGAGGTGGAGTTTTCTATAGACCTCGAGCCAGGACACCCGGCCCATTGCTAAGGCACCGTACCGCATGGCGCCTCGTGCGTTAGAAGAATTACGTGTTCAGTTGGATGAGCTGCTGGAGCGTGGATTCATTAGACCGAGCACTTCTCCATGGGCCGCTCCTGTTATCTTTGTGAAAAAGAAGGACGGTTCCATGAGGTTGTGTATCGATTACCGAGGGCTGAACAAGGTGACTATCAAGAATAGATATCCGTTGCCGCAGATTAACGATTTGTTCGACCAGCTGCATGGGTGCATAAGGTTCTTGAAGATTGATCTCCGTTCAGGCTACCACCAAATGAGGGTTCGTGAGTCAGTCATTCCTCTGACAACTTTTAGATCCTGACACAAACATTTTGAGTTCCTCGTGTTGTCCTTCGGTTTGACTAACACGCCTTCTGCGTTCATGGATATGATGAACCGTGTGTTCAAGGATTTTCTTGATCGTTTTGTGGTCGTCTTCGTCGACGACGTCCTCATCTATTCTCGCAGTGATGAGGAGCATGCCCATTATTTGCGGTTGGTTCTGTCTGTCCTGAGAGAGCATAAGATGTGTATGCTAAGCTTAGCAAGTGCGAGTTTTAGCTGCCTCGGGTGTCCTTCTTAGGACATGTGGTGAGCAAGGATGGATCTCTGTTGATCCAGCCAAGATTTCAATGGTGATGGATTGGAAGAGACCTTCTACACCAAAGGAGATCAGAAGTTTCTTGGGCTTGGCTGGATACTATAGGAGATTTGTGGAGGGTTTCTCCACGTTGTCTGCTCTGATGACTCGTCTGACGCAAAAGAATGCTGCCTTCATTTGGAGTGATAAGTGTGAGGAGGCTTTCCAAGAGTTGAAGAGAAGGTTATGCACTGCCCCAATTCTGATTCTGCATATTGAGGGAGTGGAGTATGCGGTGAATGTTGATGCTTCCCACATTGGACTTGGTTGTGTTCTGATGCAAGAGGGGAAGGTGATCGCCTATGGATCTAGGCAATTGAAGGTTCATGAGAAGAATTACCCTACTCATGATTTGGAGTTTGTGGCGGTGATCTACGCCCTGAAGCTGTGGAGCCATTTATTATACGGCGTTGTGTGTAAGATTTATATAGATAATAAAAGTCCGAAGTATGTATTCACACCGAAGGAGCTAAATTTGCGCCAGTGCCGGTGGCTGGAGTATGTGGCTGATTATGACGTGGACATCCTCTATCATCCTGGTAAGGCCAATGTAGTGGCCGATGCTTTGAGTAGGAAGACAACTAAAATCTTTAATTTATCGGTTTGAGCCTTGGTTGAGGAGTTCCTTTTGATGGATATTTCGGTGGTGAGCCGTGGAGAGCCCTCTGGCTTGGAAGCCGAGGTGCCTTCTTGGATTTCTCTGACGAGGTCGCATCAGAAGGACGACCCCAATTTGCAACACTTGAGAGCTAGGACCAAGAAATGATAATTATCTGATTTCTCTATTGATGAGCTTGGCACCCTCTTATATAGAGGTAGATTCTGTATCCCGGCGGTGGGAGATATTCGAGTGATGATTTGCAAGGAAGCTCACGGATCTAGTGTGGCTTACCACCCGGGTTCCACCAAGATGTATAGAGATCTGAAGCAAATCGTGTGGTGGTCGGGCATGAAGAACGACATCACCAAATTTGTATCGGAGTGCTTCACGTGCAAGCGGGTGAAAGCCGATCATCGCAGGCCTGGAGGAAAATTGACCCCTTTGGAAGTTCGCATGTGGAAATGGGAGAGTATCTCGATGGATTTCATTACCGGATTGCCGAGGTCCCCTCGCGGACATGATTCTGTTTGGGTCATAGTGGACTGGTTAACGAAGTGTGCCCATTTCGTTCCCTTCAAGGTCGGCTATTCGATGGAGAAGATTGCAGAGTTGTATGTGGATGAGGTCATTAGATTGCATGGCGTGCCTGTAAGCATTGTGTCAGATCGGGACTCAAGATATATGTCGCGTTTCTGGCAGAGCTTGCTTGGAGCGTTGGGCACCGACCTTCGGTATTCTACCGCTTATTATCTGCAGATAAATGGTCAGACAGAGAGAGTGAATCAGATATTGGAGGATATGATCAGGTGTTATATTATGGATCATGGTGGCGCTGCACGACCCCCTTGTTTTGGGCCGAAGTCAGTGAGAGACCGTTGTTAGGTCCAAAAGCTTTGGTGGAAATGGAAGAGGAGGTGACTAATATTCGGGAGAAGATCCGCGTTGCTCAGGAGCGGTATGAAAAGTATGCCAACCAAAGAAGGGCAGATCTGGAGTTTGGGGTAGGGGACAGTGTTTTTCTGAAGGCCTCTCCGATGCCAGGCGTTAAAAGATTTGGAAAGAACCACAAGTTGGATCCCAGATATGTTGGGCCATTTCAGGTCGTTAAGCGCATCAGAGTGTCTGCCTATAGATTGGAGTTACCTGCTACCTTCCCTGGCGTCCATGGTGTGTTTCATGTGAGTCAGTTGAGGAAGTGTGTCTGCAGCAATCGTCAAGTCCTCGATTCGGTGCCTCAGATTCAGCCCAATTTGTCTTATGATGAGGAACCTGTCTGTATTCTAGAGACCCAAGAGCGTGTGTTGCGGAGGAAATCCTTTCCCATGGTAAAAGTTCTCTGGCGAAATCATGACGTCGAGAGCGCGACATGGGAGCTGGAATCATCTATGCGGGAGTCTCATTCGCACCTCTTCATTTAATTATCCCAGGTGAATCTCTTCTTCCTGCACCGTTTATTTTGTCCCGATAATGTTTTCTGTTCTTACGTCAAGTTTCGGGACGAAAACTTCTTTTAGGGGGAGTGACTGTAACGCCCCCGGGTTTTCTGGTATTATTCTTTTGTCTGCTGACGTCATAATGACGGAAGGGCGTTACGTGTCCGTAAGTTGACGGTGCGACGCCGTTTGTGCGTTTTATTTTTGGCGTCCGTTAGGTTTGACCGGCTAGATTTTGGGATATGCGTCAGAACCGAAATTTTTACATCGGGAAGCTGAGTTATATAATTTCTAACTTGCTCGTCGAGTTTCGTCGCGATCCGAGCTTTTTTGGAGCCTCGGCGCACATTTGAAATTCGGATAATTATAAATTATCGTAACTTCATTAGGCCATAACTCGAGATCTGTGCGTCGAATTTTGATTCCGACTTCGCCGTTGGGTTCATAGCGTCGACATTCGCCTACGGCACGAATTTCGTCCGTTTCGACTCTCGTTTGGGTCTTCGTAATAGCATAGAAAATATAAATATATTTAATCTTAAGAGTTTTTCTGCGCTCAGAGATCTCCGCTCAGAGATCTCTACGCTCAGAGATCTCCGAGTGGAGCTCCGATATCTCTGCCCTCAGAGATCTCCGCTCAGAGATCTCCGAGCGGAGCTCAGAGATCTCTGCGCTCAGAGATCTCCGCTTAGAGATCTCCCCCCTCCCTGCATAAATTTTAGACAGTAAAATTTATAATAAAATAAAATTATATATATATATATATAATTGTTAGGAGTGTATATAACTTAGAATATATATATAAAGGTAAAACAATCCTACTCCTTGTACCTCATCTTCTCCCGACTGAAACAAGAAACGCAGGCCCCTTCCGTTCGTGGACCTTCCGACCGCCGCCGACGGAGCTTCGGTGCTCGGAATCGCGAGCCGAACATAGATTCGGAAGGCTCTCGCCGAGATGTACGCGATCGTGGTGAGTATTTCTACTTTCATGGAATTTTTCCGTTAGGGTTTTCGGCCCGAACTTCTGTTTCGACCTTGTCGATGTAGATTTCTATTTCTCGCCTTCGCTAGGGATGATCTGCGTCGTGGTGCCTTCCGAAGTGCGGTTTCGGGTGGTTTGAGCCAAGTGGCGATCTTGCACTTTTCTCTTTGCCATGGTTCTTCTCCTTTATGCTTCTAGCAGGTTTTATAATGATAAGTTCCATTTTCGTTTAGTTGTTTTGCTCATTACAATATCATTAACTTGTTTCTTGAAATCCTAAATTATGATCTGGTGGTATTTGTCCCTTGCCTTTGATTGAGTCAGAAAATGATAAATCTGTTGGAGGTCGTACACGATGTTGGCGGTGCCACCGGTGCGATGCTCTTTTAAAATGATAAATCTGTTGGAGGTCGTACACGATGTTGGCGGTGCCACCAGTGCGATGCTTTGAGGGCCGTGACGATGTGTGAGGGTATTATCCCCGCACGGTTTCTCCTTTTTCTTCTGATGAGCTGATAAGTCTCTTTAATTTGAATAAGAACAATAAGATTAATAATATGAAAATGAAGGTTATTTGCCTATGATGAGTTTGATTTTTCCCGTCTCCACTTTTCTTTTGGCGAGCTCTTTTCTGATTGATTTCTGTTGCTAGTTATGGCTAGTTTTGTTTAATCTGACCCTTGCAGCTACTGTTTCCCTCTGGTCTTGCGGAGGTTTGCTTACTCTCTTGTTTTATACATCACTTGTAACTTGTTTCTGAGGTGTTCTTTCTTTGAATGCCTCAGGATCTGGACTGTAGCAGGTGTTAGTGCGGAGCTGCGTCATTTCCCTTTTTCTGACCCTCTTGGGGTAGGGTTTTCTGTGAACTTGCCGGCCCATGGGTTCGTGTCAGGTGTTGATGCCCATGGTGCCGTTTGGTTAGACTCTGCTACTTTGCTGCTATTACTCTTTGTTTACTTTTGGACACTTGTTCTGGAACGATTAGTTATGGGTTGGCTTGGTAGACCCCTTGCTTAGATATGCTAAGGCAGTTGGAGCATTGCATACCATGATTTGAAACGTTAATCTCACTACTTTCTGCGCATGATAAATCTACTTTTATATACAGTAAATCTAGACGTCCGATACTGCATGGTGCACCTCACTTGGTCTTCATGAGCACTTAGGTCACCAAATGATCAAATCAAGTATTTTTCCGCTGTGTAAAACTATATTTTCAAACCGTGGACTAGTCGATCCACCTAGCCGAGGGACACGACTTTGCATATTGTGCATAAATTATATTTGGAACACATTGAGTTTAAAAATGATTTTTATAAGTTGCGAGAGACGATGAGTTGCCTTAACGTCAGTAGATGTCCCCTACATGACGTGGCATCACAATGCGTAGTTTCCCTACTCTATTAGTATTTTAAATGCTGGGAAAATGCGGGTTGTGATAGCCCGCCCCATTTCCCGGCGGCCTGCCTAGGTGCAAGGATGCCCAGATCGTGCGACCTTCTGGCCGCCCAGATCGTGCGGCCTTCTGGCCGCCCAGATCATGCGGCCTTCTGGCCGCCCAGATCATGCGGCCTTCTGGCCGCCCAGATCGTGCGGCCTTCTGGCCGCCCCAATCGGGCGACCTTCTAGCCACCCTCTCTGGGCGGCCTCTCCGCCGTATAGGGAAGGCGACATCTTCGCCGCCCGCCCTAGGGGAAAGGCCACCCAGATCGGGCGGTCTTCTGGCTTGCCTTTCTTGGTGGCTTCTCTACTAGTAGGGGCAGGCGACACCTTGGCCTGCTGCCCCCATTCTGGCCTCATTCCAGGAAGTAGGGCTGCCTCAAATCGAGCAGCCTTTTGGCCGCCCGGTTGGGGCGGCCTTCTCGCCACCCGAAGGGGGCAGCGATCTCGCCACTTGGCCCTGGCCGGGGACACTCTTCATCGGCTGTCGTCCTCCTCCGACCGTTGTCCTCACTAGACCTCCCCTCCACTGAAAGGAGAGGCGGTTAGTTTTCTGATGAGGGCGATTATTTTCCGGCAGGGGGTGTTTTTGTCATTTGCATAAATATGACTATTTGCATGCCCTAAATGGAGCAATTCTATTCATCTGGCCGGTGGTTACGGGGGAAATTACCGGCTTGCCCCTCATAAAATCTATAAATAGCGCTCATTCCTCCTAATTTGGGATCTTTTCCTCCGCCAAAAAATCATCCTATGAATTTCCTCCCTCCTCTCCTCCTCATATGAATTTCTCTCTCCTCTTCTCTTCCTAGCACGCTCCCGCGCACGCCTCTTCCTTACGCGCTCCCACACGTGTCTCTTCCTTTCACACTCTCGCATGTGGCTCTTCCTTGTGTGCACCCACACACGTATCTTCCGTGTGCGCTCTCGCGCGTTCCTCTTCTTTGAGCGCACCTGCACACACCTCTTCCTTGTGCACTCTCGCGCGCTGCGCTTCTTTCCGCGTTCCGCCTCCTTGCGCGCATCTGCATGCTCTACTCTAGCAAGCGCTAAGCCCTCTCTCCTCCAGCAAGCGCTCTGCGTGCTCCCCTCCAGCAAGCGCTCTGTGTGCTCCCCTGAAGCAAGCGTTACGCGCGCTCCCCTCCAGCAAGCGCTCTGCGTGATCATCGCCAGTAAGCGCTCCGCGCACTCTCCTCCAATAAGTGCTCCATGCACTCTCTGTCAGCAAGCGCTCTGTGTGATCCCCCCCAACAAGTGCTCAGCATGCTTTTCACCAGCAAGCGACCCGAATGCTCAAGAACAACCGCCCACAAGCTCAATAACAACGCTCCAATCACTGACAGGAGAACCACACCAGACTTCTCAAAAAGTCAATCAGAGACAAGACACATAGATAAAGCCACGTAGAACGCGCCGCTCAATCTTCCAAGAATCAAGTGTTGGGACGAGCAAAGCAGGTCGCTCCTGCTTCAGAGTTTCAACAAAAGACTTCAAAGCACGACTGGTTCATCCCTCACAACTCAAGTAAATGTTCATATCAAAAACTGTAACGAGAGGCGTCCAATCGCCTCGAGTTCTTCAAAGAAACTCTCGACACCAACTTAGCAAATAATGGAGGTTTGGTCGGCACAGATCCGACCACGTGATTTTTCACCCAGTTGAAAGGTTTTCCACATTAAATTTTTTTCTCAACTTTCTACTTACTGTGACTGTGTGCAGGCCCGACTTCTGTCATGCTAAGGCGATTCAATTTAGTCCGATTTACCAGAGCCTTGAGCGATCCACACCATATAGATACAAACAATTATATAGAAGATACTTATGGCTCATAATAATACATAGTCATTGTTTGAGTGATAATGAAGTATTATCATCGTTAAACACTGGTACAAATGGTTCCTATTACAGTCCACTATTTTTTTAATAAAAACAATTGAGTAGACACTCAATACCAATTAGTCTGTTCATAAATTTTGATTTTCATGACAATTTCCACCAAAGATCTCCTCTCAATTTTGGCTTTGTTTTTTTTTGAGCCTGCCAAAAAATCATCCTATGAATTTCCTCCCTCCTCTCCTCCTCCTATGAATTTCTCTCTCCTCTTCTCTTCCTAGCACGCTCCCGTGCACGCCTCTTCCTTGTGCGCTCCCGCACGCGTCTCTTCCTTGTGCACACTCGCACGTGGCTCTTCCTTGTATGCACCCACACACGTCTCTTCCGTGTGCGCTCTCGCGCGTTCCTTTACCTTGAGCGCACCTGCACACACCTCTTCCTTGTGCACTCTCGCGCGCTGCACTTCTTTCTGCATTCCGCCTCCTTGCGCGCATCCACATGCTCTACTCTAGCAAGCGCTACACACGCTCTCCTCCAACAAGCGCTCTGCGTGCTCCCCTCCAGCAAGCGCTCTGCGTGCTCCCCTGAAGCAAGCGATACACACTCTCCCCACAAGCAAGTGCTCTGCGCGATCATCGCCAGCAAGCGCTCTGCGCACTCTCCTCCAATAAGCGCTCCACGCACTCTCCGTCAGCAAACGCTCTGTGTGATCTCCCCCCAACAAGTGCTCAGCGCGGTTTTCACCAGCAAGCGACCCGCATGCTCAAGAACAACCGCCCGCACGCTCAAGAACAACGCTCCAACCACTGACAGGAGAACCACACCATACTTCTCAAAAAGTCAATCAGAGACAGGACACAGATAAAGCCACATAGAACGCGTCGCTCAATCTTCCAAAAATCAAGTGTCGGGACGAGCAAAGCAGGTCGCTCCTGCTTCAGAGTTTCAACAGAAGACTTCAAAGCACGATGGGTTCATCCCTCGCAACTCAAGTAAATGTTCATATCAAAAATTGTAACGAGAGGCGTCCAATCGCCCTCGAGTTCTTCAAAGAAACTCTCGACACCAACTTAGCAAATAATGGAGGTTTGGTCGGCACAGATCCGAGCACGTAATTTTTCAATCAGTCGAAGGGTTTTCCACATTAAATTTTTTTCCCAACTTTCTACTTACTGTGACTGTGTGCGGGCCCGACTTCTCCCAGGCTAAGGCGATTCAATTTAGTCCGATTTACCAGAGCCTCGAGCAATCCACACCTTATAAATACAAATAATTATATAGAAGATACTTATGGCTCATAATAATACATAGTCATTGTTTGAGTGATAATGAAGTATTATCATCGTTACACACGGGTACAAATGGTTCCTATTATAGTTCACTAATTTTTTTAATAAAAAAAATTGAGTAGACACTCAAAACCAATTAGTCTGTTCATAAATTTTGATTTTCATGACAATTTCCACCGAAGATCTCCTCTCAATTTCCACCGAAGATCCCACCCCGGTCGGGCCTCACTTCAGTCTGACTGAATCGGACTGAAGTTAGGCGATTCCCATTTTACCCCTGCAGTTAATAAACATTGCTGAATAATTTCCAGTCTTCATCCCGCACGACATCTTCCCCGACGGAGGCGGAAATCCCAGCCTACGTGAATCCCGCACAACAGCCTCCTTTCCTCGCCTCCTCCGCCAGTAGCATCGCCAGTCCCGGGGACCCTTTCCCTACTAATTTATATCGAGATCGAGCCGCCGGAGAACCAGTCTTCATCAGAGCCGGAATCCCTTTTTCATCATTCCCTCGCCCCTGCTCCTCCTTATCTGCTCCTCCGCCCCTGAATCCCTTTTCCTCCATCAACGAACCTCTGCTACCTTCTGCGAGAACGACAAGACGCCCTAGGACCAGGTAGATCCCCACTTCCTACTCTATTTCCTTCTCCAAGGTAAATCGTATACACTTACATCTACTCCCCCCATCCTGATCCTCATCTCCACCAGGGACAGAAAATCTGATTTCTGCCGGATAGAGGCCGGGACTTCTCGTCCTGCAACTTCCTCTCCTTCAGGTAGTAAACTGCCCCTTCTCGTGTATCTCCTTCTTCGATTTGGTGAAGAGTACTGGCAGGGATCCTTTGGGTGTATCGAGGATGGCTTGCGGTCAAACAACCCAAGCATGCACCACGACCCCCCTTCCCTCCTCTAATTCCTGGTTTTGGATGGGGATCTAGCCAAAGATTTGGTAGTATCTCCTCCTCCTCCTCTTTCTCTCTCTCTTTCTCTCTCTCCCGCCCTCCATATCTCTCTTTTTTATCTCACTCTCACTGATTGAAAATAGGAGTAACATCTAATGAATATAAAAGAACCTTTACATGGTTTGAATTCTCTTAGTTTGGATGGTTTGAATTATTTTAGTTTTGATAGTCTGAATTCTCTTAGTTTTCATGATCTGAATTTTCTTAGTTTTGATTTGTTTTTTATGAACTTGTACATAAAGGGCAGCGGGACTTCAAATGGACAAAGCTCTGGAATCATAACCTTGCCTCTACGTCCTTATTGTTTTTTTATTTCAAAAATGAATAATCATAAGTTTACCTCTATGTTTTTATTGCATTTGATTTTTGTTAAGACATAAATTATTACTTGCAAATTATCTTGTGGTTGTTTCGGTTTCGTTTTGGTTTGAGTCATCAGACACAAAAAAACACGTCCTCGAAAAAGGAATAACGGCTTTAGTGAAATGCTTTGTGAGAGAGTTGTTACACTCACAAATTTGATTTTTGGGCATGGTATTTTCCAGATAGTGGCGAGATTCTGTCAACGGTGGAATGCTTTGAATTATTACCTTCTTGGCCTTGGCATGAGATGTTGGTAGCATCACCTTCTCTCCCTCCCATTTCCCTCTGTCATACCTATTTATTTCTATTTTTATTCTTGTACTGTTCTAATGAAAATTTATTTTGATTATTTTCTTACTTTATAGTCTGAAAAGGTTGATTTGGAGAACACCCATGTCACTGAACGTCAAATACAATCAAAAGGATCTACTTCAGCAAATTGCCAATTGCAATCTCTTTAGATGCTGTCTGAATTATTAAAGTCGAAGTTATCCATGAATACTCTGTTTGCTTCAATGTTATTATTATATAAATCCACTTAGACAATCCCAATTGTTCTTGAATATTTATATGCAAATTGCAATCTCTTTAGATGCTGTCTCAATTTGGCCTATTTAGATAACATTTGACATGTATATCAGTTTAAGAAATTATATAAATGTTTGCAAGCCAAAACAACATATGCAGATTTTTCTCTACATCTACTAAATTTTTTTTATACCTTGAATGAACAATACTGTTTGATGCTTTTGGGGTCAGATTATCAGGTTTCTAAAAGAAAAGCTTAAAATGAGTGGCTATAGGCAGGTGTAAGTTCATTACATTAACACTGGGGTTCCCTATACAAGGACAGAAAGCTTCATGGATTTGTTTGAAGGTCTTTCATATTCCCTAGCAGACATGTTTCTTCTAGAACCTTTGCACGAATCGGTATTCTAAAATTTTAGATAATTCTTCTTTCTTGTTTTTATGTATGATGTATCATGCCAATGTGTGTACTTATGAAAGACAGATATTTTCTCACATATCATTCTACTTATAATTTTAGCACCTTTGATTGATGGCTATATGCAGGGACATTTTGGGATGTCACACTAATAGGCATTGGCATAAGTAACCGCACAAGCTGATCATTCTCATGCTCAAAATAATAGCCTGGCAGAACATCCATCTTCTCGATCATTAGGCACCTTCACACACCAAGTTTCCAACATTAACATGCAGTATATTTATTCTAGCACAAATAATCATAATTCTATCTCAATCAGCAGCCATTGTTGTTGATAAACTTGTTGACGATGGCTACAACTGGCAAAAATATGGGCAAAAGTAGGTTAAGGGCAGTGATATCCAAGGAGCAATTATAAATGTAACAACCCAAAATGTCCAGTCAAGAAGAAAGTCGAATGTTCCCTTGATGTCCAAGTGACCGAGATAATCAACAAGGGACAACGCAATCACCAGAAGCCACCGTCCAATAAACGACCAAAAGAGATTTCAACATTAGCTGTTTTTCCTGGTTGGCTCTGATAGGGGAATCACAAAAGGATACAGTATGATTACCAAATGATATAGTCTCTTTCACAGATGTGGTTTATGTTAAAGGTTTTAAAACATAATCTCATAAGCATAAGTCAATTATGTGACAAAGGGTATATAGTTGAGTTCTACAAAAACAATTGTCTGATAAAAACATCTGATAAATCAGAAACTATTTTAATAGGCACTCGGAGTAGAAATTTTTTATGTCTTAACTTTCTTTGTTTGGAGTCTTCTACGCCAGTGTAATTTTTGGCAAAAGATATTGCATCTCTTTGTGATCAATGACACAAGAGACTAACACATATTAATTTCAAAATCATAAAATATGTTTTTTTTCTCACAACTTAGTGCGTGATGCACCCAATATTAAGTGTGTTAAAGAGAGACCTTGTCACACATGCCAAATGTGTAAATAGACAAGAGCTACCTTTAAAAGCATCTTCTCCAAAGATTCTTTGAGATGTCTCTATCTGCTCCATGTGGACTTATTCGGTCCCTTGTCAGTTCGCAGTTTAGGAGGTAAAGCTTACACCTTTCTTATTGTTGATGACTACTCACGTTTTGCATGAGTGTTCTTTCTGAAACACAAGTCATATATCTTTGACTCTTTTACTAGCTTTGTTAGACAGACACAAAATGAGTTGAACTACTCCGTGGTTAAAGTCAAAAGTGACCATGGAATAGAATTTGAATTTGGTGGCATGATAGAGTTCTGTGCAAACCAAGGTATCTTTCATGAGTTTTCCTCTCCTCGTACTCCATAACAAAATGCAGTTGTCGAGAGAAAGAACAGAACACTCATTAAGGCAGGCTAAACAATGTTGAATGACTCTACATTACCTGAGCACTTCTGGGCAGAAGCAATCAACACATCTTGTCACGTGAAAAATAGAGTCTTAATCAACAAGAATCATCGTAAGACACCTTATGAGCTTTTGAAAGGAAAGAAACTGATCGTGTCCTTCAAAATCTTTGGAAGTAAATGATTCATACTTAATAATAGGAAGTATTACAAAACTAAGTTTAGTGAAAAATATTTTTAAGGTATTTTTGTAGGATATAGTAGCCATAGTAAGACATATATGATTTTTAATAAGAAAATCTTGGTTGTAGAAGAATCCATTAATATTGTATTTGATGAGACGAGTATGCTTCATAGCAGCACTTCTAGTATTCTTGTTGAAGATACAGGTTCGTAAATAAAAGAGCTAAGATTTGAAGGAGTAATTAAATATGATGTATCAAGTTCCATCAAAGTCAATACTCCAAGCTTGATCGATGATGAAGAACTTCAAGTTGAAGAACATGCACCAGAAGAAGCAGAGCCTCCTGGTGGTAATGCAAGGAATTTAGTGATCCGACCTTCAAGAGATCACCCCGTTGATCTGATCATCAGAGATCCAAGTGAAGGAGTTCAAATAAGAAGAGGTACAACTAACAAAGTATTTAATTTAAGTTTTCTTTCCCAGATTGAGTCAAAGAAGTTCGAAGAAGCAAATAAGGATGCTTCATGGATCATCGCAATGCAATAAGAGCTCAATCAGTTCAAAATATGCAAGGTGTGAGAGCTAGTACCAAGGACCAAAGGTCACAATGTTATAGGGACGAAATGGGTCTTCAGAAACAAGCTGGGAGAGAGAGAGTCATTATAAAGAATAATGGCAGACTTGTGGCTCAAGGTTACCGACAAGAAGAAGGGATAAACTTCGATCAGACTTTTGCGCTGGTGGCCAGACTCGAAGCAATCAGATTGTTCCTAGCGTATGCTGCTCACAAAGGCTTCAAAGTCTATCAAATGGATGTGAAGTCAGCTTTTCTTAATGGTAATTTAAAGGAAGAAGTATACATGGAACAACCCATAGGTTTTATCGATTCATCCCTTCATGATTTTGTTTTTTTTCTTCATAAAGCATTGTATGGTTTAAAATAAACTCCTCGAGCTTGGTATGAGACACTGTCTAGATTTCTTCTTGAAAATAAGTTTACAAGAGGAAAGATAGACAAGATATTATTGTTTAGAGAAGTAAAAGACAAGATTTTGTTAATACAATTATATGTCGATGATATTATATTTGGGTCTATATATGACAATATTTGCATGAAGGTTTCCAACTTGATGCAAAAGAAGTTTGAAATGAGTAATATGAGTGAGCTGAAGTATTTCTTAGGACTTAGGTGAAGTAATCTGAAGATGGAATTTTCATCTCTCAGACGAAGTTCACCAAAGAGTTACTTAAGAAATTCAGATGGAGAATGCAACCTCTATGAGGACTCCAATGGGTCCAACTATGTCTATGGAAAAGGATGGGAAAGGTAAACCTTTTGAAGAAACCAAGTACAGAAGCATAATTATATCCTTGCTCTATCTCACTGTTAGTATACCAGATATAATGGTTTCAACATGTGTCTGTGCAAGATTTCAGGTGAACTCTAAGGAATCTCACTATACTGCTACAAAGAGGATTTTAAGATACCCTATAGGCACACATACTATTGGCTTATGGTGCCCAAGAAGTAATGACTACGAGCTAAATGGTTTTTCAGATGCTGATTTTACAAGGAGCAGGGATTATAGGAAAAGCACTTCCGAGATGTGTAAATTCCTTAGAAGAAGGCTTATCTCATGGAGTAGCAAGAAACAAAATTATGTGGCAATCTCGACTTCTGAGTCAGAGTATATCTTTACAGGTAGTTGTTGCGTACTACTTTTATGAATAAGAAATCTGCTTGAAGACTACAACATGAAGTTGAAGGAGATTCCTATATTTTGTGATTCATCAACTGCAATTGCAATTGCCAACAATCCAGTTTCTCACAGCCTGACAAAACATATCGAGATACGCTATCATTTCATCCAAGAGCATGCAAAGAATCAAGATATCAACCTTTACTACATGTCAACGGACAAACAAGTTGCAGATATTTTCACGAAGTCGCTAGATGAAGCCAAATTCACATACTTCAAAACTGAACTTGGAATGCTCAAAAAGGACACTTATCGTGGTCAAAAAATCAAAAGAATTCTTTCCAAGTGAGGGTTCAATTAATCAAGCCATCACAGAAGCACTCATGAAATTAATCGGGAAGACACAAGTACATTCGACGAATATTCGTGAACCCTCGACGATTCAACGAGAAATCTTGACGCATTCAATGAATTAGATGTGTAATCACGTAAGCATTCAACATGTACTCCGGTGAGCTTTCTATGAATTAGACCTAGTTCACTTTCATTATTATTGGATCCATAGATTTTTCTCTATCAGCACCTCAGGTACGCGACCTATTAGTTTTAATCAAAATAATATATCTATATATAAAGGTTCAAGGGAAATCGAGACTTCACACAACCTCTCTTCCTTTCGTCGAAACATCTTTGCTCTCCCGACTGTTCAATATTTCGTCGACCTACAACAAGACTCGTCCATCCATCTCAATTCTGTTAGAAAATTCCTCCATTTCTTCTCAAATTAGTTCACAGATGACACACAAAGGCGCTGGTAATATCCAAGTGGGAGGAAAACTTGTTTGATCTGGATTCTCAACGACTTCAGATCAATTTCGTAATGTCATCCTAATACTAGAAACCACTGGTTTGACATTGTTGGGTATTGTATCCACAATAACCTAGATTAGGTGAAGTCACCCTTGAACTAAGATGAATTAAGTTGTATTTGATGTATTGTTTGAGTTATGTGTTTGCAGGACTTAATTGCCAAGTGTAGACCAATATCAGTCTACAATGGATCACCAAACACAGGACCATACAATGTAATCTCTCATTGTGTGATCCATGGTGTTGACTCATGTGTAGCCTCTCTATTTGGATACACTTCATTTTTCAAGCACTAGGATTGTTGGAGAAAGACATGTTGCTGATTTTAATGAAGAAAGGAAAATCCTCATGAACTAGAATTTTTCTAAGTGTTTCACTCGAGTAGAAGTCTAGGTACTCGAGTTGAACCCTTAGTCATACTCGAGTAAGTCTAGTCTGAATTCGAGTAAAATAAATGGCTCTCGAGTGATTTGATTCTAGCTATCGAGTGGCCAAGTCCATTACTCGTATAGACTTCTTCTTATTCTCGAGTTAACAGATTTTCTATCTCATAATATTTCTAAGTCTTTTACTCGAGTAGTCAAGTTCACCACTCGAGTAGTTAAGCTCTTTGTCTCGAGTAGTTAAGGTCTGCAACAACAATTGTCGCGTACTGTAGCCATCCTGCCACTTATTTGAATTCTGCCTTAGGCACAACAAATTTAGCTTTTAATGCCTTCTTATTATTATGGCCATGTACATACGGACCATAACTCTTCATCTGAATCTCCTCAAATGGTGCTTTGAATACGCTGGCACCAAAGTCATAGGGACTGGTCCATCCCTGGTATCTGCTCTTGGGCTCTACATGAGTAGGCCTTGCATGATGACCACAGGATGACTCAAGGTCAAACTTATTCGTTGGGAAGATTAACTTCTTGAACGATGGTTGACTCAAGGGTGCTTTCCCCTTTTCTTTGGTATTAGCCTTCTTGGCAGCCTTACCCTTTCCGCCGACATGGCCAAGACCACTACCCTTCTTCTGAGCTGAGAACTCATTGATAAGAAGGAGAGCAATCTTCGGCTTGGAGTAACTCTCAATGAGTTTTCTCTCCACCGCGAGCTTTTCTTCCAGCTCATCAAGATATTTTTCCTTCAAGGAATCTGTTCAAAATCGCACGAGCATGACTTTTTGTCTAAAAAATTTTATATAACTATGTCTGCGCGTTTTCTTCATGCATAATTGGATTCAACCGTGCGTGAAGGAAACACACAATTTGTTCAATTTGGTCTGGCTTTTCAGTGGTCTGTCATTACCCGTGCATTTTACTGTCACATTGGCTGTTTCGCCCATGCGTGATCAAAATTGCCCGTTCTCCTGTTGTAACATACTTGGCGATTTTCGCGTGATAAAATTTGCACGATGTATACAAGATTGTGCGCTCTTCCGTGCGTGCCTTTTTTTGACATTTCACTATTTAAGCGCTGGATTTCTCCCTATTTTGGGACCATCTTTTTTGTGCCCAGGGCTTAAGTTCCGACCCTTTTCACTGCTACACCACTGCCCACCTTTAGGAGGTACTCCGGCCTTAATACTCCTGCAAATCTAAGTCATGTACATCCTCTATGCCTCTCCATCATTTGCGTGCTTCCAAGCTCCATTTAGAGGTGATTTTCGCTGCACCTTTGGAGTTCTCTGGCGAGATTGTGTCCAAAAGTGATTTATGAGGAAGACAAGCCTATTGGAAGGTGGTGACAACCCTTCTCTACCCTGGACGGAAGTTGGAGCCCGAGCACGGTCGAGGATTAACAACACTATGATTCCGACAGCGCACCTTCAACGAGTCTTCGTGCTTTGGTTGTTGTCTCACATTTTCATTGTAGTATTATTTTCTTGAATGTTTAGTTGTATGGAATGATATTTGTTTAAACCCTAATTGCTATTATTATGTTATTTCCACGTCTATGTGGCTGCATTGTGGTTTATGTGAGGGAAGAGCGCCTCTATCCCATCTTCTCCATCCCACCATTATGAGAGTGGACACACTAGCAATTGTTATTGCCAAGCATTTCAAAGAGGTGTCTTTGACCCTCAATTCCACCTGTGCTAACCATTCACCTGCTTGACTTCTCGCCCATCCACACAACGAAGCAGAGCATAGCAGCCTGCATAGACTCCATCCACCAAGCAAAGCGATGATTGCGACCTATATTAATTTAATTAGTTGTTATTTTTACATTTCAAAACAATCAAAGCCCCCTTGTTAGTTTTAAAATCTTTATAATTTATTTTCCAAACGATAGAATCGCCACACAGTCCACGTTATTTCTGAGATCGATAATTGAGGAAATTTTCCTAGTTTTATGTTATGTGTACGACTAGTACACTTATCGTCAAACGCATCAAGTTTTTGGCACCATTGCTGAGAAAAGTGGGCGTCGTGTATTCTTCTGTTTTGAAAATAGTTATAAAGGTTTGTCTATTTGATTTTGGTTTTTCTTCTTGAGTTTGTATGTAGGGGTGAGACACTGGTGATTTAGCTGACTATGATCCAGAGATAGAGCGGATGCTTTGTGTGTGCCACCGTACTGCTGCCTCCATGGATAATATCAGGAAAAATTGGAATGATCACATGGGAGAGGGTGAGACCTAGGTTGGTCAAGCTACTAACTAGCATAATGTGGTATGGCTGAAGCCCAGAATGATGAGGGATTACACCACTCCAATTATCAGGGGTGTGTATCCAGGGTTTCGCCCGGAAATTTCGAAGAATCAATTTGAAATCAAGCCGGAAATCTTGAATATCATCCACAACAATGCCCAGTGTTTTGGGATGCCAAGTGAAGACCCTAATCTTCACTTAGCAAATTCTTTGAGATTTGCGGTACATTCTGGTATGCTGGTATCTCTAATGACACAGTAAAGTTGAGGTTGTTTTCAGTCTCTTTGTTGTTAAAATTGAAAGAATGACTCCACACTATTTTGTCAGGAGCTATGGCTACATGAGATGATTTATGTTGGGTATTGTATCCACAATTACCTGGATTTGAGGAAGCCACCTGTCAAGCTAAGATGAATTCACAATGTATTTGATAAAATATTTCAAGTTGTGCTTGCAGTTATTCCACGCTAAGTGCACACCAATGTCAGGGTGCAGTAGGTCAATATACACGGGTCTGCACGACGTAATCCCTCGTTGAGCAGATCAGTGTGTTGGCCTACATGTACTCTCTCTACTGGAGTGCACTTACTTTCAAGTACAGGGCTGTGTTTATGCAAGAGCAGACAAGGAGCAAGGATGAGTCAAAGAGCAGCTCAGAGGCATAAGATGAAAAATCATCTAAGTAAGAATCGACGAGAATCACTAGTGATTCTCGCCGAATCGTCGAGAATCACTGGCTGATTCTCGCCGGCTAAATTAGAGTGCAATCAAGTCAGATTCGACGAGAATCACTTTGTGATTCTCGACGGATCGACGAGAATCACTTTGTGATTCTCGACGGATCGTCGAGAATCACTTTGTGATTCTCGCCGAATCGTCGAGAATCACCCTTGATTCTCGACGATTCGACGAGAATCACAGGTGATTCTCGCCGATTTTGACTTGGGCAATTTCCTGGAAACCGCTGGACCGGATTCTGCCGCTGACTCTGTTCTGAACCGGGGTTAGGGTTTCTTCAGGTGGGACCCATAACGGTTATAATGGGGTATTTTCACCGTATATATATACGCGTATTTTTGAACAGTTGACACACACACAGAAGCCGAGCGACGATCTTGACCTAAAATCGCGAAACTGCTCCGCCGCCGCCGTCGCCGCTCGCGCTAGTTGGTCGCCGCTTTTGATCGAGATTCTTCCTGATCTTCCGGCGACAGAAGCTTAGCCAAGCTTAGAGTCTCACGTGTCTAACCAGAGATCTCTTGTCTCTTGATTTGTTGATCGGGAAAATCTTCCCCATCCGAATCGATCGAGACGATTGATCCTAGTGTGATCGTTGCTAGACCTAGCTAGCTTCGCTACGAAGTTTGGATCTCCAGAGTACTGCAGCCGCACATCGTTGTCGCCGCCGATCCCGTGAACCAAGCCGCCGCCCATCTTGCCGCCGCCGGTTCCGGGGAGATTCTCTCCAAGAGAGATCTAGGGTTGTGGACTATTCGTGGACTTCAAAAACACGTCGTCAACGAAGAGGGACACCTTAGTCTCCAAACGTAGTTTGTATCTCTTGTACATTCTAGTTTTACTTTTGTTGTAAAGGAACGTTGGTTCCTATTTGTAAGGGTTGGGTGCAACCCGTGTGTGGGAGTGTTGACTCCTACGTGTGGAAGGGTTCCTTCCGATAGTGCAAGGATTGGATTTCAATCCTGTTGGTGAAGAGACCGAGTCATCCCTTGTTGGGAGATAGGTCGAAGGGGGAAAGTGGATGTACCCAAATCGGGGAACCACTATAAATAGCTTGTGTATTCTGTGTGCTGTGCTGTTTATTTTTATTGTGCAGGTACAATTTTAAATTCCGCAAAAACGCTGCACGTCACCTATTCCCCCCCCCATAGGTGAAGATAGTTGACACTAGGTGGACTTTCAAGTGGTATCAGAGGCAGGTTGCTCATCAAAAAGGTTTACACCTTGAGCAGAATCCTGCCACCTGTGTCAGAAGCATGGAGCTGGATCATGAGATTTCTCCACTAAGACTTCCCACATGCACAAAGGAGTATTATCCAGTCTGGAAGATGAGAGTGTCATATCACTTGGAGGCTATCGATCCTCGAGCATCTTTCATCCTGGAAGAGGGTCCTTTTATTCCTATGAAGACCTCCGGCTCTGGAAAGAATATCCAAGTGCCCAAGTGTATTGCGGAGATGTCCGAGACGGAACTTTCCTTATTTAATCTGGACAAGAGGATTCGTCAGATTATCATGGATATCTGGTCTGGACCTTCTTGCTCTAGATTGGAAAAATGTGAGACGGCCAAATCTATGTGGGTGATGATCTCAGAGCTGATGGGGGGATCAGAGAAAGCTGGAATCTGCTGTCAACTAGAGGATGAAGCCTATGTGGGGGTCCTCGCCTCTGAAGATGAAGGCAAGGATCAATCGGACAGCATCAGAGCTCCAGTGTCCGTGTCAGAGACTGAAGAGGCCAGTGAGGAAAGCAGCTCTGATGAGGATGACACAATGGTCACTGGCTCTAATGACAATAACACTGAAGAGCAGGTAACTTTTTCATCCTGCCCCGTCTCTCTTGAAGTTTTTGAAGACAGAAACTGTGTCCCTTCAGAAAATTCTGATTCCCTGAAGAGAGCCCTTCAGAAAAGCAACCTGCTTGTTGAAGCACAAGCTCAGGAGATTGCACGGCTGAAGATCTTGTTGGTTCTCCAATTGGCGTCCAACAAGGTCAAGGACTCTAAAATCTCCGATCTAGAGAGTAGTCTAGAGATTGAGAAAAGGATAGTATCAAACTTTTCCAAGGTTGATGCTATGAAGAGAGGTAGAAAATGGGTGGATCTCCCGAATTATCAATTCGTGGAGAAATGGGGAAACGGTATTCCGACCCCCCACTCCAAGCAGGAAGGCTACTCATCATGCCTTCAGGTATGATCACAGGAATAATCGTGATCACTGCAAGGGTGATCTGTCCTCATGTGGAGACACCCATAGTGCAAGGGCCGTCATGGCCACCCATGTGAGAATACCTAAGGCTCCTTCTGAGCCCTTTGTATTCTCGGCCACTGCCCATACTCGGCATGAGTCGGCTGGTATCAGCTCTCAGAACTCTTCTCTCCACCCAAGGACACAGGAAAGGGGGGTTAGAAGTCATGCTGTAAGTTCTCATGGGGCCTCAGGAAGGGGGCTGTCTGAAAGGAAGGCACCACCTCCCAGGCCTCGTGACGCTCGCTGCATGCATTCATTCCACCCTTCCACGTGTCACGGTGGAAGAGGCAGTTCTGGGAGCAGATCCAGATTTATCTCGTTTGGACCTAGGCTCATGACTACCTCAGTCACTAGATCAGGTCAGAAACGGAGATACAACATCCACGAGTGTTGGTGCTGTGGCAAGGTGGGACACTTTGCCATAGACTGTTGGCACAACCCCTCTGTGTCAAGGGCAAGGGCCTATCCACATCTCCAGGGCAGAGGTAGTCTTCCTGTCAGGATTTTTGAAGGAAGGCAGTCGAGTGTTTATGCTAACAAGAACCTAGGACCCAATATGTGTTGGGTTCCTAAGGTAAAGTAACTCTCTTTTGCAGGGTAGTCTAGGTTCCCGTAAATATAATGGGAACTAGACAGTAGATGTTTCAAGATTGAATTGGAACATGCATCTGGAATAACAGCAGTGATATCTATATGGGCATACTCACATCGAGCACCTGGTATGTTTTAGTCAGAGAGGCTAAATGCTAACTCTCATAATCCCAGGTATTTCTCATCAGCTCAAAGACTTGTGTCATTTTCTATCGACATTTACATATATATATATCTTTATATACATATATATATACATATATGTGTGCACATCTAAGAATAGGTTAACACGGTGAATATAAACCTTAGATACATCATTAAAGAGTTATCGGTAATTCCACTGGTAGATTCGAGAACTAACATCTACAGGCGTAAATTAGTTCACTGAAAACTAACGAAGATACGTCTTTGGAAATCTCAACAACGAAGATACGTCATTGGAAATCCTGACATCAAGAAATGTATGGAAAAACCCGGTTCAAACCCTAAATATATTGGCTTTAAGAAATATATATATTTTTAGAAAATTTTTATTTAATCATCTTGATATCAGAAGACCCGTTAAAGTCCGTTAAAGTCCCTTTAGACCGGTCGATATCGCACAGTTCTCGCCGACCCTTCATATTCCGCAGGAAATCCTTTTTAAACTCGCCGATCGCCTCTTTCGTCGACAACAGCAGGAATCGACAACTGCAGGACTCTCGCCGAATCGTGAAGACTTCCGTCAACATCCCGCAGGAAGCTCACCGAAGGTCTCTCGCAGGACGTTGTCGACGAAGGACCCGTGATTCTTCCCCTTCCGTCGATATCCCGCAAGATTTTTCACGAAGGACTCTCGCCGACTCTTCCCGATTTCGCCGATCTCGCCGATTGCCTTCCGTGGATCTCTCCTCTCTCTCGTCCAGGGATTTCTCCACAGTTTCAATCACTCACAGTCGGGTGCACCTCCCGGGTGTTCGTCGTCTTTATCAAACTAACTCACCGTCTACGCTGTTAGGTAACCACATCATCACCCTTACTTGGACTTTATCACTAGTGTCGCTTCCCTTTTGACTTTTGATTAAGCGTAGAGTAGGGATTCTCTCCCTAGGTTTGCAATGGCTCCAAGGACAACCGCTGGGATGGTCACTGGATGCGAGCTGGTTCGAACAGGGTTCTCTCATGCCTCAGATGAATTCAGAAACATCATCCTTATGCTTGAAGAGGCTGGACTCTCATTCGTACTGGAGCACCCCTGTAAAATCCTGGACAAGGAAGTGCTGGAATTCTTTGCAACCGCAAAACTCCGGAATGACGACTCTCTCATCAAGAGCAAAGTTGCAGGGGCAAAGATCAAGATGTCTGCCAGCAAGCTGACCCACTTCTTGCAGCTCACTAGCTCGGCGCACGAGGATTATCTGGATGAACAGGACAAAACCAGGACTTTATTATTCTGTGGACTCGCTCGAGGAACGAGGTCGATAAAGCGAAAGGATATGAATGAAGAAGGGAAACTTCTGTCAGACATCATTGGGAAGGTACTCATATGCAAACCGGGTTCTCATGACCACATCTCTGCGGACATGTTCAAGATCCTGGTGGCAATTGTCTGCAGAAAAGGATTCAACTGGGGGGCATTACTTTTTGAGAAGATAAAGGACACCCTCAGATCTCCTAGCTTTGGCCGAATCATCAGTCTGTATCTCAATCAGTTGAACAGAGATAAGTATGACATGAGTAAAGGTGTTCCTCTACATTACTTGAAGAAAATGAACTCAAGTGTTTTTGACAGATGGGAGAGGCGCATTGGGCAGGCTGCCGTGGTCGAACAACGGGAAGTATCTCCAGCCGAGGACGGAACTGTGGCTGATTCCTTAGTTATCCCCAGTGAAATTCCTGATGCTTTGACTGCAGGAATTGAGGGGGAGCCTCTACCCACTGATGCTAATATCATACCTGACATCTCCCAAATAGCCAGAGATGCAGTGGCGGATATACAAGAAGAAAGTGATGCTGTAGAGGAGACTGCTGACGAAGGGTTGGAAGATAATGTTGATGAGAATGATCTCATGGATGACGAAGGTGAGGAAGAAGGCAATGAGGGACAGGAAGCATTGGAGACTCAGGATATCACTGAAGTTCCATCTGACAAGCACGCTCCTGAGTTCGTCCCTGAGAACATTGGTGCAACAGTGGAGGGGGAGTCCGAGAAATCTACAGAGGCCGCAAGCATTCCCCCCTTAGAGACTGTGCTCGTGTCCAGCTCTACAGGTGCATCAGCTGAAGCGCAAGGGCAAGGAGTGCCTCAGGCTCATCCACTACGAGATGATCTAGCCAATCACACCGTGAATGTCATTCATGGTATAGTGGATGAGCTTAAAGCATCTTTTGAGAAAGCTCAAAATAAACTGTTGAAAAGAATTAAGAAATCGGAGAATCTCATGCTCAAGAACATAGTGGAGATCAATCACAAACTGGACGTGATGGAAAAGAAGTTTGAAGATAAATATACAGCGGCTGGCCAAGCTGTCACTCTTCTTATGGACGGATTAAAAAAGAACACCGATACTCTCGCCGTAGTGAATCAAAATGCTCATGTCGTAGCAACTAACATTCAAAAGTTTGATGGCAGTATGGTAACTCTTAACACCAATCAACAAGCCTTGGTCAATGAATTCTCCAGGACTACAAAGCATATTGATGAGTCACTGCATTCTTATGCAAACTCCATTGCAATCGAAGCCAAAAAGGGGGAGAAAGAATATATAGCTAAGATGGCTGAGCTTCCGGAAGTCATGATCAACAACTTTGAGCAGTCAAACAAATATGTTTATGACAGTTGCTGGTGGATGCTCCAACAAGCGTTAGGCGTTAATATCCCTGAAAATCCCCAGGGTGCTCCTGCTCCTGAAGATAATACTGTGGCTGATGAGGGCGACAGTGTTGAAGAAGTTCCTGTAAGTGAAGCTGATGTTCATAGGGCTGCTAGGGCCTCCTCCAAGGCAAAACTGATGGCAATGTTTGATCAAGGGGCCCTAGCAAAAGCCAGGGACAAGAGGAAATCGCAAGAAGGGACGTCTAAGGAAACACAAGCTGAAAAGAGAATCAGACTGAAGGAGGAGGAAGTAAGAAACGAAAAGTGGAGTCCAGTATCCAAGAGTATCATACTGGACACATTCTGGCTACAAGAACAAGGGGAAATCAATCGAAACAATGTATACAGCCAGCATGAGTGGGAGCTGCACAAGACCTATGAAGCCAAACGTAACATCTTCTTCAGGACCAACACTGCGACAGATAAAGCTCCTCCTCCCAGATACTATCCAAAGCCTACGGAATATGTTGAAAGGCAAAGGAAGAAGTTTTTGGCTCAAAAACTCAAGGATGACTTAGCCAAAGAAAAATAGTCAGAAATTTATAGCTTGTCATTCTCTCATAAGAACAATTAACGTGTATTATTATTATATGAATAATCTTGATATATATATATATATATATATATATATATATATATATATATATATATATATATATATATATATATGTATATGAATTTATGAGTGACTCAAGTTTTGATCTGTTTGCCTATACTCTCTTGTGCTGCATCTCTAAATTCTGTATGTTGTATATATTATCTGGTTGGTGGTATTCATCTTAGCTAGTATGATTTTGGCTTCGTCAAATAGGGGGAGATTGTTGGGTATTGTATCCACAATTACCTGGATTTGAGGAAGCCACCTGTCAAGCTAAGATGAATTCACAATGTATTTGATAAAATATTTCAAGTTGTGCTTGCAGTTATTCCACACTAAGTGCACACCAATGTCAGGGTGCAGTAGGTCAATATACACGGGTCTGCACGACGTAATCCCTCGTTGAGCAGATCAGTGTGTTGGCCTACGTGTACTCTCTCTACTGGAGTGCACTTACTTTCAAGTACAGGGCTGTGTTTATGCAAGAGCAGACAAGGAGCAAGGATGAGTCAAAGAGCAGCTCAGAGGCGTAAGATGAAAAATCATCTAAGTAAGAATCGACGAGAATCACCAAGTGATTCTCGCCGATTCGGCGAGAATCACTAGTGATTCTCGCCGAATCGTCGAGAATCACTGGCTGATTCTCGCCGGCTAAATCAGAGTGCAATCAAGTCAGATTCGACGAGAATCACTTTGTGATTCTCGACGGATCGACGAGAATCACTTTGTGATTCTCGACGGATCGTCGAGAATCACTTTGTGATTCTCGCCGAATCGTCGAGAATCACCCTTGATTCTTGACGATTCGACCAGAATCACAGGTGATTCTCGCCGATTTTGACTTGGGCAATTTCCTGGAAACCGCTGGACCGGATTCTGCCGCTGACTATGTTCTGAACCGGGGTAAGGGTTTCTTCAGGTGGGACCCATAACAGTTATAATGGGGTATTTACACCGTATATATATACATGTATTTTTGAACAGTTGACACACACACAGAAGCCGAGCGACGATCTTGACCTAAAATCGCGAAACTGCTCCGCCGCCGTCGCCGCTCGCGCTAGTTGGTCGCCGCTTTTGATCGAGATTCTTCCTGATCTTCCGGCAACAGAAGCTTAGCCAAGCTTAGAGTCTCACGTGTCTAACCAGAGATCTCTTGTCTCTTGATTTGTTGATCGAGAAAATCTTCCCCATCCGAATCGATCGAGACGATTGATTCTAGTGTGATCGTTGGTAGACCTAGCTAGCTTCGCTACGAAGTTTGGATCTCCAGAGTACTGCAGCCGCACATCGTTGTCGCCGCCGATCCCGTGAACCAAGCCGCCGCCCATATTGCCGCCGCCGGTTCCGGGGAGATTCTCTCCAAGAGAGATCTAGGGTTGTGGACTCGTCGTGGACTTCAAAAACACGTCGTCAACGAAGAGGGACACCTTAGTCTCCAAACGTAGTTTGTATCTCTTGTACATTCTAGTTTTACTTTTGTTGTAAAGGAACGTTGGTTCCTATTTGTAAGGGTTGGGTGCAACCCGTGTGTGGGAGTGTTGACTCCTACGTGTGGAAGGGTTCCTTCCGATAGTGCAAGGATTGAATTTTAATCCTGTTGGTGAAGAGACCGAGTCGTCCCTTATTGGGAGATAGGTCGAAGGGGGAAAGTGGATGTACCCAAATCGGGGAACCACTATAAATAGCTTGTGTATTCTGTGTGCTGTGCTGTTTATTTTTATTGTGCAGGTACAATTTTAAATTCCGCAAAAACGCTGCACGTCACCTATTCCCCCCCATAGGTGAAGATAGTTGACACTAGGTGCACTTTCAATTTATCATCTAAGTTCCTGGCCAAGTTTCACCCCATTGATAAGATAGTGAGCATAAGGCGTGAAATCGCTACTTTCCGCCAAAATAACCAGGATACACATACAGAGGTGTAACGCCCCCATCCATCGCATAACATATGATAGAGGGTCCAGCCGGGGCCCGACACCATATACCACGGACATGTAAGGAGATTACAAGTTGTTGCCAAACCCAAGTTCAAGTAAAAACGCGTCCTACCACAGGAGAATTCTAGCAGAAGCATTTTAATTTAAGAACCCACTCATAATGAGAATGTCCACTAAACAAAAGAAATGACATAACATAAACATATAGTACATCACATGTTTCGACCGTAGCCTTAATACAACTGTTTCATATACAATAAGTTGTTTCATACATCGGCACGCAGGCCGACGACACATGGAAATAGTAAATATTCGCTTTTGGGCCTTCGAGGGCCAGCCAACTGCAGCACATGGGCTTCAACCCACTACTTTCCACTGGGCTTTCTAGAACCTTCACAAAAGGGCCCCCCAAAATGTGGTAAACAAAGCAACAATCAACATTTTGCTGACCAATTTATAACAATCCCACCCCTTACTCGGGGCAAAATTTCTCCATCCCCGCAAACAAGGCATAACACATATATATATATATATAGTGGCAACAACAAAGTGCATTTAGGAACCATTCTCCACAGACGTTGGCCCAATGACAACACACCTCGTACACTCAGGGCACATTTTCGGTGTACCAGACTCCCCCGTGTAACACCACCATTCAGAGTTCCATGACTTAACAGTAACTTTGTTGTTCAGAGGTACTTAACTTGATGACTACGTTGTTCAGAGGTACTTAACTTGATGACCAACTGCCCATTCATAGGTACTTAACTTAACGACCTAGTCGTTTAGAGGTACTTAACTTGATGTCACAATAGTTGGCCTTCACGACCC
The DNA here is from genome assembly GCA_039583875.1 of Platanthera guangdongensis. NCBI lineage: Eukaryota > Viridiplantae > Streptophyta > Magnoliopsida > Asparagales > Orchidaceae > Platanthera > Platanthera guangdongensis. The sequence goes on along the minus strand of CM077156.1, from coordinate 119,345,523 downwards.
AACTCATCACAAGACACGCGGCTTTGTCCATTTCGGGCTGGCACCCACAACGGGCCAGGAAACTTAAGCACACAGCCTCGCATACAATGGCCCCTGAAAGGGGAAACTAGATCAGATATACTCTAGAGGGGGGTGAATAGAGTATTTGGTGCTTTTTAAAACACAAAGAAAAACTTTTGCAAAGCTTTACAACAATTGCTATAATGAGTGTAAGCAGGGAAGCAGAAATAAAATTAATCACAAAACCAAGCTATGCAGAAACTAAGCACAAGAAAATCTAGGCCAGAAACAGAAAGAAAACATGCAAAACCAGATGACACAAGGAATTATAGTGGTTCCCCAACTTGGGTACATCCACTCTTCTACCACCCTAGGTAGGAATCCACTGCAGGATGAGTTGATCAGGTGTCCTGGGCACCAATGAGCTTTTGATAAGGTGCTCAAAAACCAAAACAGATTTTTTGATCAGGTGTCTTGCCACCAATGAGCTTTTGACAAGGTGCTCAAAAACCAGATTCAAACTTTTGAAGGGAGTTTGAAAAACCCTTTACAGAGTGGGGGTGAGAGAGTTATGGCAGTCTTCTCTTTCTCAATCAACTGAGAGGACTAAGTGGATTGATTTCAAAGCTCCCCCTGAGTCCTTGATCTTCAGGAAGATGAGCTTTGCTGAGGGTGATAGGCCTTCAAAGATAGATCTCCAGCAAAAGATGATTTCAGCAAGCTGAAATGTTGAGTGTCTGGAGTCTTGAAATGATGTTGGCCTTGAACACTTTAAGAGCTGAAGAGATCTGAAGATTTTTGAAAGCTTGATCTCTCTGATGAGTGTTCTTCAGAATTCTTGTTGACAGAATATTTTCAAAGAGTCTCTGTATATTGAGTTGTGTCCTGTTCTTGTCAATCTTTTTTTTTTGATTCAAAAACACTCTCTTTTTATTCTCTGTGTCTGAATAGGATATCACTCTGTCAAAGATAGCCGTTGGTCTGCATTGATTACAGCCTTAATTGCATAATTTCTTCTAAAGGAAAGTCCACTGATTTGTTCCTTGAAAAATCCCTTGAAACTTGCTCCAGAAGTAAATGAAAACGGATGGCAGATCTTCTGAATTAAATGCAGAATAACTTCTATCTGATTTGAATTTGAATTCTGAAAGATAACTGAAATCGTCGAACTGAGCTCTGCTATCGTCGAGCTGAGCTCAGCGACCTGGAAAATGCAAGCAGCAACATAATCGTCGATCTGAGCTCAAAGATCGTCGAACTGAGCTCAGAGATAAGGATCCAGTGCAGAGTCAAAATCGTCGACCTGAGCTCAGCGATCGTCGAATGGAGTTCGACGATATTGAGAAGTTGAGCTCAGCGATCGTCGAATGGAGCTCGACGATCTGTCGAAGTTGAGCTTAGACGATCGTCGACCGGAGTTCGACGAAACGTCGTGCTGAGCTCGACGATTTGACTTAGTCTCCAGAAAAACTTTGGTCTTCAGGGCAGCTTCCAAACCGAGACTCCTGATCCCTTAGACTCAATTCTAATTGACCTATTAAGCTATACAGAAGGTCAAACACAGATTCCTAGAGACATAGTGATCCTGACCCAAATTAGTAATAGGGTGTTCCAACAATCTCCCCCTATTTGGGTTAGGAAAACTATTTACAGACTTAAAAAAAAAAAATCAAATAACATCATATAGTCAAAAAAACATAAAAACAACAGCAGCTAGACATTACAGAACCATCACAGAGATATATAAATATGATATCCAGAAAGCAGTCAGAAAAACCAAGAATTGTCACCTTACAGAGTTACTCTTTCTCTTTGCCTTTTACCATTTTGATTTCTCTGTTAGGATTTAAAGCTTCTTGTTTGGATCTGGTATCATCAGCTGCTCCCAAATATGTTTGCTTTGATGTCCTGGGAACCACTGCAGCTGGATGCAACTCCATGTACCTGTCTGCATCAAAAAATTTACTGGAGGCATATCTTTCTAGTTCTTTCTGTCTTTGTTCTGACATTGTAGATATATTAGAGGTGTCTAGGCCTTGCTCTCTGGCTTTCTTTATTTGATCTAAAGAAGCCAACTCTTTCATTCTAGCAGTCCAAGCAACAGGATTCTTCTCAGGGTCCTCAAATGGAACAGGTGGCTCATACCTGTTGGAAGAAGTATCTTGAGGAGTCCTGGCAGTCACAGTTTCTTTGAGCTTGTAGGGGAATAGACCAGAAGATGTATCAGAAGGAACATGTCCTCCCCTGGAATAAGGGTGCTGCCTGGAATGCCCTTTAGAATATACTTGAGTTTCTCTTTGATTTCCCCTATATCCTCCCCTTCTAGAGTAAGAGCCCCTAGACTGGCTTTCCCTTTGATATGTTCTAGCATGGGGTTGGTAGGGAGCCTGGCTTCTAGCTGGGCCTGATCTTGCAGAGCTGCCACCTGCACCTGCATCAGGTGGAGGTGGTGGAGGAGGATGAGGGTGCTTGGACTGGGTGGAACCTTTCTCATACTTCCTTTTCTTCTTCATAGCCTTTAGCTGATTCTTAGAGAACTGCATCCAATGCTCAGTAATTGGGCAGTTGTGCAGAATATAGTAAGGAACATCATTATCATCTCTAACTTTGGCAGGTGGAACCCTCTTCATTGCCTTACTTCTTGCCTTCCTTTTCCTTGCAATGGTGGCAGAAGAATCATCAGAAGCAGTGTTGTAGTCATCAGATTCAGAGCTTTGAGCATCATATAAAGCATCAATCCTTTTCATCAAACCTTCTTTTAGTTGAACAGCAGCAGATGGGGCAGAAGCAAGAGCAACAGAAACAGATACTGCAGTAGATATTACAACAGATACTGGAGCAGCAGTAGAAGCAACACTGATTATTTCAGGAATTATGGCAGCAGCAGGTTCAGAAACAACAACAACATCTACAGTAGGCTCAAAAACAGCAGCCTCTGTCATCAGAGAATCCTGGGAAATGGGCTCATCAGAAACAATTTGATTTTCAGCAGCAGTTGGGACATTTTCTTCAGCAGCAGCAAGAACAATTTCAGAAGCAGATTCAGCCTTTTCTTTATCAGTAGCAGCAGCAGTCATCACTGAGAGAACAAAGGATGAAAGAATGTTGGGGTCACAGCTAGAGAAGGGCACCATTGCCTTAGACAGATCTTCTGAGGGCTGGACAGCAATGGCTTCTGGAAGGTAGCTGTAATATGCAGTATCAAATACAGATAGCAAAGACCTTAGGTCTATTGCTAAGACTGGAGTAGCAGCAACAACTGGAGCAGAAGAGGCAGCAGACACAGGAGCAGCAGCAGCAGCATGAAGACTGGCTTCATAGGGCATCTCCCCCTGCCTGGATGCAGATACCTCTGTATCAAGGCAAACTGCTGGTGGGGCTGCTGGAGGAAGGAGAGAAGAAAGCCTGGCAGAGAGGGCTTCCACTGACAAGTGTAGAGGAGCCAAAGAGGTCTCCAAGAGGAGGGAGAGCCTGGGGGCAATGAGCTCATACAGCTTGTCAGCAAGGGCTGAAAGATCTACTTGCTCAAGAAGAGGAGCAGAGGTAGAGGGTACAGGGATGGCTGAAGAAGCTGGAGGAGGAGGGCTGAATGGTGGAATGAATGTCTCAGGAGAGGGGATTGTGGAGATGGAGGACAATGGGATGGATATGGAGGGAGTGAAAGTGGGTTGGTCAATAATGTGGTGGAGAAGGTCTTGGAAAGATGTGGAAGAGGATGGTAAGTCTGGAGGAGAGGAGGGGGAATCATCCATGTAGGATTCATCCAGAAGTGTGAATGATGGTATGGATAGAGATGAGGTGACATCTGGTGGTGGATAGGAGAATAATGGGTGGAAGTGGTCTACAGGTGGTGATGAAATGGTTGCTGGAGATGGAATAGAGGTTGGAGATGGGCTGGAGATTGTAATGGGAGATGAGGCTGGAATGGTGGATGGAGCTGGAGGTAGGATTGAACTTGGAGGAGGAGGAGAAGCAGCACTAGCAGCAGGCAGGTCTTCTGCAGGTGCAGAGACCTGGGGGGAGTGACTCTTTGAGTCCTGGTGCCTGAAGGGGCAGTTGAAGAGGGCCTGCTGGGCTTGCTAATCTGCCTGTCCCATTTCCCAAATAGGGCACAGGTGAGTCTCTTGGAGGCATTGATGTGCACTCCAGAGGAGACTAGCAGAGCAGGGCACTTTGCCTGAAGGAAGACTCCAAGAATTCTTCCAAAATTTACAAAGTTTTTGTTAATCTTTTTCTTTATCAGGTCAAAGAAGACCTCTCCCCAGTTCAAGCTTTTCCTATCTACCAGAGCTCCCATGAGGCAGAGCTGATGTCTGGAGATTGTGTCATGTGCAGAATGTTTTGCCAACAGGACCTTGCCTACAACATCTGCCAGGAACCTGTATTCAACTGACAGGTTCCTCTTAAACAACTTGCTAGGGTTTCCCTCAGGATGACCCATCCTGGCAAGTATATCAGAAAATTCTTCTCCAGAAAGTTCAGCAGAGTCTTCACCATTTCTTAAACCAAAAACCTCTGTTAAGACTGTTGGGGTCAGAGGTACCTGGGTGCCAGCAATAGATCCAACAATGGTGTTGTTGTCAAGATTGTGTGCAGTATATACCCATTCCTTTATTTCATCTGAGGCAAGTTTGATTCTTGTGGTCATGAGGGCAGATAAATGCTGATCTTTGAATAAGCTCAGGATGTCCTGGAAGACTTGATCAGTGGTGTTGAAGGAGTCCAGATCAATGTCAAATCCTGCATCAAATTTCATTGCGGCGAGGACAGCAACTGAGACGGCCATGGTACCTGCAAAAGCTTAACAAACAAACCGAACAAGCGTAGAACTGTTTGGAGGGAAGAAAATTTTGCAGAGAAATTGAAAGCGCAAGAGAGAACGACGGCGAAAAATGAGTTTTATATTAGGGTTCGACGCAGAATTGGAAAGATCGTTGAACTCAGTTCGACGATCGAGGCTTCTAAAGGAATCTGAAGAGACTCCAACATCGTCGATCTCCGTTCGACGATCTGGAAAGGCGTCGAGCTCCGTTCGACGATCGTTCAGGGGACAAGATCGTCGAGCGCCGTTCGACGATCGTTGACCAGAAGAGATAGTTCATACTATCTGAGGAGCGCTGAACTCCGTTCGACGATTCAGGAAATTGTCGAACTCCGTTCGACGATCTTTGGGGAAATCGTCGAGCGCAGTTCAGAGATCAGAAAATTCTAGACACTAAGGAAAATCAGAATTTTTGCCTAGTCTTGGTCAATTTTTAGCTTTCAAAATCTTGGATATTATTTAAGACTTCCTCCATCTAACATTCCTAACTGATTTAGGAAGAAGGTGTGTTTCTTTTCATCCAAAGACTTGGTGAAAATATCTCCCCTTTGTAAATCAGTTGGGATATATTGTAGTTCAATTTTATTCTTTTCAACATTGTCCCTTAAGAAGTGATGCCTAATTTCTATGTGTTTTGTCCTACTATGGAGGACTGGATTTTGAGCTATGGAAATAGCACTTGTATTGTCACAAAATATTTTTGACTTCTCTAAGTTGTAACCATAGTCTAGGAGTTGATTTTGAATCCACAGTATTTGTGAACAACAACTACCTGCAGCCATATATTCAGCTTCAGCAGTTGAAGTTGACACAGATGTTTGTTTCTTACAAAACCAAGAGACAAGTCTATCACCAAGGAACTGACAAGTTCCACTGGTGCTTTTCCTGTCAATTCTGCATCCAGCATAATCAGCATCAGAGAATCCAGTTAACTCAAATGCTGAATCTTTTGGATACCAGAGACCTAGATTTGGACAACTTTTAACATACCTGAGAATCCTCTTTACTAATGTTAGGTGTGACTCTCTAGGGCTAACTTGGAACCTATCACATATACATGTAGCAAACATTATATCTGGTCTACTAGCTGTAAGATACAGTAAAGAGCCAATCATTGCTCTATATGTTGTCTGATCAACAGGTTTCCCATGTTCATCAGCATCTAATACAACATTGGTAGGCATGGGTGTTTTCATACAAGATGCCTCAGACATGCCAAATTTCTTAACCAGCTCATTAGCATATTTGGTTTCAGAAACAAAGATGCCTTCAGCATGTTGTTTGACTTGCAATCCTAGGAAGAAGGATAGCTCACCCATGCTACTCATCTCAAATTTAGAATGCATTAGGTTAGAAAACCTTCTGCACAATTTTGAGTCAGTAGAACCAAAAATGATATCGTCTACATAAATTTGTACTAGTAGGGTATGGGACTTATGGGTTCTAATAAAAAGAGTTTGGTCTACTCTACCCCTTATAAAACCATTTTCCAAGAGAAAGCATGCTAGGGTCTCATACCATGCTCTAGGAGCTTGCTTGAGACCATATAATGCTTTATGTAATCTAAAAACATAATCAGGATGAGTTGGAGAGATAAAACCTGGAGGTTGTCTGACATAGACTTCCTCTTTGATGTCTCCATTTAAGAAGGCACTCTTGACATCCATCTGATAAACCTTGAAGCCTTTGTGAGCTGCATAGGCTAAAAATATCCTGATGGCTTCTAATCTTGCAACAGGTGCAAATGTCTGGTCGTAGTCAATTCCTTCTTCTTGAGAATATCCCTGGGCAACTAGCCTTGCCTTGTTCCTTATTATTACTCCTTGATCATCCAGTTTATTTCTGAATACCCATTTTGTTCCAGCAATGGAATGATCCTTTGGCTTTGGCACTAGTTCCCATACTTTGTTCCTCTCAAATTGATGCAACTCCTCTTGCATGGCAATGATCCAGTGTGGATCTTGCTCTGCATCTTGAATGGACTGAGGCTCAATTTGAGAAAGGAAGCAGGTGTGCAACAGGTTTTGGTTGACCTGATTTCTGGTTTGCACACCAGCTGAGATTTCTCCAATTATTTGGGAAATTGGATGGTCTCTTGATGTTACTAAATCAACAGGGGGTGTTGATTGTTCACCAACCTGTGTTGTTGTTTCCTCTTGTGGTACAACAACTGGCTCTTCATGTTGAGCTTCAATGTGTTGAGCATTCCCTTCATCTTCACTGCTTTCATTCTCTTGAGCAACCTGCAACTTGTTCATATCTTCAACTAGAGAGTGTTCCTGCAAAGGTTCTATGGTAGAAGAAATCTTCTCCTTGAAAGACATGTTAGTTTCATCAAAAGAAACATGAACAGATTCCTCAATTTTCAATGATGATTTATTATAGACCCTATAGGCCTTGCTGATCATGGAGTATCCCAGAAACACTCCTTCATCAGCTTTGGCTTGAAATTTTGCTAAATATTTCTTATCATTATTGTGAATATAGCAAGTGCAGCCAAAAATTCTGAAATAGTCAACTTTAGGTTTCTTCCCTTTGAGTAATTCATAGGGAGTCTTTCCCTTCAGTTTATGTATCAGACTTCTGTTCAGCACATAGTTGGAGGTGTTCACTGCCTCTGCCCAGAAGGATAGAGGTAGATGAGCATCTGACAACAATGTAGTGGCAGATTCAATAAGGGTTCTATTTTTCCTTTCAGCTACCCCATTTTGTTGAGGAGTTCTAGGAGCTGAGAAAGTATGCCTGATCCCTTCACTCTGACAGAACTCTTGCATAAGAAGAGAATCAAACTCTGTCCCATGATCACTTCTGATCAGGGCAATGTGAGTATTGAACTCAATCTTTATACATTTGAGAAACTCTGTCAGACACTTAAAGTTATCAGACTTCTTCCTTAGAAAGAACACCCAAGTGAATCTAGAGAAGTCATCTACAATCACCAAAGTGTAGGATTTCCCTCCTAGGCTTTGTACTGTGATGGGTCCAAATAGATCCATGTGTAACAGATACAATATCCTAGGTGAATCACTCTTATTAAGTGACTTGAAACTGTTTTTAGTTTGCTTGCCTAATTGACAAGCCTTGCAGAGTCCTTCCTTCTTGTAGGGGCCAGAGGGTAGTCCTCTAACAAGGTTGTCCTTGGATAGCCTAGCAATAGTTCTAAGGTTTAGGTGTCCTAGTCTCTTATGCCATAAAACATTTGGTCTACAAACTGAATTGAATAAACAGATATCTATAGTAGTTGAAAGAAAATCTACTAGGTAGATGTTACCTTTCCTTTTACCTGTCAACACAGTTGTGTTGTCCTCTGACTTGATTTTGCATAAGGTTTTGCTGAAGGTCACCTGGTAGCCTTCATCACATAGCTGACTGATGCTGATTAGGTTGTGCTTCAGTCCTTCCACATATGCTACTTTCTTGAAGGTTACAGAACCAATCTGGACTGCTCCATAACCTTTAGTTTGTCCAAAGTTGGAGTCACCAAAGATAACCTTGGGTCCAAGCTTGGCTCTAAAGGAATTGAGGTTGTCCTTGTTCCCTGTCATGTGCTTAGAGCACCCACTATCCAAATACCATTGCTGGTTAGATGTTGGATAGGTCTTCACCTGCACATAAAACAATTCACTTGTTTTTGACCCAGTTTACCTTGGGCCTAGGTTGATAACCTTTAAATTCAGAAATGAAAGATATCCCTGGCTGACTCTTATATACCCTTCAGGATGATATCTCCTTGGAGGTAAAATCCATTCAGTATAAGGGTTGAAGGCTTGGGATGAAGAACCCTCAGGATTCAATTTTGATTTGCCTTTGAGAAATTTTCCAGAGCTCTGACCTCTGTTCGACGATCTTGGAGCTGAGTTCGACGATCTTGGGTCAGATCGTCGAGCTCCGTTCGACGGTCGACTATGGGTGAGGTCAGGTACATGAGATCGTCGAGCTTCGTTCGACGACTTTGGTTGAGATCGTCGACCAGCGTTCGACGATTTTCCCTGAGATCGTCGAGCTGCGTTCGGCGATCGTCGATCTTCATTCGGCGATCGTCGATCTCCGTTCGACGATTTGTGCTGGACTTTAGTTTTCTGAGGCAGATCAGAATTTTTCCTGGCAACCTCTACAACTCCCTTTCCCTTGTCAGAAATGAACTTGATAGGGGTTGTTAGAACAATAGGTTGGCTGGATGAGGCACCCAAGCCCAGTGTACTGTTGAATCTTGAGTTCACTGTGCTTGTGATGTCCATCAGCTTGATGCTTCTCCATTGAGAGATTCTTCAAGCTTCTTGGCCTCAGAGAGCTCACTCTTCAGTGAAGCTATCTGTTCCCTATAGTTCTCCAACTCCTGAGAGAGTTTGAGGTTTTCTGATTTTAAAACATTTTGTTCAGATAATTGATTTCTGAGAGAGATGATCTTTTCTCAGACTTTAGCAGGTCTAAACATAGTGCTTTAAATTCAAGTTTAAAATCTTCTGAAGTAAAATCAAAAGAGCTGATTACCTGATCTTCTTCAGGTTGAGTCTCTGAGTCTGACTCTGACTCCTCTTCCTCTGAGTTGTGTTGTGGGACATTGATTGCCATCATGCAGAACTCCTTTTCCTCTGCATCATCCTCATCATCACTTGAGCTGGAAGAGGCTTCTGACTCCTCTTCAGTCTCACTCCAGGATTCAGCAACAAATCCTTTCCTTGTGTGCTTATTTCTGCTGGAGGAAGGTTTGCTACTTCCATTCCTTTTGGAGTCCTTCTCCTTTCTTCTTTCTTTTCTGTCCCTTCTGTCCTTGTTCTTGTTCTCTGGACAGTCAGGAACCATATGCCCTGGTTTCCTGCAACCAAAGCAAATGATGTCTTTGCTATTGCCAATGGACTTGTCATACCTTGGCTTATCCTGCTCCTTGTATGATCTTCTTCTGAAGTCCTTTCTGGCCATCTTATAGAATCTTTTGGCCAACAAGCTGAGAAGTTCATCATTGGCTGTTCCTTTTTCTTCAGGCAGATCCTCAGTTGCCTTGAATGCTATAGTCTTCTCCTTTCTTGTGGCTGGTGAAGCAGCCTTCTGTTCTTCTTCTCTGTTCTTGATGAGTAGCTCATAAGATTTGAGCTTACCCAACAAGGCTTCAGTGGTGATCTCATTCAGACTTCTGGCATCTTTAATTGGCCAGATTCTTGAATCCCAAGTGCTGGGGAAGCACATTAGGATCTTGTCATTAAGTTCTGTCAGTGAGATCTCTTTGTCTAATGTCCTCAGTTCACTGACAATTAGACTCAGTCTGTTGTACATGTCTCCCACTGACTCAGTTTCTCCCTTCTTGAAGTTCTCATATTGGAAGATGAGATGGGATCTTCTGTCCTTTCTCTCATCAGCTGAGCCTGAAACTATTTCTGAGAGCTTGTCCCAGATCTCCTTGGCTGAATTACATTCAGCTACCTTTTGAAAAATGTCATCTGACATTATCTGAGCTAAAATGTTCATTGCCTTGGCATCAGCTACTTTCCACTTTTTGATGTCAGCATCTGTTCCTGATGGAGGTGGAACAGCATTTGTGCTTGTGCCCTCTGGAGGTCTTGGACACACTGTCAAAACAGAATTAAAAATATCTTCGTCAATAGAATTCATGTAGAGTCTAATCCTTGCTTTCCAAAGTGCAAACTTTGACAGATTGCACACTGGAGGTCTGGTGCTAGCATAATCTTTGTTTTGGGCCATGATTTGTGCAAACGAAATCTATTAATAAAATATAACAGAAGGATCTAGTTTGGGATCTTGGGGTTCAGGTGTTAGCCTGTACAACCAGTCAGGTATGGTATGTTTAACCAACCTGCCTCTGATACCAATTGAAAGGGGAAACTAGATCAGATATACTCTAGAGGGGGGTGAATAGAGTATATGGTGCTTTTTAAAACATAAAGAAAAACTTTTGCAAAGCTTTACAACAATTGCTGTAATGAGTGTAAGCAGGGAAGCAGAAATAAAATTAATCACAAAACCAAGCTATGCAGAAACAAAGCATAAGAAAATCTAGGCCAGAAACAGAAAGAAAACATGCAAAACCAGATGACACAAGGAATTATAGTGGTTCCCCAACTTGGGTACATCCACTCTTCTACCACCCTAGGTAGGAATCCACTACAGGATGAGTTGATCAGGTGTCCTGGGCACCAATGAGCTTTTGATAAGGTGCTCAAAAACCAAAACAGATTTTTTGATCAGGTGTCTTGCCACCAATGAGCTTTTGACAAGGTGCTCAAAAACCAGATTCAAACTTTTGAAGGGAGTTTGAAAAACCCTTTACAGAGTGGGGGTGAGAGAGTTATGGCAGTCTTCTCTTTCTCAATCAACTGAGAGGACTAAGTGGATTGATTTCAAAGCTCCCCCTGAGTCCTTGATCTTCAGGAAGATGAGCTTTGCAGAGGGTGATAGGCCTTCAAAGATAGATCTCCAGCAAAAGATGATTTCAGCAAGCTGAAATGTTGAGTGTGTGGAGTCTTGAAATGATGTTGGCCTTGAACACTTTAAGAGCTGAAGAGATCTGAAGATTTTTGAAAGCTTGATCTCTCTGATGAGTGTTCTTCAGAATTCTTGTTGACAGAATATTTTCAAAGAGTCTCTGTATATTGAGTTGTGTCCTGTTCTTGTCAATCTTTTTTTTTTTGATTCAAAAACATTCTCTCTTTTTATTCTCTGTGTCTGAATAGGATATCACTCTGTCAAAGATAGCCGTTGGTCTGCATTGATTACAGCCTTAATTGCATAATTTCTTCTAAAGGAAAGTCCACTGATTTGTTCCTTGAAAAATCCCTTGAAACTTGCTCCAGAAGTAAATGAAAACGGCTGGCAGATCTTCTGAATTAAATGCAGAATAACTTCTATCTGATTTGAATTTGAATTCTGAAAGATAACTGAAATCGTCGAACTGAGCTCTGCTATCGTCGAGCTGAGCTCAGCGACCTGGAAAATACAAGCAGCAACATAATCGTCGATCTGAGCTCAAAGATCGTCGAACTGAGCTCAGAGATAAGGATCTAGTGCAGAGTCAAAATCGTCGACCTGAGCTCAGCGATCGTCGAATGGAGTTCGACGATATTGAGAAGTTGAGCTCAGCGATCGTCGAATGGAGCTCGACGATCTGTCGAAGTTGAGCTTAGACGATCGTCGACCGGAGTTCGACGAAACGTCGTGCTGAGCTCGACGATTTGACTTAGTCTCCAGAAAAACTTTGGTCTTCAGGGCAGCTTCCAAACCGAGACTCCTGATCCCTTAGACTCAATTCTAATTGACCTATTAAGCTATACAGAAGGTCAATCACAGATTCCTAGAGACATAGTGATCCTGACCCAAATTAGTAATAGGGTGTTCCAACAGCCCCCATGTCTCGTCGAGACAGGCCACACAAATTTTCAGCTCACTAGGAGCTATCCCCTGGCGACATTCACTATCGTCCGACGATATCAACAGTTCTCAAAACCGTGATCTTTCCCAGGTATTGTCCTGAAAATTCTTCCAGTACTTTGATGTAGCATCCTGCACACCCCTAGACTCCGGATTTCACACGTACATCACACGCATATCCACAGAGTTTTCTCTGACACGCAAACACAAAACATCACCAGTCCAGACCAACCTATCCAGATGGGCTTGTCACAGCATGCCTATTCCGTACTCTATATTTCCGGATCTATATGCAGGAATATATGGGGATCAAACCGACCTACCCATTGGAATCCACCATTTTTCACCTTTTGGTGAGGGGATCCATGCAAATATGCATATTGAGGACTTCACTTGTCCAGGAGAAATTTGTTACCCTTGAAGTTCTCTTCGGAGCCATGATAAAGCTTTTCTATGTAGATGGAAATGATCGCCTCACTTTCCCCTTCACGAATCTAGCTTTAGATCTTAATTCAAATCAGAAGACCTACTTAGTCCACCCAAACCCTAGCTCCAGCCATAAGTTTTCTTCTCCAGAACTAGAATGTAAATAAGAGAGAGAGCAAAGGAAATAATGATTTCCTCATTCCAATCCCTCTGCATAAGTGGTCTCTAGTTTCACCCCAGCCACACGATAAAATCATCAAAACACAGCAATGGCTCGGGTTTGAGCTGAAAAGTCACCCACCGCTTACTGGCCGCTCACTAGCCACCTGACACGAGTCACCGCTCGGCCATATTTTATTTCAAAAAATCGTCAAACGAGGCTGATTTCGTCGAACAAAATTCGTCGATCGGGAGTGAGTTCGTCGAACGGGCTTTAGTTCGTCGAACGAGATTGATTTCACATAATAGACCATAATCGTCGAACTCTGCTTGACGATTTTCATCGAGCCCAGGTCGACTATTATCCTGTTATGTCCAACTCCTTTTGGGGTGTTACAATCCTCCCATCCTAACAGAACTTTCCTCCCGAAATTTGCATACAGCACCCAGAACAAAGTAATAAATATGTTACAACATACATTTTATCCAACAAAAAAATGTTACAATATTTTATACAAATAACACAGGAAACTCAACACACATGGTTTGCTCGTGCTCCCATGTTAGCTCCTCACGGCCACAATTGTCGCATCGGACCTTGAACATCCCGATTGTCTTGTTTCGCAGCTGCTTAACTGCCTTATCCTCGATCTAAATATGCCTAACCTTTGTCGTTAGCCCAAATTCGACCGGTACGTGATCATTCGCAATCACTTAAGCTAGATCTTTTATGGCTTTTCGAAGCAATGATATGTGGAACACATCATGCAATACACTCAATTCTGCCAAAAAAACTAGACGATAGGCAGCTTCTCCAACTCGTTCCACTACTTTAAACGGGCCAAGATACCTTGGACTTAGCTTTTTCAAGCATCAAATCTTGGATAAGCCTTTAAATGGCTTAATCTTTAAGTATACCCAACCGCCCACCGCAAACTCTACGTTTTGGTGTTTGGTGTTGTAATATTTTGCCTGCCTATCTTGGGACATCACTAGCCTCTCTCGAATAGAGTGTATCATCGAATTAGCCTCTTCGACTTCCTTACGCTTATACAACTTAGACTTGCCTGTTTCCGCCCAAGCCAACGGTGTATGACACTTCCTAGCATAAAAAGCTTCAAAAGGCGCCATATTTATACTAGCCTGATAGCTATTATTGTAGGCGATCTCCCTAGGTTTGCAATGGCTCCAAGGACAACCGCTGGGCTGGTCACTGGATGCGAGCTGGTTCGAACAGGGTTCTCTCATGCCTCAGATGAATTCAGAAACATCATCCTTATGCTTGAAGAGGCTGGACTCTCATTCGTACTGGAGCACCCCTGTAAAATCCTGGACAAGGAAGTGCTGGAATTCTTTGCAACCGCAAAACTCCGGAATGACGACTCTCTCATCAAGAGAAAAGTTGCAGGGGCAAAGATCAAGATGTCTGCCAGCAAGCTGACCCACTTCTTGCAGCTCACTAGCTCGGCGCACGAGGATTATCTGGATGAACAGGACAAAACCAGGACTTTATTATTCTGTGGACTCGCTCGAGGAACGAGGTCGATAAAGCGAAAGGATATGAATGAAGAAGGGAAACTTCTGTCAGACATCATTGGGAAGGTACTCATATGCAAACCGGGTTCTCATGACCACATCTCTGCGGACATGTTCAAGATCCTGGTGGCAATTGTCTGCAGAAAAGGATTCAACTGGGGGGCATTGCTTTTTGAGAAGATAAAGGACACCCTCAGATCTCCTAGCTTTGGCCGAATCATCAGTCTGTATCTCAATCAGTTGAACAGAGATAAGTATGACATGAGTAAAGGTGTTCCTCTACATTACTTGAAGAAAATGGACTCGAGTGTTTTTGACAGATGGGAGAGGCGCATTGGGCAGGCTGCCGTGGTCGAACAACGGGAAGTATCTCCAGCCGAGGACGGAACTGTGGCTGATTCCTTAGTTATCCCCAGTGAAATTCCTGATGCTTTGACTGCAGGAATTGAGGGGGAGCCTCTACCCACTGATGCTAATATCATACCTGACATCTCCCAAATAGCCAGAGATGCAGTGGCGGATATACAAGAAGAAAGTGATGCTGTAGAGGAGACTGCTGACGAAGGGTTGGAAGATAATGTTGATGAGAATGATCTCATGGATGACGAAGGTGAGGAAGAAGGCAATGAGGGACAGGAAGCATTGGAGACTCAGGATATCACTGAAGTTCCATCTGACAAGCACGCTCCTGAGTTCGTCCCTGAGAACATTGGTGCAACAGTGGAGGGGGAGTCCGAGAAATCTATAGAGGCCGCAAGCATTCCCCCCTTAGAGACTGTGCTCGTGTCCAGCTCTACAGGTGCATCAGCTGAAGCGCAAGGGCAAGGAGTGCCTCAGGCTCATCCACTACGAGATGATCTAGCCAATCACACCGTGAATGTCATTCATGGTATAGTGGATGAGCTTAAAGCATCTTTTGAGAAAGCTCAAAATAAACTGTTGAAAAGAATTAAGAAATCGGAGAATCTCATGCTCAAGAACATAGTGGAGATCAATCACAAACTGGACGTGATGGAAAAGAAGTTTGAAGATAAATATACAGCGGCTGGCCAAGCTGTCACTCTTCTTATGGACGGATTAAAAAAGAACACCGATACTCTCGCCGTAGTGAATCAAAATGCTCATGTCGTAGCAACTAACATTCAAAAGTTTGATGGCAGTATGGTAACTCTTAACACCAATCAACAAGCCTTGGTCAATGAATTCTCCAGGACTACAAAGCATATTGATGAGTCACTGCATTCTTATGCAAACTCCATTGCAATCGAAGCCAAAAAGGGGGAGAAAGAATATATAGCTAAGATGGCTGAGCTTCCGGAAGTCATGATCAACAACTTTGAGCAGTCAAACAAATATGTTTATGACAGTTGCTGGTGGATGCTCCAACAAGCGTTAGGCGTTAATATCCCTGAAAATCCCCAGGGTGCTCCTGCTCCTGAAGATAATACTGTGGCTGATGAGGGCGCCAGTGTTGAAGAAGTTCCTGTAAGTGAAGCTGATGTTCATAGGGCTGCTAGGGCCTCCTCCAAGGCAAAACTGATGGCAATGTTTGATCAAGGAGCCCTAGCAAAAGCCAGGGACAAGAGGAAATCGCAAGAAGGGACGTCTAAGGAAACACAAGCTGAAAAGAAAATCAGACTGAAGGAGGAGGAAGTAAGAAACGAAAAGTGGAGTCCAGTATCCAAGAGTATCATACTGGACACATTCTGGCTACAAGAATAAGGGGAAATCAATCGAAACAATGTATACAACCAGCATGAGTGGGAGCTGCACAAGACCTATGAAGCCAAACGTAACATCTTCTTCAGGACCAACACTGCGACAGATAAAGCTCCTCCTCCCAGATACTATCCAAAGCCTAAGGAATATGTTGAAAGGCAAAGGAAGAAGTTTTTGGCTCAGAAACTCAAGGATGACTTAGCCAAAGAAAAATAGTCAGAAATTTATAGCTTGTCATTCTCTCATAAGAACAATTAACGTGTATTATTATTATATGAACAATCTTGAAAATATATATATATATATATATATATATATATATATATATATATATATATATATATATATGTATATGAATTTATGAGTGACTCAAGTTTTGATCTGTTTGCCTATACTCTCTTGTGCTGCATCTCTAAATTCTGTATGTTGTATATATTATCTGGTTGGTGGTATTCATCTTAGCTAGTATGATTTTGGCTTCGTCAAATAGGGGGAGATTGTTGGGTATTGTATCCACAATTACCTGGATTTGAGAAAGCCACCTGTCAAGCTAAGATGAATTCACAATGTATTTGATAAAATATTTCAAGTTGTGCTTGCAGTTATTCCACACTAAGTGCACACCAATGTCAGGGTGCAGTAGGTCAATATACACGGGTCTGCACGACGTAATCCCTCGTTGAGCAGATTAGTGTGTTGGCCTACGTGTACTCTCTCTACTGGAGTGCACTTACTTTCAAGTACAGGGCTGTGTTTATGCAAGAGCAGACAAGGAGCAAGGATGAGTCAAAGAGCAGCTCAGAGGCGTAAGATGAAAAATCATCTAAGTAAGAATCGACGAGAATCACCAAGTGATTCTCGCCGATTCGGCGAGAATCACTAGTGATTCTCGCCGAATCGTCGAGAATCACTGGCTGATTCTCGCCGGCTAAATCAGAGTGCAATCAAGTCAGATTCGACGAGAATCACTTTGTGATTCTCGACGGATCGACGAGAATCACTTTGTGATTCTCGACGGATCGTCGAGAATCACTTTGTGATTCTCGCCGAATCGTCGAGAATCACCCTTGATTCTTGACGATTCGACCAGAATCACAGGTGATTCTCGCCGATTTTGACTTGGGCAATTTCCTGGAAACTGCTGGACCGGATTCTGCCGCTGACTATGTTCTGAACCGGGGTTAGGGTTTCTTCAGGTGGGACCCATAACGGTTATAATGGGGTATTTCCACCGTATATATATACACGTATTTTTGAACAGTTGACACACACACAGAAGCCGAGCGACGATCTTGACCTAAAATCGCGAAACTGCTCCGCCGCCGTCGCCGCTCGCGCTAGTTGGTCGCCGCTTTTGATCGAGATTCTTCCTGATCTTCCGGCAACAGAAGCTTAGCCAAGCTTAGAGTCTCACGTGTCTAACCAGAGATCTCTTGTCTCTTGATTTGTTGATCGAGAAAATCTTCCCCATCCGAATCGATCGAGACGATTGATCCTAGTGCGATCGTTGGTAGACCTAGCTAGCTTCGCTACGAAGTTTGGATCTCCAGAGTACTGCAGCCGCACATCGTTGTCGCCGCCGATCCCGTGAACCAAGCCGCCGCCCATATTGCCGCCGCCGGTTCCGGGGAGATTCTCTCCAAGAGAGATCTAGGGTTGTGGACTCGTCGTGGACTTCAAAAACACGTCGTCAACGAAGAGGGACACCTTAGTCTCCAAACGTAGTTTGTATCTCTTGTACATTCTAGTTTTACTTTTGTTGTAAAGGAACGTTGGTTCCTATTTGTAAGGGTTGGGTGCAACCCGTGTGTGGGAGTGTTGACTCCTACGTGTGGAAGGGTTCCTTCCGATAGTGCAAGGATTGGATTTTAATCCTGTTGGTGAAGAGACCGAGTCGTCCCTTGTTGGGAGATAGGTCGAAGGGGGAAAGTGGATGTACCCAAATCGGGGAACCACTATAAATAGCTTGTGTATTCTGTGTGCTGTGCTGTTTATTTTTATTGTGCAGGTACAATTTTAAATTCCGCAAAAACGCTGCACGTCACCTATTCCCCCCCATAGGTGAAGATAGTTGACACTAGTGGACTTTCAATTTATCATCTAAGTTCCTGGCCAAGTTTCACCCCATTGATAAGATAGTGAGCATAAGGCGTGAAATCGCTACTTTCCGCCAAAATAACCAGGATACACATGCAGAGGTGTAACGCCCCCATCCATCGCATAACATATGATAGAGGGTCCAGCCGGGGCCCGACACCATATACCACGGACATGTAAGGAGATTACAAGTTGTTGCCAAACCCAAGTTCAAGTAAAAACGCGTCCTACCACATGAGAATTCTAGCAGAAGCATTTTAATTTAAGAACCCACTCATAATGAGAATGTCCACTAAACAAAAGAAATGACATAACATAAACATATAGTACATCACATGTTTCGACCGTAGCCTTATTACAACTGTTTCATATACAATAAGTTGTTTCATACATCGGCACGCAGGCCGACG
This sequence comes from Platanthera guangdongensis, assembly GCA_039583875.1. NCBI lineage: Eukaryota > Viridiplantae > Streptophyta > Magnoliopsida > Asparagales > Orchidaceae > Platanthera > Platanthera guangdongensis. Next base: position 119,326,974 of record CM077156.1, on the reverse strand, counting down.
ACACATGAAAATAGTAAATATTCGCTTTTGGGCCTTCGAGGGCCAGCCAACTGCAGCACATGGGCTTCAACCCACTACTTTCCACTGGGCTTTCTAGAACCTTCACAAAAGGGCCCACCAAAATGTGGTAAACAAAGCAACAATCAACATTTTGCTGACCCATTTATAACAATCCCACCCCTTACTCGGGGCAAAATTTCTCCATCCCCGCAAACAAGGCATAACACATATATATATAGTGGCAACAACAAAGTGCATTTAGGAACCATTCTCCACAGACGTTGGCCCAATGACCACACACCTCGTACACTCAGGGCACATTTTCGGTGTACCAGACTCCCCCGTGTAACACCACCATTCAGAGTTCCATGACTTAACAGTAACTTTGTTGTTCAGAGGTACTTAACTTGATGACTACGTTGTTCAGAGGTACTTAACTTGATGACCAACTGCCCATTCATAGGTACTTAACTTAACGACCTAGTCGTTTAGAGGTACTTAACTTGATGTCACAATAGTTGGCCTTCACGACCCAACTCATCACAAGACACGCGGCTTTGTCCATTTCGGGCTGGCACCCACAACGGGCCAGGAAACTTAAGCACACAGCCTCGCATACAATGGCCCCCATGTCTCGTCGAGACAGGCCACACAAATTTTCAGCTCACTAGGAGCTATCCCCTGGCGACATTCACTATCGTCCGACGATATCAACAGTTCTCAAAACCGTGATCTTTCCCAGGTATTGTCCTGAAAATTCTTCCAGTACTTTGATGTAGCATCCTGCACACCCCTAGACTCCGGATTTCACACGTACATCACACGCATATCCACAGAGTTTTCTCTGACATGCAAACACAAAAACATCACCAGTCCAGACCAACCTATCCAGATGGGCTTGTCACAGCATGCCTATTCCGTACTCTATATTTCCGGATCTATATGCAGGAATATATGGGGATCAAACCGACCTACCCATTGGAATCCACCATTTTTCACCTTTTGGTGAGGGGATCCATGCAAATATGCATATTGAGGACTTCACTTGTCCAGGAGAAATTTGTTACCCTTGAAGTTCTCTTCGGAGCCATGATAAAGCTTTTCTATGTAGATGGAAATGATCGCCTCACTTTCCCCTTCACGAATCTAGCTTTAGATCTTAATTCAAATCAGAAGACCTACTTAGTCCACCCAAACCCTAGCTCCAGCCGTAAGTTTTCTTCTCCAGAACTAGAATGTAAATAAGAGAGAGAGCAAAGGAAATAATGATTTCCTCATTCCAATCCCTCTGCATAAGTGGTCTCTAGTTTCACCCCAGCCACACGATAAAATCATCAAAACACAGCAATGGCTCGGGTTTGAGCTGAAAAGTCACCCACCGCTTACTGGCCGCTCACTAGCCACCTGACACGAGTCACCGCTCGGCCATATTTTATTTCAAAAAATCGTCAAACGAGGCTGATTTCGTCGAACAAAATTCGTCGATCGGGAGTGAGTTCGTCGAACGGGCTTTAGTTCGTCGAACGAGATTGATTTCACATAATAGACCATAATCGTCGAACTCTGCTTGACGATTTTCATCGAGCCCAGGTCGACTATTATCCTGTTATGTCCAACTCCTTTTGGGGTGTTACAATCCTCCCATCCTAACAGAACTTTCCTCCCGAAATTTGCATACAGCACCCAGAACAAAGTAATAAATATGTTACAACATACATTTTCTCCAACAAAAAACTGTTACAACATTTTATACAAATAACACAGGAAACTCAACACACATGGTTTGCTCGTGCTCCCATGTTAGCTCCTCACGGCCACAATTGTCGCATCGGACCTTGAACATCCCGATTGTCTTGTTTCGCAGCTGCTTAACTGCCTTATCCTCGATCTAAATATGCCTAACCTTTGTCGTTAGCCCAAATTCGACCGGTACGTGATCATTCGCAATCACTTAAGCTAGATCTTTTATGGCTTTTCGAAGCAATGATATGTGGAACACATCATGCAATACACTCAATTCTGCCAAAAAAACTAGACGATAGGCAGCTTCTCCAACTCGTTCCACTACTTTAAACGGGCCAAGATACCTTGGACTTAGCTTTTTCAAGCATCAAATCTTGGATAAGCCTTTAAATGGCTTAATCTTTAAGTATACCCAACCGCCCACCGCAAACTCTACGTTTTGGTGTTTGGTGTTGTAATATTTTTCCTGCCTATCTTGGGACATCACTAGCCTCTCTCGAATAGAGTGTATCATCGAATTAGCCTCTTCGACTTCCTTACGCTTATACAACTTAGACTTGCCTGTTTTCGCCCAAGCCAACGGTGTATGACACTTCCTAGCATAAAAAGCTTCAAAAGGCGCCATATTTATACTAGCCTGATAGCTATTATTGTAGGCGATCTCTACCCTATAGAGATGATCTTCCAATCTCTTCTTGAAATCCAAGGCACACATTCAGAGCATATCCTCCATCGTTATTTTGGTTCTCTTAGTCCGACCATCCGTTTGAAGATGAAAGGTTGTACTGAACTTTAATTTTGTCCCTAACAGTTGATGAATTAGGCTCCAATCATTCGAAGTAAAATGCCCATCTCGATCACTGATGATGCTACGGGGCACACCGTGCAATCGTACTATTTGCTCGACATAAAGCTTAGACAAGATTTCCATTTAATCTTCCCACTTGTTCGGAGTGAAGGAGCCACTTTAGTCAACCGGTCTACGATCACCCTAACAGAATCATTCCCGAATTGCGATCTTGGCAAACCGTGCACGAAATACATCTAAATGTAGTCAAACTTCCATTCCGAAAAAGGTAGCGACTTCAGGAAACCTTCAGGCTTCTAGCATTCAGCTTTTACCAAGGCACATGTCTTATATTTAGCCACATAATGTGCTATGTCTTTCTTTATACCCGGCCACCAGAATAGCTTTTTCATATCCTTATACCTCTTCGTGCTCCCTGGGTGAATTGAGTACTTCGTAAAGTGAGCTTCATACATCAATTCTTCCCTTAGCTTACCCATATTCGTGACTCACAAACGATAACCTTTCCGCAAAAGGTCGTCATCCCAGGAGAATTGGCCATTTGACCCATCCATTGCATAGCATTGTAAACTTTCATCAAGTTCCGTTGCTCACCGAACCCTGTCTGCAAGGTCATACAGCACCTTCGTCCAGTTCAGGCACACATTTGCTGTAGCATTATTGTCCACATAAGAGATGTTTACGGCCTCCAACTCCTGGATTAGATGCTAATCATTCATCTGCAACCAATTTGCCCTTACCAGTGTCCTACGACTTAAGGCATCTGTGATGACGTTTCCCTTCCCTGAAGTATAATGAATCTGGAAGGTGTAGTCCCCAAGGATCTCCATCCACCAACATTGTCGCATGTTGAGATCCTTCTGATCCAATAGATACTTTAGGCTCTTATGGTCTGTGAAAATATCCACTTTCATGCCATATAAATAATGATGCCACAGCTTAAGTGCAAATATCACCGCTGTCAACGCCAAGTCGTGGACGAGATAGTTCTGTTCATGCACTTTCAACTGGCGTAATCCATAAGCAATCACCTTACCAAACTAAAGAAGAATGCAACCCAAGCCGCTCCCTAATGCATCACTATATATTTCAAAGCTGTCCAAACCACATGGAAATGTTAAGATTGGTGCCATGGTCAAGAGAATTTTTACCTCTTCAAAAGCTCACGCGCACTCTAGCGTCCAAACGAACTTATGATCCTTCCTCATTAGTGTGGTAAGTGGCAAGGCTATCTGCGAAAATTTCTCTACGAAGCGCTTGTAGTCGCCTACTATTCCAAGGAAACTCCTGACTTCGGCTACAGAAGACAATACCGACCACTCTCATATCACAACTATCTTTACAGGATCCACCACAATGCCCTCTCCAATAAATACATGGCTAAGAAAGGCCACTGACGACAACCAAAACTCACACTCTGAGAACTTGGCATAGAGCTTATTTCTCCTCAGGGTGTGCAACACCATCCATAATTGGTTCGCATGATCTTCTTTAGACTGAGAGTACACTAGAATGTCATCAATAAAGACGATTACAAAAAAAATCCAAGCACTCCGTAAACTTTCGGTGCATTAGGTCCATGAATACCGATGGCACATTTGTTAGCCGAAATGACATTACAGTGAACTCGTAATGACCGTAGCGTGTCCCAAACACTGTCTTGGGAATATCACATTCCCGAATCTTCAACTGATAGTGGCCAGACTTCAAGTCTAGCTTCGAATAAACAGTTGATCCCATCGAACAAGTCATCAATCTGTGGAATTAGATGCTTGTTCTTTTCTGTCAGCTTGTTCAACTCTAGATAGTCAATGCATAGTCGTAAGCTTCCGTTATTCTCTTTCACAAATAGGACCGGAGCGCTCCAATGTGACATACTTGGGCGTATAAAGCTTTGATCAAGCAACTCTTGCAATTGAACCTTTAGTTCCGCCATCTCCTTTGGGGCAACATGATATGACGAGTGGGCCACACGTTTCACACCTGACACCAACTCAATAGCGAAGTTCATCTCTCGTTAGGGCAGAAACCCCGGAAGATTCTTAGGAAACATATCAGCGTACTCCGATACAATATGAACATCACTCATACTGGGCTTCAGCTCAACAGCCTCCAACAACATGAAGAACAAATCTGCGCCCTTCCAAACTGCCTTGAGCACTTGGATAACAAACATCAATGTCTTGCTCGACCCTCGCATACCAGCAAATTTAGTATCTTGTTCGGTGTTCTGACCCAGTGTGACTTCCTTGGAGTTACAATCTATATAGGCACGTTGCTCCAAGATCCAGTCCATACCAACGATTACATCAAACTTCGATATTGGGAGCACATTTGCTTCCATTCAAAAATCCCGAATTCCTATCCGCACCTCAACATAGCAGGCTCGATCCGCGCGTATGGAGCACCCATGAGGAAACCACACATTCACTAGATCTATCGGCGTAAACGAAGGCACTCCAATAAGCCCTACGAAGTCCTCCGACAGAAAAGAATGAGATGCTCCCGTATCAAACAGTGCTCTCGCCGGATATTCCAATATTAGGGCAAAGCCTAATGCAAACCAATCACACACACAAGTAATGCATACGGTACTAAGTATGGAAAGCAGTAAAAATTGAATCTTAACTCATACCTATTATGACGTCACTTTGTTTTATGGCCTCTTGTTGGCCAAGATTATAGACTCGGGGCTACACTTGGGATTCAGTCGATTACACCACTGTCTTCCCCTTTTCTGCAAAAGATGCACCCATCTTTTTCTCCCCTTTTGGAGGGACACTCCAACAGTCTCGAGTGATATGACCCACCTTTTCACATGTATAACATGTGGGCAGACCTCTCCCAGATGTTGCTCCAGACGCAGGAGAAGAAGGAGACAACACAAAAGTTTTCGGCTTCTTTTTCCACCGTCGAAACACAGACTTTGACGAACCAGGTACTTTAAACTCTGTCTTTTTCCCTGCCAAGTCATTCTTCTGCTGCACACGTTTCATGTCTAGCTCAAGGAAATAGGCCGTATTGATCAAGGTAATAAATCCCTCTGTCATCGGTCCTGAGAGAAGCAACCGCAGGTCATCTCTCAACCATTCATAAAATCGATTCGTTTTTCGTTCCTCATCTGCAAACGTAAAGCTTGCATATCTTCCCAACCTCGTAAACTCATGCAAGCAGTCATCTACCGACCTCTCGCCTTGAGTTACCATTTAAAATTGGTTCTCCATTGCAATCTGCTGTGCCGATGGAATATATCTTGATAGAAAGCATCTTGAGAACTCCTCCGTTGAGATCTCAATCAACAGCTGACTAGCAAACTGGTGCAGCTCCAGCTCATCCCACCAAAGTCTTGCCTCACCATCCAACAAGAAAGTAGTCACAGTGACTTTTTCCACTCTTCTGTTTCTATTACCGTCAGGACCATCTTTATTCTTGGGAGCCAATCTTCAAACACATGTCTCACCGCTACGCGCTCCACTACACCAACCGGTTCCTGAACCATCGTAGGAATAGGAGGTTGTCTCTGACCTCCAGGTTGCGCATTTATCATTGCCAACACAGCTTCAACAACCAATCATATAGTTTTCGCAGAAGGATGAGGTGTTGGCACCTCATTTGGTGCACTACTCTCCACCGAGCGCCAGAGTTCTTACTGCCCCGCACCACTTCTAGTTCCCTACAATGTGAAATATACAATTAAGTAATGAAGATATTGCCAAAAGCAATCACAGGAACATACCAGTTCTGCAAACATGTGTATTTTCATTCCTAAGTGGACATTCATGGGTTCATTATTGTTATAACGGTAGCACACATACACATGCTCACCACCACTGAAAAGAATTCGACCACAAATTCAAATAAGAAAGACCGAGAACGGACTCTGATAACAATTTTGTAACGCCCCCATCCATCACATAGCATATGACAGAAGGTTCGGCCAGGGCCCAACGCCATATATCACAGACAGGTAAGGAGATTACAAGTTGTTGCCAAACCTAAGCTCAAGTAGAAATGCATCCTACAACAGAGCATTCTAGTAGAAGCATTTTAATTTAAGAACCCACTCATAATGAGAATGTCCACTGCACAAAAGGAATGACATAACATACATATATATTACATCACATGTTTCGGCCGTAAACTTATTACAACTGTTTCATATACGACAAGTGGTTTCATACATCAACACGCAGCCCGGCCACACATGAAAACAGTAAATATTCACTTTTGGGCCTTCGAGGGCAAGCCAACTGTACCACACGGGTTTCAGCCTGTGCTCTCCAGCACCTGCACAAAAGAGCCCACCAAAACATGGTAAACAAAGCAACAATCAATATTTTGCTGGCCTGTTTATAACGATCCCACCCCTTACTCGGGGCAGCATTTCTCCATCCCTGTAAATAGATAAGTAGCTGACATCTTCACTAAGCCTCTTGATGAAGCAATATTTAATTTTTAAGTTTGAATTAGGAATGTTAAATATGAAGTAACTAGAAAAGTTTAATGACTATAAGCTATTATTGTCATTAAATATAAAATTTTCTATATTTGCTTTTGGAGGCTAACCATTTTATAGGAGAAATTAAAGAAAAAATGGTCCACTGATTTGGCATTGAGTGAGAAATACTGGCATTGAGTGAGACGTCTAGGCATCGAGTGGAGACCTTTAGCATCAAATAGACTCGACTCAAATATTCTGACAGGTCGGAACACATCAAATTTATCATGTTAAATCAAAGCCATCCAACAAAATTGTAAATCATGCTAAGGTACGCGCCTTTCTACCTTCTTAAATAGAGCAGACAATAAATAGAAATTGTGCCTAGAATAAACTCTACCATTTCATTTCCGTTTCGAAATTATGCTTCCCGTAACCTAGATTTCTCGCATCGTCTTCTCCTCCTCGCATAATCTCCGTAATTCAATGCCTCCCAAGGGTGTTGACTTCTTGTTTGAGGGCTGTGATCTTGTGAAAAATGGATTCAGAGATGATTTTGAAGAGATTCAATCTATTATTCATATCCTATCAGCTGCTAAACTAGAATTTCTACTATCAGAACCATGTGCTATTTGGAAAAGAGAAGTACTAGAACAGTTTGCAAATGCCAAAGTGGACTCATCCTCCACCAAAATCAAGACCTCCAATAATGGAGAAAAGCTTAAAATCCCAGCAAGGAAGATATGAAAGGAGCTGAAGCTCCCCAAGCTCAACTCTAGTGAAGAGGAAAATGTGTTGTTTCAAGAAGATGTAAAGTCTGTCTTCAAATGGTGTGGTATTTCCAAAAATACCATTGGATCTATACTAGGGATTGACATGAATTTGAAGGGTATGTTCTTGACAGATATCATAAGAAAGACTTGATATACAAGATTGGGTCTCATGAAAATCTCAAGAAAGATGTTTGAATTAATGGCTAAAGTGATTTTCTCCAGGCAAATCAGTTGGGGTAAGGTAGTGTTTGACAAGGTAATTGAATGCATCCCTGTGCCCAATATGGGAAGAATTTTGTCTATGTTCCTCCTCAACACTGTTCTAAGATCTCTAGATATGAGTCTAGGTGCAAAGATCCATCATATTACAAAGATGGACATCAAAATGTTTGAACGATGGGATAGGGTGCTGATCAAAAACCCTCAACAGTCTGAAAAGAAAATGAAAAAGAAAATTGAATCATTTGTAGAAGAAAGCACCAATAGTAGTGTTGGGTAGTGTTTCGATGATAATCTTGATTTGAAGAAGTCCCCCTTGAATTAATATGAATAGAGTTGTTTGGACTTTACTTTCAAGTTGTGTACTTGCAGGACAAAATTGCTAAGTACATACCAATGTCAGATTACAATTTGTCATCAAACACAAGACTATTCAATGTAATCCCTCATTATGTAGGACATGGTATTGACTCATGTGTAATCTCTATATTAGAGTAAAATTAGTCGAGTCTATATGTGAAGTCTCGTATCCTTTGTTAAGACGTCACGTATATACTCGTGGAATTTATCGAGTATACTCGAGTGATCCTGTGACTGATAACAAAAAAATGTCTAAGTCAAATTCGTCGAATGAACTCATGTAATTCGTTGAAAGATCTTTAGTATTCTAAGTAATTCATCGAGTGATCTAGCCTTTACTCGTGTCATTTTGATGAATGTACTTAACATTTTTTCTGGTTTGACTTTTTCTTACGGTTCTATTTTAAACGACACCCATATATGTTGTGTAACATCTCTCAGACCACTAGACTCCTAGGAGTGGTTTTGTCATGACTAGGTCATGACAAAACCCTAGGAAGCATCGATTTAGGTTGGGAAGTTACTTGGAAAGTATTTGGGCACGGGGCGTGGAGTGAGTTGAGTGCACTCAATGCTGTGGAATGATTGGCATCAAGTGCGTTGAGTGCACTCAACGCCATGGACCGATTGGTGTTAAGAACGTTGGGTGCACTCAACGACACTTTACTTAGAGAAATGTTCTGGCTTGAGGCATTGAGTGCGTTGAGTTCACTCAACGCCATGGACTGAATGGTGTTGAGTGCGTTGAGTACACACGATGCCATTTTAATCATATAAATACTCTGGCCCGGGGCATTGAGTGCGTTGAGTGCACTCAACTTCATCGACTGAATGGCGTTGTGTGAGTTGAGTGCACTCAACACCATTTTACTTGGAGAAATTTAAAACCAATAGGATTCGTCGAACGAACCATATTCCTCGAATTGAGCCTCTTTGGAATTAGGAGCTTATTCATCGAATGGAGTTCGACAAATGGAGCTAGTGCTGATCTGGGTTCAGAGTTCGCCGAACTCTGTTCAGAGTTCGTATAACGGAGCAAGTTGCTGAACTGGGTTCAGAGTTCGTCGAACGGAGTTCGACGAACAGAGCAAGTTGCTGATCGGGGTTCAGAGTTCATCGAACGGAGTTCGACGAATAGAGCAAGTTGCTGATCGGGGTTCAGAGTTCATCGAACGGAGTTCGACGAATAGAGCAAGTTGCTGAACATGGTTCAGCCTTCATCAAGCAGGGCATATTCGTCGAACGGAGATCGATGAATAGAGCAGATTCTTTGAGCGGAGTTCGACGAATGGGATAAAATTCATCGGACTGAGCTTCTAGAATTGGTGAATTGGAGGAGAGACAAAAGCTTGATATTAATGGCCATCATGGCCATGGAGGCTCCATAACTCCCACTTTTATGGGGCTTTTATTCCTCCGTGGGAGAAGAGGAGTTTCTAGAGGTGGCCTGGCATTAATTTGGTTCAACCCCTTAATTTTTTTGAAGCCGAAGGGGTGGAGTTAATGACCATTAATGGAGTTTAATGACATTTGGGAGTTAGAAGCCTCCTCTCCCAAATTCCCCCTTTAAGGACCTTCACCAGGGCAAGGGCAATCATTTCCCCCGATTCCTTTTCATTTTCATTGAGGTTGGTGTAGAAGTTGTAGGGGAGATAGAAGCTTGGTGGCCAAAATGGTGCGGAGGCAAAGCGCACGTCTTCAGGCCGCAAATCAGGTCCTCCTCTTCTCCTTCATGGGTTAGATCTTAGGAATCCTTAGAGATGAGAATCGGGCTCAATTGAGCACGATCCAGTGGAATTATTCCACTGGTTTTTCATGAAAACAAAAGTGTTTGGTTCGCCGTAATCCGCCGTCTCCGGTGGCCAAACCACCTCCAGCCGATAGTCCTCACCTCAACGAAGGTGGTGGTGGCGGTGGTTGGCCAGGGAGGTGGCCGGGTGGCCGGGAAATGGGCTTTGAAGTGCTCCAGGTTGGGTTAATCACAGCCTTTGACTGGAGGAAGAGAAAAGCCAGGAGTCACACGATCATGCTTTAAGATTCCTGCTATTAATTCATCTTATTTCATTTTTTGTCACTGTTATAGGGTTGTTTTAAATTAATTTTAAAAAAATACCTAGGTGCCTATTCAGAAAAAGTGGTCAATATGAAAATTGTAGACTATGAGTCTAGTTTAATTTAAAATTAGTTTGAACCAATTTGGAGTTCAGGTCAGACCACAACACTCTTGTTGGTGAGGTCTATAACTAGGCTTGTTCAGAGATTGTTTTGAGTTCCCCCACCTATCCAGCCATCCAAATGACTTGAGAATTTGGATGGGGTTCATTCTTAACTATACCTAGAACATATCCCAAAATGGGAATTTTTGAAAACGATTTCTCTAATGTTTTGTAGAAATTTAATAATACATTTATGGATTATTTAAAGGGTCTAACGACCTCTAAACCCACCAAACTTTTGTTATCTGACTCTTAGGGTCATGGAATGACTATGATAAAAATCTCAGCACAATTGGGTTAAATTTGAATAGGTTTTGGTGAGACCAAAGTGTGACCCTTTAAGGGTTAACTAGGGCCAGAGTGAGCTTGGGGCATGGAGCGGCCAATTCTCACCGAAAGGGGTTGGGACTTTGGCCAGAGCCCCATGGTTAGTTTGAACACCCTCACGTGGAGTTTAGGGTTGCTTAAGGTGGATTTGCCCTAGAACCTTAGTTCAAACCCTAAGGTTGAACTTTCGGGGTTTGTGAAGGTCATGGAGTGATATGTCCTTGTATGGACTTGGTGTTTAGTCCATGTGATCTTAGGGTGGTGAAATGCCCTAGGAAGGAATTTGGTAGCATTTGGACACATGCACTCCACTTAAATCACTTGGAAATTATTTAGGTCTATACACCTTAAGGAATAAATAATGGGTCTTATGTCCTTGGATGCTTATGAAATTTTGGTAGAAGTAGTTTTATAGTGATATTGACCTTTGAGATTTATTATAGGATGTTTAGAAAAGAGTAGCTCATACTTGTAGGTATAATCTCCACCTTGCCCTTTTTGATGATTTTGAAGTAAACATGCTTAGATTAACATAAATGATATGAAACTCTGGCAAGGTTAATTAAATATCATTTAGAGGCACTAGTAAATTATTTGGTTCATCTGGGCATTCCGTTATAATACTTCATGTGTAAAGTGAACTAGTGCACTTTTTATTGGAAAATAGATAATAAGTATAATATCTTGCTGGAAAATTATGTTACTTGGCCAGAGAATCTTTTATGGCATAATAAATCTAAAAAATTATTACATGTTATTTTGATGAGTTTATAAGAATGTTGTTTCACAAAGTGCACTTTAATGAAATTATTTGAAGTGTTTTTAAACATGGTTCACCGATATTGCAATTGCATGAAACTTAGTCAGTAGTGTTTTATGATCATTATAAGTATGTGGTAATTGTTATATAATTTTTGGACTATGATTTTTGGTACTCCCTTCATTAACTCTAAATATTTGATTTACTTTGATTTAATTATTTAGAGGTCATTACCTGTATATAAATCTATGAAATTTGGTATATACTGATATATTTCTGTCATATAGTGTTCATAAATTTTGGGTGGCCATAACTAAAGAAAATCTAGTACTTTATGTTCAAAATTACAAATGGCCTAACATTTGGGAAAATCTAATAAATGGTAAATTAGTTAGGAAAATTACAAGTCTCTGAATTTAGGCTAAATGTGTCATGATAGACCCACAATAATTATCTTAGGGCATTTGGATTAACATTTGGAGTACCTCATATCATGTACATCATATAACTTAGGTTGGTCTAAATTTAGTGAAACTGCGGAATTTGTGATAATATTTGAATGGACATAGGGAGATGGGTTATTGGTTTACTGATCTTGGTAAAGTGAAAAATAAAATGAGAGCTTCATTAGAAGTCATGATGAGGAGAGGGTTCGGTTGACTAGTGTTAAGAGGTACCTGGGATCGACGAAAGATCGTCTTTCCTATTGAGAGAGAATCAAAATACACTAGGGTTAGATCCATAATAATGTTAAAAGGGATCGGGAACTGGGTAATAACTAATAATAATAAGTACCTTGTGAAAGGGAGCTTTGGGCTTCAGCCCATTACAGTTCCTAGTGCCCTCGAGAGCCCTTCACAGGGAATGCCCTGGGCAGTCCAAGGTTAACGTAAACCGTAAGACTAAATGGATTACAAGAGTAATTAGAAATAATCTAGGGCTACACATACACACACACTCCCCGGGGTGGTGGGAGTTAGGTTTGCCCACACGGGCGGTAGGCTCTATGGTTTTGGTGATGGGTAGGTTAGTCCGGCGAGCCGATGGCTCGGTAGATAACTGTGACAGACGGGTTAGTATAGGGAGATCTTGGCTTGGTAGATAGTTGTGATAGACGGAATAGTCCGAGGATCTTTGGATCGGTGGAAAATACATTAATGTCGCATGTGCATATGATATAAGGTGGTGGGTCTTCAGTATTGGAAAGTCATCACACCGACCCCAATACGTTGGCTCGGCACGTGTGGTTTAGCACTTGGCCAAATAAAGTCTGGTGCGCAACCGACAAGAGTACGTAGGAGCTCTGCTTAGTGCACCATCATTGAGGCGTACGATAGGTTTGACTGGTAGTGTTGATACCGGTTTAGAGGTGGGTGAGGCCAAACCCACCGCTTCTGTTTGCCACTACAGAGGTATCCTAGGAGGTTATGCTACAGAAAGGGGGAACTAAAGGTCTGTGTGCACAGATTCGAGTGTGTATGTTTGTAACACCCCCTATCCGTCAGATAACATATATCAGTAGGTCCGGCCGGGGCCCGACGCCATATACCACAGACAGACTGGGTGGTTACTCAATGGAAACCATTTAATAGATATCAATGTCCTACACAGAGCATTCTAGCGGAAGCAATTAAAATTATTTCATTAATAAAGAACCCAACACTAGCATGAATGTCCACTACAAAGCCAACATGAATGAAGTACAAATACACAAGTACTGGCCTTATGGCTTTACAATTGTTTTCCTCAAATTACATGTTTTTCTTTCAAACCTCGGCATGCAGGCCGGCCATACATGAATAAAAGAAAACACTCAAAATTAGGCCTTCGAGGGCCGGCTCAGCAACTTGGGCTTTAGCCCGCTATTTACCACTCGGCTCCGCATCACCTGCAAGCAACAATCCACCGCACGGTGGCAAACAAAAGCAACGGTCAGCTATGCTGACCAAATTATAACGATCCCTCCCCCGAACTCGGGGCGGCGATGCTCCTTCCCTGCACTTTATTAGCATAACCAAGCAGTAATGTAACAACACTACATCATAGGCGCAGGCACGCACGACCACACGCCACATGCTCTCAGGGCACATTCTCGGTGATCACGGTCAAAGTCCGCCGACTCACCACCGCCCCCAGGATGGAGATATCTCGTGATGTAGGCCTTTACCGCGGACACAATATGGGTTACAGGAATAAAACAGACGCCACTCTCATCCACAATCACACTCGCACTAATGTTAACCGTAGCGCACTCGCCAACGTCTTATCACCGTTCACCAACGTACGGTAGCTACTCCGCGGGAAGGTCAAACGAACGGCTATAGGCCGACGTTCTCCAAGCTAAGAGGACCAATATTGGGTCCGACCGAGCGAAAGTTGTACCAAACGAGGTCTACACAAAATGCGATCGAAAAATGGTAGATCTCTCCCAACAAAAAATACGCGGCTCGCCAAACCCTTTCGAAAATAACGCGATTAAGATAGATGCAAGTCAAAAGGAAAACGACGAAGAATTTAACGATTCAAATCCAACGCAAAAATCTTTCCGGCCACTAGAATATCAAGAGGGAATCACACGTGAGTGGAGAGGATCGTTACCCAAGTCGGAATAGATGATTCCGACTACCTTTGAAGGATCGCTCTTCCACGATTCCGCCGGAGTCTCGCCGGATGGAGAGATAGATCGTCCGCCTTGGCCGCTTCACACCAAAGTCCAGATTTCTCGCCGTAGAAGGAGACCCTTCCGGTTAAAACTTCACGTGAAGAGGGGCGGCCGAGTTCTCTTCAAAGGGGCTGCTCGGGTGGAGGAGATAGGTGGTCGGCCGGCTATGGATGGTGGTGGTCGGGTTGAGGATGGTGAGAGGAGGTGGTGGCTTGGATGAGGGAGATGAAGGAGAGGGCTGGCCGAAACTTTTAGAGAGAGAGAGGGAGAGGAGGGTGGCGTCTTGGAAGAGGGAGATGAAGGAGAGGGCTGGCCGAAATTTTAGAGAGAGAGGGAGAGAGGAGGGTGGCGGCTAGGAGAGGTAGAGAGAGAGAGGAGGCTTAGAAAGAAAGGAAATTTTAGGGTTTCTTCTCATTCAACTTAAGTTAAACAAATCATACATGCCTATATATAGGCTTAATCACCAAGTCTTGGCTATATGTAGCCTAAATGAAAATAAAAATAAAACACTCAATGGCTACATGTAGCACAAAATAACATAATCCAAATAAAATAGCATACTAAAGTACGAATGCTCTTAAGCTAAAAATAAGATAAGTTCAACTAGTTATTTGCCTTGCGCCGAGGGCGGAAATTGTAGCGCCTCTCCATATGAACACCATGGCGACGTGAGTCCTTAGTTGGGGACGAAGGAGGGTCTTTCGTTAGCGTGCCGTCATCAACAACTTGGGGGTCATCATCAACTTGGGGTCCGTCGTCGCCGCCAATCCTCCCCCGCTTGAAAGGACTCATCACCGATGAGTTGTCTTGAAGATACCGTCGGAGAAGAACACCATCCAAGAGAGCCACCTCCACTTCCGGGAGCCAAAAGTAATCAGAGGCGGGGCGATCACGCCATCGAATCAAGTAGCGGCGCACATCGCCATCTGCAGTGGGAAACGCGTCATCCTGGAGAATCCTATCAGGCAAAAATGCGGTCCTGGCAAACCTGGGAAAAGCATTAGGCAGCAAAGGGGGAAAATCTATATCATCAACATGTAGCGTACCTCCGTTGGAGACCGATGGAGAGCGCGAGCCCTTACCCCCCTCAACCCCATACCCATGAGAATCTGTAGTGGAACTAAATAGACAGGAAGATAATTCTAGTGGCGGAGCAATATATGACGTTAAATCCGAAACATTAAAAACAGGGGAAATACCCCAATCAGTTGGCAATTCCAAAAGAAATGCATTGTCTCCTAACCGTTTTAAAATCCGAAAAGGTCCCGCTCGCCAATCCGCTAACTTTTTTAGGGTCCCCGTAGGCAACCGTTCAGGGATGAGATGTACCATGACTAAATCACCCACTTTCAAGGGAGACACTCTCTTATGTGCGTTGGCATGAACTTGATAAGACATGTATTGAGTCATAAGCGTTTCATTTATGCGTTTGTGAAGATCATGGATGTGAGAGGCAAAGTCCTGTGCAAATTGACTTGACTTAAAAGATGGCGGTAACAGAATCAAGTCAAGTGGCACGAGAGCTTTATAACCATGCACGATCTCATTCGGGGACAAACCCATGGACCTATTTTTGGAATTATTATACGCTAACTGCGCATGAGGGAGGATAAGGTCCCATGTACCCTTGTGGTCTCCCACAAGGCATCGAAGCAAAATACCTAAACTTCTATTCACAACTTCTGTTTGCCCATCCGTCTGCGGATGGTACGCGGAAGAGAATAGAAGTTTGGTGCCCATAATCCTCCACAAGGTCTTCCAAAAATAACTAGTAAACTTCACATCCCTATCGGTAACTATAGACTTTGGAACTCCTCGATGACCAACCGCCTCTTTAAAATATAATTGTGCAACGTGTGACACATCGTTGGTTTTATTGCACGCGATAAAATAAGCCATTTTAGAAAAATGATCTACAACAACTAAGATAGAGTCGTGACGTCGAAATGTGATTGGGAGGCCGAGAATGAAGTCCATGCTAACGTCTTCCCAGGAAATAGACGGAATCGGAAGAGGGGTATAAATCCCTGCATTAGTTTTGTTCCCCTTAGCCAGTTGGCATGCTCGGCAACTTCCCACGATCTTACTAACCATCGCCTTAAGACCGGGCCAATAAAACTTGTCTTCAACTAACGTGATCGTCTTGTCATAGCCAAAGTGTCCACCTAACCCTCCGCCATGAAATTCCCACACTATGAAGTGTCGTAGGGAGGAACGGGGGATGCAAAGCTTCGAATGGTTAAATAAGTAGCCGTCCCGAATGTAAAAAGAAGTAATGGTTGTCGGCGAGTCGTCTTGAGTGGCGAAATAGATATCCTTAAAATCTAGGCAGTGGACGTACTCGTCCTTAATCCTATCGAAGCCAATCACCTTAACTTCTAGCGTGGAGAGTAATAACGAAACACGACTAAGGGCATCGACTACACGGTTGAGAGTCCCCTTAAGGTGTTTGATAATGAAGGTGTACTCCTGAAGATAGGAGACCCATTTGGCATGTCTTGGACTAACCTTAGTTTGAGAGTTAAGAAACCTTAGCGCTTCATGATCGGATAGGATGACAAACTCCTTAGGAAGTAAATAATGCCGCCAATGTTGGAGGCATCGAATGACCGCGTAAAACTCCCAATCATAATTGGAATAATTTAATTTCGGACCTGCTAGTTTCTCACTGAAATAGCCCACAGGGTGGCCTTCCTGACTTAACACTCCACCAATTCTCACTCCAGACGCATCACATGACAACTCGAAGACCTTGGTAAAATCCGGTAGTCGCAAAAGGGGGGCTTCCGACATGCGCGATTTAATTAATTGGAACGCCGTAGCGGCCGAGTTCGTCCATGTAAATTCACCTTTTTTCATGCACTCGGTAATGGGGGCCATAATACTACTAAAATCCTTAATAAATCACCGATAAAATGTAGCGAGCCCGTGAAAACTCCTAACATCCCGAATGTTGGCGGGCTCGGGCCAATCTCTAATGGCTTGTACCTTCTTGGGGTCTACGTGGATCCCCTTTGAACTCACAATGTAACCGAGGAACTCAACCGAAGTCACATGGAAGGTACACTTCTTAATGTTTACGAATAATTTTTCCGATCTCAGCGTAGTAAGGATGGTTCTTAAATGTGACTCGTGATCAATCATGGAGGTGCTAAATACCAAAATGTCGTCAAAATATACCACGATGAATTTTCCCATATAGGGTTGGAAGACGTGGGTCATCATCCTCGAAAACATGCTCGGCGCATTGGAAAGCCCAAACGGCATAACTAACCACTCGTAGAGCCCTTCCTTAGACTTAAAGGCAGTCTTCCACTCGTCACCTTCCCTAATTCGGATCTGATGGTAGCCACTCCTAAGATCCAATTTCGAGAAAATCGTGGCACCGGCTAACATGTCCAATAAATCATCCAAGCGAGGGATGGGAAAGCAATACTTAATAGAGATTTTATTAATGGCTCTACTATCCACACACATCCTCCAAGAGCCGTCCTTCTTGGGGGCAAGTAAGGCGGGTACGGCATACGGGCTCTTGCTGTGGCGGATAAAACCCTTTTGCAATAAATCCGAGATCTGGGTTTGCAACTCTAAGTGCGCGGAGGGGTTTAGCCGATAATGTGGGAGGTTGGGCAATGAGGAGCCCAGAATGAAATCAATGGCATGTTGGATTTCCCGCAACGGGGGTAACTCAGCCGGTAGCTCGTACGGGTACACGTCCACAAACTCTTCTAAGAGTTTTCTCAACGCCGACGGCAAGTTCTCAAAAGGTGCCGCATCTTCCTTAACTTGTAGACACACTAAGGCATAGAGGACACCATCTAAAAAGGTAGTATTCTTCAATTCTTTCCTTCCTATCAGGCTCAACGTCTTCTTCTCGACCGGGACGGCCGTATCCTTGGAGGGGGCCGAAGGATCCTTTGGCGGGGTGGGTTTTAAGAGTATGGTTCTGCCATTAAATTTAAACTCGTAAGTATTGGCCCGACCAAAGTGGGTGACGTCATGATCATACAACCAAGGGCGACCCAACAAGACGTGGCAAGCATCCATAGGGATGACGTCACACCAAATTTGCTCAGAATAAGATTTGATGGTAAGGGGTACCAAGCATCGCTTCGTCACAGGGAGGGACGACTTGTCTACCCATGCCACCTTATAAGGGTGAGGGTGTGGCTTGGCATCAAGAGACATTCGTTTCACCGCGGTTTCAGAAATTACGTTCATGCAACTACCGCTATCAATGATCAACCTACACCATTTTTCACCACTCTTAAAATTCAACGTGAAAATGTTCGTCCTATTCCAATCGTCTAACGCTCGAGGGGTCGCCAGAATACACCTCATAACCATCATATGGGAGTCATCCTCCATATCACTAGGCACTCCGTCCGACTCGCTCTCTTCGCCCGCCTCGTAAGTAATGTCGTCTGTCCCACCGGTGGAATCTAACAGGGCTAATGGTCTGGGTGTAGTAGGACAATCACTAGCATAGTGCCCTTGGATCCTGCAAGCGTAACAGGTGACATTCGTTCTGTTGACCCGACCCACCGGGACTCTCTCACCAGAGGGGTTTCTATCATTCCTAGCCGTTACGACTATGGAGGTCGAATCGGGGGACTCATACTTTCCTTTAGCTTTTTAGGTGGCGGTGGGAGGCGGTCCTAAAATGGACTTGCCCTTTTGGAATGAGTGAGACTTGCCCTTAAGCGTGTTGTGCTGCTCAATATGTAAGGCAACGTTGAAAGTGGTGTGCAAGTCAGTGTGACCATAACGCAGAAGCTTTCCTTGGATGTCGGGGTTTAGTCCCTTGCGGAACCTGGAGAGGGTGACCTCGGGCATCTCTTTCACGTCACACCTAACCATCATATCCTTCAGCAAACTCATATACTCAGACACCGACCTAATCCCTTGCTTAAGGGTGGCTAAATCATCGAACATTTGTGTTCGATGGTATGTAGGGACGTACTGTTCTGTCATCCTAGCCTTCATTGCATCCCAGCCTATGGTCAACGCTCCGTTCTCGACTCTCAAACGCCGCTCCTCATTCAGCCAAAATATTTTAGCGCGCCCTAGCAACTTCATTCTCGCTACTCGCACTTTATCCGCGTCGTTCAGGGTATACCACTCGAAATAACATTCGATCTCCATGATCCAGTCCTGGAAGACTTGGGGATCTCCTAAACCATCGTAGGATGGTGGCTTGACTCGGACGACCCGAGTAAGGTCAAACTCGTACGGTGCTCGTGGGGTGTTCTCATTAGGAGGGTGGGGGTAAGGGTTGTGATGTTCTCCCACCCGTGGGTGAGCGGGTTGATTACGTGGTGCCCCTTGTGGTAACCCCAGTCCGTGAAGTGCCTCCCTAATAGCCGTCAACTACTCCGTGAAATCCTGACGGAGATCCTCAATCTCAGTGAGGGCATGACCCTCACCCCGATCATCATCCATATTAGACGACGATGGAGGATATTCCGTACCGAGCCTAGTGTGCATGCAAAAGAAAGACAACAGATTCAGACAGACCAAAGAGGGAATTAATCCCGCTTAAAGACTATAGGAAAATAATTTCTTTTTGATTTTCTTACAGGAAATAAAAAGAGGATTATTAAAAAATTTATTTTGATTTTTTTGGTTGAAAAATAAGAAAAGTAAGCCGCTATTGGCAGACCAAAAATAATTTTTTTTGAGATTATTTTTTGTGACAACTAACGTGCAAACACAAGTGCGGGTTAACGTGCTAAAAGAGGGGAGGGTGCCAATTAAAAAATTGACAAGAACCTCCCTCTGATACCAAAATTGATGTAGGCCTTTACCGCGGACACAATATGGGTTACAGGAATAAAACAGACGCCACTCTCATCCACAATCACACTCGCACTAGCGTTAACCGCAGCGCACTCGCCAACGTCTTATCACCATTCACCAACGTACGGTAGCTACTCCGCGGGAAGGTCAAACGAACGGCTATAGGCCGACGTTCTCCCAAGCTAAGAGGACCAATATTTGGTCCGACCGAGCAAAAGTTGTACTAAAAGAGGTCTACCCAAAATGCGATCAAAAAATGGTAGATTTCTCTCAACAAAAAATACGGGGCTCGCCACACCCTTTCGAAAATAACACGATTAAGATAGATGCAAGTCAAAAGGAAAATCACGAAGAATTTAACGATTCAAATTCAACGCAAAAATCTTTCCGGCCACTAGAATATCAAGAGGGAATTACACGTGAGTGGAGAGGATCGTTACCCAAGTCAGAATAGATGATTCCGACTACCTTTGAAGGATCGCTCTTCCACGGTTCCGCCGGAGTCGCGCCTAATGGAGAGATAGATCGTCCGCCTTGGCCGCTTCACACCAAAGTCCAGATTCCTCGCCGTAGAAGGAGACCCTTCCGGATAAAACTTCACGTGAAGAGGGGCGGTCGGGTTCTCTTCAAAGGGGCTGCTCGGGTGGAGGAGATAGGTGGCCGGCCAGCTATGGATGGTGGTGGTCAGGTTGAGGATGGTGAGAGGAGGTGGTGGCTTGGATGAGGGAGATGAAGGAGAGGGCTGGCCGAAACTTTTAGAGAGAGAGAAGGAGAGGAGGGTGGCGGCTTGGAAGAGGGAGATGAAGGAGAGGGCTGGCCGAAATTTTAGAGAGAGAGGGAGAGAGGAGGGTGGCGGCTAGGAGAGGTAGAGAGAGAGAGAGGAGGCTTAGCAAGAAAGGAAATTTTAGGGTTTCTTCTCATTCAACTTAAGTTAAACAAACCATACATGCCTATATATAGGCTTAATCACCAAGTCTTGGCTATATGTAGCCCAAATGAAAATAAAAATAAAATACTCAATGGCTACATGCAGCCCAAAATAACATAATCCAAATAAAATAGCATACTAAAGTACGAATGCTCTTAAGCTAAAAATAAGATAAGTTCAACTAGTTATTTGTCTTGCGCCGAGGGCGGAAATTGTAGCGCCGCTCTATACAAACACCATGACGACGTGAGTCCTTAGTTGGGGACGAAGGAGGGTCTTTCGTTAGCGTGCCGTCATCAACAACTTGGGGGCCGTCGTCAACTTGGGGGCCGTCGTCGCCACCATCTCGTGAGCAACTGGTCTTTCTGGCGACTGCCTAAGACCCTCCATCTATGCCAATGGTAAGTGCCAAGTAACTTTAGGTCTGTTTAACCGAACAACATAAATCAGGTACGGTTCCACCTGATCCGTTGCTCACACCGCAACGTCAATTAAGTCGTCTGCGCGGGTCAAGCTTCCCCGAGTCCCGTATCTCCCATACAATCACATAACCCAATTATGTTCAGGTTGGCTCCCAGGCCACCATGTTGGCAGAACCACGCATCTGCCCAATTTTCCGGGTGCACCTTGGAGTTAATCCCCAAGGCTCCCTGTTGCAATCTACCACGTAGAAAACCCGAAAAACAAACATTCGCACGGAGTCTTCTCCGGCCATTAATGCAATGCAACATCACCGAGCCAGACCAACTTGTCTGGGTATGCTTCACACATCATGCCTATGTCCGTTCTTGATTACGGACTCTACATGTACATAAGGGGGACTATTCATATCTACCCGAAGGAACGCCTCAAACTCACCGTAAACTCGCGAGAGCGGGCTTCTCTATACAAAAGAAGTAGAGCTTCACATGCTCAAGTAGAGAATCGTTACTCTAGCGTTCTTCCTTGGTGCCATGGAAATGTAAGCGGATGAAAAGCACCGCACTCTCCTTGCCTCTGTAGATCCGAAGTCGGTTCGCAATTTGTAGCTTCGAAGCTCCGCCGGTGACCGGATCTAGGCTTCTTCTTCCTCCTTTGCTCTCCCCTCTCTCTAGACTTAGAAAGAGAACCACTCAAGTGAAATGAGGGTTTCAAAGGCCCAATCCCGGGTATATCCCAGTAGGAACAACCCCCAACCGTTGGATCCCAAAATAAGGAAACGAACAGCTACGATCCGTAGCTGAAATGTAAAACCTGGGCCGAACACGGCCTGCGACACGCCCGTGTCCAGGGCCGTGTCCCTCATTCGCCGTCAAAATCGACGCATCTCAAAAAACACACGGGTATCCGACACGCCCGTCTTCGACCTGACACGCCCGTGTCAGCCAGTACACGCCCGTGTTCCCGGGCGTGTTCCCCCATCAACACAGGACCAACACCAACCCGAGACTCACACAGGTCTTGGACACGCCCGTGTCCTAATTGACATGCCTGTGTCAAACCCGAACACGCCTGGGATCCAGGCCGTGTTCACTGTCTCGACATTTTGTCGAGCGCAGTTCATCGACCACCCGACACGTCCTTGGGCATGCCCGTGTCCTAGGCCGTGTTCCCTGTCTCGACACATCGTCGAGCGAAAATGTCGACTTCCCGGGCCGATCGTTGACACAAGCTCGACACGCCCTGAGACATGCCCGTGTCTCAGGACGTGTTTGCTGCTCGATGATCGTCGACTCAAAAATTCATCGACCTCTCGGCCAAATCGTCGACTCGAGCCTGACACGCCCTGGGACACGCCCGTATCCCAGGCCGTGTACCCCCTACCAAATTCCAAATTTGGCCTAAAACGCCTCCCGTCACTCTTTTGAGTTTCGGGGCGTTACAACTCTCCCCCTCTTAAAAGAATTTCGCCCACGAAATTACATAAAGGAAAGATAAGCATAAAACTTAAACGGTACCTGAGCAAAACAACTCCGGGTACTCCTCAAGCATAGTCTGCTCTCGCTCCCAAGAGAGATCCTCCCGACCGCAATTGTCCCAACGGACCTTGACCATCCTGATCTCTTTATTGCATAGCCGCTTGACTTCCGAGTCCTCAATACGTACGAGCTTGACCTTCGTCGTCAACCCACTATAAACCGGCACTCAATCGACCGTGATCACTTGCGTAGGCTCTTGCACCGCCTTCCGTAGCACCGATATATGGAATACATCATGTAGACCACTAAGCTCCTCTAACATCTTCAACCGGTACGCTGCTTCACCAATCCGCTTTCAGAACCTCAAACGGTCCAAGGTACCTCGGGATTAGCTTCTTCAAGCACCGCACCCGCCAGACACCATTGAACGGATTGATCTTCAAGTACACCCAATCGCCAACAGCGAATTCCACGTTCCTGTGCTTAGCATTATAGTATTTAGCCTGGCGGTCCTGAGCGATTAGCAACCTCTCCCGAATGGTTCTCACCAAAGAAGTAGCATCCTCCACCTCTAGTCGCTTATACAACTTCGATTCACCCATTTCCAACCAGGACAACGGCGTGCGACATTTTCTACCATAAAGGGCCTCGAAGGGCGCCATTTGAATGCTCTCCTGGTAGCTATTGTTGTAAGCAAATTCCACCAAGTATAGGTGATCTTCCCATTGCTTTCCAAAGACTAGGACACACATGCGAAGCATGTCTTCCATTGTCCTATTGACCCTCTCGGTCTGCCCATCCGTTTGCGAATGAAAGGCTATGCTAAAACTCAGCTTTGTTCCCAACATCTACTGCACCAGCCTCCAATCATTGGACGTGAACCGCCCATCTCGGTCACTCACGATGCTGCGGGGCACACCATGAACTTGTACAATATTATCCACATATAGCTTTGCTAATTTATCAACCAGATCATCGTTCATATATGGAATGAAATGCGACACCTTCGTGACGATCTACGACCACCCAAATGATGTCGTTCCCCTTTTTGCGACCTTGGCAACCCGTGCACAAAGTCCATAGTAATGTCGTCGAACTTCCACTCCGGAATAGGCAAGGATTTCAAGAATCCTCCCGGCTTTTGGCACTCCGCTTTCACCAAGGCGCAAGTTTGACACTTCGCCACGTAGAGCGCCACATCCTTTTTCAGTCCAGGCCACCAGAACAATTTCTTAACATCGCGGTACATCTTCGTGCTCCCCGGGTGAATTGAGTACTTGGTATGATGTGCCTCGTACAATAATTCCACCCGCAAATTTCTCACGTTTGGGACGCATAGACGACCGTCTTTCCAACGTAATCCGTACTCCACAACGAATTGGGAATTTGACCCATCCAGAGCTTCAACCATGATCTGCTTCATGTGACCATCCATATCCAAAGCCTGCCGAATCCGATCAGGCAGGTCATATTGGACTTCAGTCCGATTCAATAATGCTTCAGCACTTGATTTCTTGTCTACGCAAGAGATCTCCAACGCCTCTAACTCCCAAACCAACTGCTCGTCATGGACCGACAGCGAATTAGCTTGAGATGGGGCCCGACGACTCAATGCGTCTGCAACCGCATTGCCTTTACCAGACACGTAGTGGATCTTGAATGTATAGTCCCCCAAGAACTCCATCCACCTATACTACCGCATGTTCAGATCTTTCAGATCCAGCAAATACTTCAGGCACTTGTGATCGGTGTAAATATCAATCTTCACAGCATACAAATAATGTCTCCACAGCTTCAAGGCAAAAATCATAGCCGCTAACTCCAAGTCATGGACCAGATAGTTCCTCTCATGCACCTTCAGCTGTCTCGAGCCATATGCTATAACACTTCCATGCTGTAACAGCACACAACCCAAACCACTGCACGAAGCATCGCTATAAATCTCAAAACCTTCAGTCCCACACGGAGAACTAAGAACTGGTGTCGTGGTGAAGCGACACTTCAACTCCTCAAAAGCTCGCGGACACTCCGGCGTCCAAACGAACTTCTGCTCTTTCCTCGTCGAAGTAGTGAGAGGTAACGCTATCCGCGAGAAGTTCCTTACGATGCGCCTATAATAGTCAGCAAGCCCCAGAAAGCTCCGGACTTCCGCTACTGTAGAAAGCTCAGGCCACTCTCGTATCGCAATAATCTTCGCCGGATCCACTGCAATACCCTCTCCACTCACTATATGACCGAGGAACGCCACTGAGGAAAACCAAAACTCGTATTTCGAGAACTTGGCATACAATTGATTCCTCCTAAGCGTCTCCAAAACCAAATGAAGATGCTTGAAGTGATCTTCCTCACTCTGCAAGTACACCAAAATATCGTCGATGAAGACGATCACAAAATGGTCCAAGTACTCCCTGAAGGTCCTGTTCATCAAATCCATGAACACCGACGGCGCATTAGTCAGCCCAAATGGCATGACCGTAAATTCGTAATGCCCATATCTTATACTGAACGCTGTCTTAGGGATATCACTCTCCCTTATCCTCAGCTGATAGTAACCAGACTTGAGATCCAACTTAGAGTACACCGTCGACCCGACCAACTGATCAAAAAGATCATCGATCCTTGGGATTGGGTACTTGTTCTTTTCTGTTAGCTTGTTTATCTCCCGATAATCAATACAAAGTCTCAAGCTCCCATCCTTCTTCTTTACAAAGAGGACCGGTGCGCTCCAAGGTGACGAACTTGGACGCACAAACCCCTGCTCCAACAAATCTTGAAGTTGCACCTTCAGCTCCGCCATTTCCTTAGGCGCTAGCTGATACGGAGATCGTGACACAGGCTTCGCACCTGGCACTAGCTCAATCGTGAAATCTATCTCCCGTTGAGGCGGGGCTCCAAGAAGATCGGCGGGGAACACATTAGGGTACTCAGCTACCACTAAAATACTATCCAACGTAGGCTTCGGCTTTGTAATCTCCACTTGTATAAAGAGCAGCTCTGCACCAGCACGAACCGCCTTCACCACCTGAAGAGCAGACATCAACGTCATGCTCGACCCTTTCAAGCCCGTAAAAGTCGTCTCACGACTTGCTCCTAACTTGACTTCTTTGCGACCACAATCAATATAGGCTTGCTGCTCCGAGAGCCAGTCAATGCCAAATATAACGTCGAACTCCACCAATGGTAGTAATGACGCTTGAAGATCGAACTCTTGATTCTCAATGCGAATCTTAACACCACAGATTTTATCCGCGCGCATTGAACACCCATTCGGTAACAACACATCCAACTTGTCCTTCGCCATCGAAGAAGGTACTCCGATGCACGATATGAATCCTTCAGACAAGAAGGAGTGTGAAGCTCCCGTATCAAAGAGTTCTCTCGCCGGAAACTCACAAATCAAAACAAATCCTAAACAAGCATTGGTAAGGTAACATACGCATAACAAGTATTTAAAGAAATTTAACTTGTTACAAATTACACCATTCCTGTCACCACATCCGCTTGATTGATGGCCTCCTATTGGCCAAGATTATAAACCCTTGGTTGAGCCGGAGCATAATGGGACGCGATTGACTCCACCGCCTTGCCCTTCTCTTCATAAGTCACTCCCGACTTCCTCTCGGACTTGGGACGTCTGCTCCAACAGTCACGGGCAAAGTGCCCAGACTTCCCACAAGTAAAATATGCACCCGAGGTCCGACCAGTAGTCGCCCCAGAAGCACCGGAAGGAGCTGGACCCGAAGTCCTAGCCTTCTTAAAGAACTTACGATACCCAGACTTTGCGTTAGCCGGCACCTTGAACTCAGACTTCTTATCACCTAAGCTTTTCTTCGCTTGAACATTCTTCATGTCCTTCTCTAAGGACTGGGCCGTGTTGACCAAGGTCAAGAAACCCTGTGTCATAGGCCCCGAGAGTAGTAGCCTCAAGTCATCTCTCAGACCTTCATAGAATCAGTTTGTCTTGCGCTCCTCATCAGCGATGGTGGAGCTAGCATACCGACCCAAACGAGTGAATTCGTGGAGATACTCATCCACGCTACTCTCTCCTTGTACTAACCTCTGGAACTCATTCTCCAAAGCTATCTGTTGGGTCCGGCGTTCCTTCACTTGACCCGTGGCGCTCTTCTACTTATTTAAGAAATTAAGTAGCACCCTTTCCAACAGTCCGGGCTTTTGGAATAGTTGGTTATGCGCTTGATCCTTCAATTGGTATCAGAGCCAGGTCACGGGTTCAAGACTGGGGGAGCGCTATTAAATCCTGATTTTTCCCTTCTACCTGTGTGGGTCCGGCGGGTCAGGCAACCATGGACATGTGGTAACCCCACCTCTGAGCCGTGCAAACATGGACATGTGGTAACCCCACCTCTGAGCCGTGTGGGCCATGTGGTAACCCCACCTCTGAGCCATGTGGGCCATGTGGTAACTCCACCGCTGAGCTGACGGGTTGTGCTGGACGCCGGGGGGGGGGGGGATTGTTGGGTCCGGCGTTCCTTCACTTGACCAGTGGCGCTCTTCTACTTATTTAAGAAATTAAGTAGCACCCTTTCCAACAGTCCGGGCTTTTGGAATAGTTGGTTATGCGCTTGATCCTTCACTATCCTCTGAGTCGAAGGTAGGTACCTAGCCAAGAACAGTCTCGAGAACTCCTCCATCGAGACGTCTGTAAGTTGCCTTCCTCTCAATAGATGAACCTCCAAACCCTCCCACCACAGCGTAACATCTCCATCCAATAGGAACGTAGCTATAGTGGTCATCTGCCACTCCTCCGTCTCTATCGCTGTCAAGACTCTCTTCACACGGGAGAGCAAGTCTTCAACTTGAGATGGGGTTCCCAACCCCGAGAATACTGGAGGATTAATGCTCATGATATGTTTGAGCTGTCTCTCGGTTGCCCTCCTCGGCACCAACGGCTCCACTACTACCTGCTCCACTCTTCTCAGCTCAACCTCTGGAAGAGGTACCTGTTGCATCGCAGGAGCGGGCTGCTGCATTTGCCTTGCAGGCTACACATTGATCATGGCAAACACTGCTTCGGCAACCAATCATATGTTTTCAGCCGATGGAGGTGTTGCAGGAGCTTCATTTGGTGCACTACTAGCCTCAGAAACTCGACGTTCTTACGACCCAGCACCGCTTCTGGTCACCTATAGTGGTACAAAACACCATTAAGCGACCATACAAAATTACAAACAACAATTATAGGAACACGCAGGTTCCTTAAACACGTGTATTTTCATTCCTAAGTGGACATTCATGGTTTCTTTTGTTGTTATAACGATGACACACACACATGTGCTCACCACCCCTTAAAAAGAATTCGGCCACGAATTCAGTTTAAGCCTGACCGAAACCAGTAGTCTGATACCAAATTGTAACACTCCCTATCCGTCACATAGCATATAGCAGTAGGTCCGGCCGGGGCCCGACGCCATATACCACAGACAGACTAGGTGGTTACTCAATGGAAACCATCCAACAGATATCAACGTCCTACACAGAGCATTCTTGCGGAAGCAATTAAAATTGTTGCATTAATAAAGAACCCAACACTAGCATAAATGTCCACTACAAAGCCAACAGGAATAAAGTACAAATACACAAGTACTGGCCTTATGGCTTTACAATTATTTTCCTCAAATTACATGTTTTTCTTTCAAACCTCGGCACGCAGGCCGACCATACATGAATAAAAGAAAATACTCAAAATTAGGCCTTCGAGGGCCAGCTCAGCAACTTGGGCTTTAACCCGCTATTTACCACTCGACTCCGCAGCACCTGCAAGAAACAATCCACCGCACGGCGGCAAACAAAAGCAACGGTCAGCTATGCTGACCAAATTATAACGATCCCGCCCCCGAATTCGGGGCGGCGATGCTCCTTCCCTGCACTTTATTACATTACCAAGCAGTAATGTAACAATACTAAATCACAGGCGCAGGCACGCATGACCATACGCCACGTGCTCTCAGGGCACATTCTCGGTGATCACGGTCAAAGTCTACCGATTCACCACCGCCCCCAGGACGGCAATATCTCGTGAGCAACCGGTCTTTCTAGCCACTGCCTAAGACCCTCCATCTATTCCAATGATAAGTGCCAAGTAGCTTTAGGTCTCTTTAACCGAACGACATAGATCGGGTACGGTTCCACCTGACCCGTTGCTCACACCGCAACGTCAATTAAGTCGTCTGCGCGGGTCAAGCTTCCCCGAGTCCCGTATCTCCCATACAATCACATAACCCAGTTATGTTCAGGTTGGCTCCCAGGCCACCATGTTGGCAGAACCACGCATCTGCCCAGTTTTCCGGGTGTACCTAGGAGTTAATCCCCAATGCTCCCTGTTGTAATCTACCACGTAGAAAACCCGAAAAACAAACATTCGCACGGAGTCTTCTCCGGCCATTTATGCAATGCAACATCACCGATCCAGACCAACTTGTCCGGGTAGGCTTCACACATCATGCCTATATCCGTTCTCGATTACGGACTCTACATGTACACAACAGGGACTATTCATGTCTTCCCGAAGTAACGCCTCAAACTCACCGCAAACTCGCGAGAACGGGCTTCCCTATGCAAAATAAGTAGAGCTTCACATGATCAAGTAGAGAATCGTTACCCTAGTGTTCTTCCTTGGCACCATGGAAATGTAAGAAAATGAAAAGCACCGCACTCTCCTTGCCTCCGTAGATCCGAAGTCGGTTCGCGATTTGGAGTTCCGAAGCTCCGCCGGTGACCAGATCTAGGCTTCTTCTTCCTCCTTTGCTCTCCCCTCTCTCTAGACTTAGAAAGAGAACCACTCAAGTGAAATGATGGTTTCAAAGGCCCAATCCCGGTTATATCCCAGTAGGAACAACCCACAACCGTCGGATCCCAAAATAAGGAAACGAACGACCACGATCCGTAGCTGAAATGTAAAACCTGGACCGAACACGGCCTGCGACACGCCCGTGTCCAGGGTCGTGTCCCTCATTCACCGTCAAAATCGACGTGTCTCGGAAAACACACGGGCATCCGACACGACCGTGTTTGACCTGACACTCCCGTGTCAGCCAGTACACGCCCGTGTTCCCGGGCGTGTTCCCCCATCAACACAGGACTAACACCAACTCGAGACTCACACGGGTCTTGGACACGCCCGTATCCTAATTGACACGCCTGTGTCAAACCCGAACACGCCTAGGCTCCAGGCCGTGTTCACTGTCTCGACACTTCATCGAGCGCAGTTCGTCGACCACCCGACACGGCCTTGGTCACGCCCGTGTCCTAGGCCGTGTTCCCTGTCTCGACACATCGTCGAGCAAAAATGTCGACTTCCCAAGCCGATCGTCGACACGAGCTCGACACGCCCTGAGATATGCCCGTGTCTCAGGCCGTATTCGCTTCTCGATGATCGTCGACTCCAAAATTCTTCGACCTCTCGGCCAAATCGTCGACTCGAGCCTGACATGCCCTGGGACACGCTCGTGTCCCAGGCCGTGTGTCCCCTGCCAAATTCCAAATTTGGCCCAAAACGCCTCCCGTCGCTCTTTTGAGTTTCGGGGTGTTACAGTGTTGCACTTGTATGTTTCACATCATGGTAGACTTGCATGTCATAGCATCATCATGTATATAACCCCTGACACCGATTGTATAAAGTGGTATGAGACGCTTTATACAATTGGACTTGCAAAACGACCACTTGAGCTATAGGTTTGTATAAGCATTCCTATAGGTCATGGTTACTTTCTTAGTTTACGTTCTCATACTGTACTTGTTCACTTGCTCTCGTGTATACTTATACTGCTTACCTGCTACTGCTTACTTATACTTGTTATGGTTATATGCTCATGTTAGACTAATTCCACCATCACTTGCTTACTTTGTTACTCTCCACCTTCATTACCTTGCCCTTCCTCCTCTCCGCTCGGTGCCTAGGAGCCATGGGGGAGGGGTGGGGGATGATAGGACTTAGTCTTTTAGACTAACGATCGTTGACCAAATCATTTTAGGGGATCATGGAGCCACACCAGGAGATGCAGCACTAGAGGTTGGTGCTTTTGGAGACGGGACAGTCTACCATGGAAGTTCTGCCAACAGGGACAGTGAGTCCCAATCCTTAGAATATATTATAGATTTGCTTCCGTGATTGAGTGATTTTTAGTGAGGATTTTGATGTATTGGGCAGGATCCCTCTGTAGTACTTTGTTTTATCATTTCTGTGGAATCTCCCTTCCTGGAGATTTATTTGTATATATGTGATTCTGGTGGACTAGTATTCAGTTTTACTTTACTCATGTACTATTTATAATTTTACTCTTCTTTTCTGCGATCGATATGGCCGGCAGGATTGATGTTTTGTAGTGACGACCTTCCCGGGCGTGTTAGTGTCACCGCAAAGCGACGGTTCTGGGTATAAGACTCGGTTGGTTTTGTAAAAAAAGAGGGTCTTACAAATTGGTATCAGAGAGAAACCTCGATCTAAAGAGTAAAAGTCCACTAACCTTGGGTCACCCCGCTCGAGTTTAGTTTGGGGACAAACTAAGCAGCGGAAGCATGGTGTGCTTATATGGGAGATCACTTGTAAATGTCCACTTTTAACTAGGTTTGAGTCAAATTTCTTACAATTGGCCTTTGTTATGCAGCCCCCGATACATTCTATGCCGCAGGGTGGAGCTTGACAAACTTCGAATGTTGCACCACCTCCTCCGGCTCCCACTCCGTTCCTGCCGTTAGAGATGGGGCAGAGTCTGATGACCATTCTGGAGGCCTTTAGGGCCCAGCAGGCTCCAACTCCACAACCGAACCCGGGGGGCCAATTGGTTGAGCATCTTCCGAGGACTCTCCCCCCATCTTATATTAGGACGGAGACGACTATGAGGACATAAGAGTGGCTGGATATCATGTTCGAGATGTTGACCGGGATACGGTGTCCGTGGGAGGAGAGGGTACCTCTGGTGGTCTCCTGGTTGGAGTCTCATGCCAAGAGATGATGGAAGGAGTTCAGGGCCGCACTGTTGGATATGATATTTGTAGATCGGGAGGTTGCTGACGTTACTTGGGAGGAGTTCAGGGCCGCACTGTTAGAGCACTTCGTTCCATAGTCGGCAAGAGACAAGCTGGAAGACAGATTCCTGCAGCTGAGGCAGGGCAACAGGACGGTGGTGGAGTACCGCCGGGAGTTCAATCTCTTAGCCCAGTTTGCAGACCCCTATCAGCTGGACAAAGCAGGGTATACAAAGAGTTCAATAAGGGCCTTTATGAGGACTTGAGAGAGGCTCTTGTTTTTGTATTTGACAGGCCTATACCTCAGATTCTGGAGGTGGCAAGGAGGTTAGAGGCTGATTGGCACATGACTCGAGTCGAGAAGAGGCCAACTGAGGATCAGGGTCGGGGAGGCAGGAATGATCAGTGGAGGGGCCACTTTGCTGATGAGAGAAGGGCAGAGGACCAACCCCGCCAAGAGGTGAGACAGGAGCCTAGGGTGCTAGTGGTATTGGACCCCCAAACTCTTTAGGTGCAGGACATACAGAGGCCCGGAGGTGTGGCACTTCCTCCGCCCGAGTGCTACAACTATCATCAAGTATGACACATATAAAGAAACTGCCCCAAGAGGGGGGCACCTCTACCGGCACCGCAGGCTGCCCCGCCCGCTCGGTAGTTTGCAGGTCGTGGCCATGGAAGAGGACATGGTTTCCAGGGAAGAGATCAGAGTCAAGATAGGGAGCAGGTGTATGCTCTGGACTTGGCTCCACATCGGGACTCGTGCAGGGTGATTGCAGTTATGCTGTTAATTTTGTGTTGTTATTTACTTTTGTAATATTTGAAACAACAAACAATAGTAGCATACTAGGAAAGAAAACCATAAGTTCAGTTACGTAACCATATCTAAATAAACATGAATAATTATGGTGTGTGGCAAACCTGGCCACACCTTGGTGGATACGGAGGCGTTGCACAATTTCATCTCCTGAGGAGTTCGTAAAGGGACTAGAGGGAGTCAGACATTATTCGGGAGTCGCCAGGAGGGTGCATCTCCCGAACGGGACAGAGGTCTTAGCTACTGCTATTTGCCTCCTGAAGGTGACGATTGATGGTCTGACACTCGAGGCCCCGACAACAGTCTTGAGGATGTCGGACATCGGCATGGTTCTGGACATGACATGGCTCACCTGGAACCATGCCCAGATAGACTGCCCAGTGAGGAAGGTTGTGCTCAGATATGACGCCACCTTTACGACCTTCGAAGGTATTAATCCCATCTCCCGTAGGATGTTATCAACTACGCGGGCCGTCAAGGCCCACTTGCAGGGAGATGAGGTTTATCAGGTGTCCTTTGAGATGGTCGAGGTCAATATGACGGTTTCTGATATAGCAGTGGTGCGAGACTTTGCAGATGTATTTCCAAAAAAGCTACCAGGATTGCCACTGCACCGGGAGAAGGACTTCCAGATTCAGTTGGTTCCTGGAGCTAAGCCGGTGTCTAGGGCTCCTTATCGTATGGCTCCAAAGGAGCTGGTGGAGTTTAGGAGCCAACTGCAGGAGCTGGTGGAGGTTGGATTTGTTAGGCCGAGTTCCTCACCTTGGGGAGCTCCGGTCTTGTTCATAAAGAAGAAGGATGGGACCCTTAGGTTGTGCATCGACTACCGTGCACTGAAATGGTTGACGGTTTTAAACACATATCCACTGCTGAGGATCGATGAGCTATTTAACTAGCTAGAGGGAGCATACTGGTTCTTGAAGATGGATCTGAGATCAGGATATTATCATGAAAGTGCAGCTAGATCTGATATACTCTAGAGGGGGGTGAATAGAGTATATGGTGCTTGAAAACATTTTACAACAATTGTTGTAATCTGAGTGAACAGGGAAGCAATTATTAAATCTAATCACAGAATAACCTACAACATAAATTAATCACAGATCTAAACTAATCACAAAACAATCACAGCCAGAAACAAAAGATAAAGACAAGCAAGACAGAAGACACAAGGAACTATAGTGGTTCCCCTAAACTTGGGCACATCCACTCTTCTACCACCCTAGGCAGGAATCCACTGCAGGATGAGTTGATTAGGTGTCCTGGGCACCAATGAGCTTTTGATAAGGTACTCAAAAACCAAATCAGATTTTTTGATCAGGTGTCTTGCCACCAATGAGCTTTTGACAAGGTGCTCAAAAACCAAACTCAAACTTTTGAAGGGAGTTTGAGAAAACCTTTACAAAGATGGGGATGAGAGAGTGATGGAAGTCTTCTCTTTCTCAAAGCAGCTGAGAAGACTATGTGGATTTGATGGCGTCAAAGCTCCCCCTGAGTCCTTGAGATGTTCAGGAAAAGAAGCTTTGCTGTAGGGTGATAGGCCTTCAGAAGTTGATCTCCAGCAAATGATGATTTCAGCAACAGCTGAAATGTTAGGTGTCTGGAGTCTTTGAAAGATGTTGGCCTTGAACACTTGAGACAAGAGAGATCAGAGGATTTCAGAAAGTTTGATCTCCTTGGATGTGTGTTCTTGAGAGAATTCTTTGAGACAGAGAATATTTTGTTCTTGTTCTTCTTGTCTGTGTCTGAGTGTTGTGTTTGAGAGAGATCCAAAAATCTTGTCTTTTATTCTCTGGTACTGAATAGAAAAACATCCTCTGTCAAGAATAGCCGTTGGCCTGCATTAATTGCATCCTTAATTGCAAATGTCTTCTGGAGGAAAGTCCAAAGAAATATTCCTTGATAATCCCTTGAAACTTGGTCCAGAAATAAATGAAAACGGCTAGAAAATCTTCTGAATTAATTGCTGAATAACTCCTTAACTGTTCTGAATTTGAATCTTGAAAAATCCTTGAAGTCATCAGAAAATCGTCGAACTGAGCTCTGCTATCGTCGAACTGAGCTCAGCGATATGGACTTATACAACAACAAAATATCGTCGATCTGAGCTCAAAGATCGTCGAACTGAGCTCAGAGATATTAGATGGATTGTTTTCAGGATCTTCAAATGACACTGGTGGCTCATATCTATTAGATGGATTATCCTGAGGAGGCCTAGATGAAACTACTTCCTTCAGTTTATAGGGAAAAGGACCAGATGTTGTGTCAGATGAGATTTGTCTTTCCCTGGAGTAGGGATGTTGCCTTAAATAACCTTTAGAATAAACCTGGACTTCCCTTTGATTGCCTCTATAGTTTCCTCTTCTGGATTGAGAGCCCTTGGACTGGCTTCCCCTATGATAGGATCTGGCATAAGGCTGATAGGGGGTTTGGCTTCTAGCAGAGGGTTGAGCAGCTGAACTTCCACCTGCAACTGCATCAGGAGGAGGTGGTGGAGGAGGATGAGGATGTTTAAATTGGGAAGATCCTTTTTCATATTTCCTCTTTTTCTTCATGGCTTTGAGTTGATTCTTTGAATACTGCATCCAGTGCTCAGTTATGGGGCAATCATGAAGAATATAATATGGTATGTCATTATTGTCCTTGATCTTGGCTGGAGGTACTCTCTTCATGGCTTTGCTCCTTGCCTTTCTCTTTCTGGCAATGGTAGCAGAAGAATCATCAGAATCTATCTTGAACTCATCACTTTCAGAACTTTGCTCATCATAAAGAGCATCAATCTTTTTCATCAAATCTTTCTTGAGCTGGGTTGAAGCAGATGAGGCAGCAGAGGTTGGAGCAGCAGATACAACACTAGTAGCAATTGTATTTGAAGCAGAAGTAGAGGTTGAAGCAGCAGTAACAGCAGCAGATACTGAAGTTGTGGCAGTAGTAATAACAATAGCAGTTGGTGCAGCAACAGTGTCACTTACAGAAACAACAATATCAACAGCAGGAGGAATGCCATCAGCAAACACAGAAGGCTCAACATCATGTGCCTCTTTCATCTACATATCCTTAGAAATTGACTCATCAGTAGTATCAGCAATAATATCAACAAAATTTTCAGCAGGAAGGGCAGCGACATCAGAAACATCAACACTGCTTTCAGCAGGAGTAGCAGCAGCATATACTGAATTAACAAAGGAAGTTATAATGCTGGTATCACATCATGAGAAGGGCACAAGGGCCTTGGAGAGATCCTCTGGGTGCTGGACAACAAATCTCTCTAAAAAACAACTGAGGTAGGCTGAATCAAATGCTGACAGCAGAGACCTGAGGTCTATTGAAAAGACTGCAACTGGAGGGGGAACTGGAGCTTGAGGAAGAGCAGCAACAGCAGCAACACTAACTGCAGAAACAACAGGGAAGCTCACTTCATAGGGCATTTCCCCCTGCCTAGATGCGGACAAGGCTGGATCAAGGCACACTACTGAAGGGATTGCCTGAGGGATTAAGGAGGAGAGCCTGGCAGAAAGAGCTGCCACTGACTGGAGTAAGGGAGCCAAGGAGGTCTCCAAGAGAAGAGATAGCCTGGGGGCTAGCAATTCATATATCCTGTCAGCTAGGGCTGGAAGATTTACTTGCTCAGCAGTGACTGGAGCAGAGGTAGAGGATGAAGGTGGAGCTATTGGTGATGGTAGAGGAGAACTGGTGTATTGGAGAAGAGATGGTTGAGGTGTGGGTAAAGTGGTGATGGAGGACAGTGGGATGGAGATAGATGGTGTGAAGGTGGGTTGATCAATGATCTCTTACAGAAGGTCTTGGTAAGATGTTGATGATGAGGGTAGCTCAGGAGGAGAGGAGGGTGAGTCATCCATGAAGGAATCATTAATAAGATTGAAGGATGGAATTGTGGATGCTTCAATATCTGGTTGAGGGTAGGAGTATAATGGATGGAATTGTTCTTCTATGACAGTTGGAATTGGAGATGGTATTGATGTTGAAGAAGGGCTGGAGATAATGATGGTGGATGGAATTGGAATGGTGGATGGAACTGGAAAAGATTGAATTGGAGGAGGAGGAGGAGAGGCAGCAGCATGCAGGTCATCTGCAGGGGCAGAGACCTGAGGGGAAGTGGCTATGGCAGTCCTGGTGCCTGAAGGTGTGCTGGAAGAGGGCCTGCTGGGCTTGGTGATCTGCCTGTCCCATTTACCAAATAGGGCACATGACAGTCTCTTGGAAGCATTAATGTGTATCCCAGAAGATACTAGCAATGCAGGGCATCTGTTCTGCAGAAAAAGGCCTAAGATCCTCCTAAAATTCACAAAACTCTTATTAATTTTCTTTTTGATTAGGTCAAAGAAGACCTCTCCCCAGTTCAAATTCTTCTTGTCCACTATAGCTCCCATTAAGCATAGCTGATACCTGGAAATAGTATCATGGGCAGAGTGCTTAGCCAACAGGACCTTCCCAACTACATCAACCAAGAATCTATATTCCACAGACAGATTCTTCTTCAGCAGCTTGTTAGGGTTAGCCTCAGAATGACCCATTCTTGCAAGCAAATCAACATATTCCTCTCCAGATAAATCAGCTGAATCTCCACCAGAACTCAACTCAAAAACTTCTGTTAGAATTGCTGGGGTCAAGGGTACCTGTGTGCCAGAGATTGATCCAACAATTGTGTTTTGATCCTGATTGTGGGCAGTGTAGACCCACTCTTTAATTTCATCAGCAGTAAGTTTAATCCTGGTGGTCATGATTGTAGCAAGTTTCTACTCTTTGAACAACTCCAAGATGTCCTGGAAAACCTGATTTATTGTGCTGAAGGACTCCATGTCAATGTCAAAGCCGGCATCAAATTTCATGGCGGCAAGAGCAGCAACAGAAACGACCATAGTTACCTGCAAAGATTCAACAAACAAAACGACCAAGTGCAGAAATGTTTGGAGGGAAAGAAAGTTTTTGCAGAGAAATCGAAAGTGCAAAAGGAGAACGACGGCGAAAAATGAATTTTATATTAGGGTTCGACGCAAAATGGAAAGATCGTTGAACTCAGTTCGACGATCGGGGCTACGAAAGGAATCTGAAGAGTCTGCAATATCGTCGAGCTCCGTTCGACGATATTGGAGAGCGTCGAGCTCCGTTCGACGATAGTTCAGAGAACAAAATCATCGAGCGCTGTTCGACGATCGCTGACCGGAAGAGATAGTTCATACTATCTGAGAAACGTTGAACTCAGGTCGACGATTTCAGAAATCGTCGATCTCCGTTCGACGATCTGGGGGAAAATCGTCGAGCGCAGTTAAGAGACCAGAAAAACTCTAGACACTAAGAAAAATCAAGATGTTTGCCTAGTCTTGGTCAATTTTTAAACTTTTAAAATCTTGGATATTATTTAAGACTTCCTCCATCTAACATTCCTAACTGATTTAGGAAGAAGGTGTGTTTCTTTTCATCCAAGGGCTTGATGAAAATATCTCCCCTTTGTAAGTCAGTTGGGATATATTGCAGTTCAATTTTATTCTTTTCAACATTATCCCTTAAGAAGTGAGGCCTAATCTCTATGTGTTTTGTCCTACTATGGAGGACAGGATTTTGAGCTATAGAAATAGCACTGTTGTTATCACAAAAGATTTTAGACTTCTCTAAGTTGTAGCCATAGTCTAGGAGTTGGTTTTGAATCCACAAGATTTGTGAACAACAACTGCCTGCAGCCATATATTCAGCTTCAGCAGTTGAAGTTGACACAGAAGTTTGTTTCTTACAGAACCAAGAGACAAGTCTGTCACCAAGGAACAGACAAGTTCCACTGGTGCTTTTCCTGTCAATTCTACATCCAGCATAATCAGCATCAGAAAATCCATTTAAATCAAATGCTGAATCTTTTGGATACCAGAGACCTAGATTTGGACAACTCTTAACATACCTGAGAATCCTCTTTACTAATGTTAGGTGTGACTCTCTAGTGCTTACTTGGAACCTAACACATATACATGTAGCAAACATTATATCTGGTCTACTGGCTGTAAGGTACAGTAAAGAGCCAATCATTGCTCTATATGTTGTCTGATCAACAGGTTTCCCATGTTCATCAGCATCCAATACAGCATTAGTAGGCATAGGTGTTTTCATACAAGATGCTTCAGACATGCCAAATTCTTAACCAATTCATTTGCATACTTGGTTTGAGAAATAAAGATGCCTTCAGCATGCTGTTTGACTTGCAATCCTAGGAAGAAGGATAGCTCACCCATGCTACTCATTTCAAATTTACAATGCATCAGGTTGGAAAACCTTCTGCACAATTTTGAGTCAGTAGAGCCAAAAATAATATCATCTACATAGATCTGTATTAGTAGGGTATGGGACTTATGGGTTCTAATGAAAAGGGTTTGGTCTACTCTACCCCTTATAAATCCATTTTCCAAAAGAAAGCATGCTAGGGTCTCATACCATGCTCTAGGAGCTTGCTTGAGACCATATAATGCTTTGTTCAATTTAAAAATATAATCAGGATAAGTTGGAGAGATAAAACCTGGAGGTTGTCTAACATATACTTCTTCTTTGATGTCTCTATTTAGAAATGCACTTTTGACATCCATCTGATATACCTTGAATCCTTTATGTGCTGCATAAGCTAAAAATATTCTGATGGCTTCCAATCTTGCAACTGGTGCAAAAGTCTGGTCATAGTCTATTCCTTCTTCTTGAGAATATCCTTGAGCAACTAGCCTTGCCTTGTTCCTTACAATTACTCCTTGATCATCCAGTTTGTTTCTGAACACCCACGTTGTTCCAACAATGGAGTGATCCTTAGGCTTTGTCACTAGTTCCCACACTTTGTTCATTTCAAATTGATGCAACTCTTCTTGCATTGCAATGATCTAGTGTGGATCTTGCTCTGCATCTTGAATGGACTGAGGTTTAATTTGAGATAGGAAGCAGGTGTGCAACAGGTTTTGGTTGACCTGATTTTTGGTCTGCACAGCAGCTGAGATGTCTCCAATTATTTGGGAAATTGGATGGTCTCTTGATGTTACTAAATCAACAGGGGGTGTTGATTGTTCACCAACTTATGTTGTTGTTTCCTCTTGTGGTACAACAACTGGCTCTTCAAGTTGTTCTTCAATATGTTGAATACTTTCTTCATCTTCACTGCTTTCCTCTTTTTGAGTAACCTGTAACTTGTTCAAGTCTTCAACAAGAGAGTGTTCCTGCAAAGGTTCTATGGTAGAAGAGATCTTCTCCTTGAAAGACATGTTAGATTCATCAAATGATATATGAACAGATTCCTCAATTTTTAGAGATGATTTATTATAAACCCTATAAGCCTTGCTGATCATGGAGTATCCCAGAAACACTCCATCAGCTTTAGCTTGAAATTTTGCTAAATATTTCTTGTCATTATTATGTATATAGCAAATACAACCAAAAACTCTAAAATAATCAACTTTAGGTTTCTTCCCTTTGAGTAATTTATAGGGAGTCTTTCCCTTTAGTTTATGTATCAAACTTATATTCAACACATAGTTGGAGGTGTTCACTGCCTCTGCCCAGAAGGATAGAGGAAGGTGAGCATCTGACAACAATGTAGTGGTAGATTCAATAAGGGTTCTATTTTTCCTTTCAGCTACCCCATTTTGTTGAGAAGTTCTAGGAGCTGAGAAAGTATGCCTGATCCCTTCACTCTGACAGAACTCTTGCATAAGAAGAGAATCAAACTCTGTCCCATGATCACTTCTGATCAGGGCAATGTGAGTATTGAACTCAATCTGTATACATTTGAGAAACTCTGTCAGACACTTAAAGTTATCAGACTTCTTTCTCAGAAAGAACACCCAAGTGAATCTAGAGAAGTCATCTACAACTACTAAAGTGTAAGATTTCCCTCCTAGGCTTTGTACTGTGATGGGTCCAAAAAGATTCATGTGTAACAGATACAATATCCTAGGTGAATCACTCTTATTAAGTGACTTAAAACTATTTTTAGTTTGCTTGCCTAATTGACAAGCCCTGCAGAGTTCTTCCTTCTTGTAGGGGCCAGAAGGTAGTCCTCTAACAAGGTTGTCCTTGGATAGCCTAGCAATAGTTCTAAGGTTTAGGTGTCCTAGTCTCTTATGCCATAAAATATTTGGTCTACAAACATAATTGAACAGGCAAATATCTACATCTGTTGAAAGAAAATCTACTAGATAGATGTTACCTTTCCTTTTACCTGTCAACACAGTTGTGTTGTCCTCTGACTTGATCTTGCATAATGTTTTGCTGAAGGTCACCTGGTAGCCTTCATCACATAGCTGACTGATGCTTATTAAGTTGTGCTTCAGTCCTTCCACATAAGCTACCTTCTTGAATATTACTGATCCAATCTGGACTGCACCATATCCTTTAGTTTGTCCAAAGTTTGAATCACCAAAGATAACTTTGGGTCCAACCTTGGCTCTAAAGGATGTGAGGTTGTCCTTGTTTCCTGTCATGTGCTTAGAGCACCCACTATCCAAGTACCATTACTGGTTAGATGTTGGATAGGTCTTTACCTGCACATAAGATAATTCATTTATTTTTGACCCAGTTTACCTTGGGCCTAGGTTGTTAACCTTTAAACTCTGAAATAAAAGACATCCTAGGTTGACTCTTATAACCTTCAGGATGATATCTCCTTGGAGGTATAATCCATTCAATATAAGGGTTAAAGATTTGGGATGAAGGACCCTTAAGATTGGATTTTGATTTGCCCTTGAAAGAATTTCCAGAGCTCTGACCTCTGTTCGACGATCGTGGAGCTGCGTTCGACGATCTTGGGTCAAATCGTCGAGATCCGTTCGACGGTCGACTATGGCAGAGTTCAGGAACTTGAGATCGTCGAACTGAGTTCAATGATTTTGCCTGAGATAGTAGATCTGCGTTCGGCGATCGTCGATCTCCGTTCGACGATTTCTGCTGGGACTTAGTTTTCTTGGGCAGATCAGAATTTTTCCTAGCTACCTCTACAACTCCCTTTCCTTTATCAGAAATGAACTTGATTGGAGTTGTTAGAACTATGGGTTGGCTGGATGAAGCACCCAAGCCCAGTGTACTATTAAATCTGGAGTTCACTGTGCTTGTGATGTCCATCAGCTTGATACTTCTCCCATTAAGGGATTCTTCAAGCTTCTTGGCCTCAGATAGCTCACATTTCAGTGAAGCTATCTGCTCCCTACAGCACTCCAACTCCTGAGAGAGTTTGAGGTTTTCTGACTTTAAGGTATTATGTTCAGATAAATGATTTCTGAGAGAGATAATTTCTTTCTCAGATTTTAGCAGGTCTAAACATAATGCTTTAAACTCAGATTTAAAGTACTCTGAATTAAAATCAAATGAACTAATTACCTGATCTTCTTCAGGTTGAGTCTCTGAATCTGACTCTGACTCTTCTTCATCTGAATTATGTTGTGAGGCATTGATTGCCATCATGCAGAACTCTTTCTCTTTTGCATCATCTTCATCATCACTGGAGCTGGATGAGGCTTCTGACTCCTCTTCAGTCTCACTCCAGGATTCAGCAATAAACCCCTTTCTTGTGTGTTTATTTTTGCTTGAGGAGGGTTTGCCATTGCCATTACTCTTGGAGTATTTCTCCTTTCTTCTTTCTTTCTTGTCCCTTCTGTCCTTATTTTTGTTTTCTGGACAGTCAGGAACAATATGCCCTAGTTTCCTGTAACCAAAGCAAACAATTTCTTTATTATTAATTGACTTATCATACCTTGGCTTATCATGCTCCTTGTATGATCTCCTTCTGAAGTCCTTTCTGGCCATCTTGTAAAATCTTTTGGCCAACAGACTGAGCAGTTCATCATTGCCTGTGACTTTGTCTTCAGGCTGATCTTCAGTTGCCTTGAAGGCTATTGTCTTCTCTTTTCTTGTGGCTGGTGAAGCAGCCTTCTGTTCTTCTTCTCTATTCTTAATGAGTAGCTCATAAGATTTGAGCTTACCCAATAGAGCTTCAGTGGTGATCTCATTCAAACTTCTGGCATCCTTGATTGGCCAGATTCTTGAATCCCAAGTGCTAGGGAAGCACATTAGAATTTTGTCATTAAGTTCAGTTAGTGAGATCTCTTCATCCAAGGTCCTGAGTTCACTGACTATTAGACTGAGCCTGTTGTACATATCTCCAACTGACTCAGTTTCTCCCTTCTTGAAATTCTCATATTGAGATATGAGGTGGGATCTCCTGTCCTTTCTCTCATCAGCTGAGCCTGAGACTATTTCAGAGAGTTTATCCCAGATTTCCTTTGCTGAATTGCATTCATCCAGCTTTTGAAAGATGTCATCAGACATGGTCTGGGCTAAGATGTTCATAGCCTTGGCATAAACTACCTTCCATTTCTTGATATTAGCATCTGTTCCTGATGGAGGTGGAACAGCATTTGTACTTGAGTTCTTT
Organism: Platanthera guangdongensis; assembly: GCA_039583875.1. Lineage (NCBI taxonomy): Eukaryota > Viridiplantae > Streptophyta > Magnoliopsida > Asparagales > Orchidaceae > Platanthera > Platanthera guangdongensis. The sequence goes on along the minus strand of CM077156.1, from coordinate 119,283,836 downwards.
GGAGGTCTTGGACAGGCTGTCAAAACAGAGTTAAAAATATCCTCGTCAATAGAATTCATGTATAATTTGATCCTTGCTTTCCAAAGTGCAAACTTGGATAGATTGCACACTGGAGGTCTGGTGCTAGCATAATCTTTGTTTTGGGCTATGATTTGTGAAAACAAAACCTAATAATAAACTCAAAAGAAAACAGATCTAACTAGGAATCTTTGGGTTCAGGTGTTAGCCTATGCAACCACCAAGGTGTGGTATGTTTAACCAACCTCGCTTTGATACCAATTGAAAGTGCAGCTAGATCTGATATACTCTAGAGGGGGGTGAATAGAGTATATGGTGCTTGAAAACTTTTTACAACCATTGTTGTAATCTGAGTGAACAGGGAAGCAATTATTAAATCTAATCAAAGAATAACCTACAACATAAATTAATCACAGATCTAAACTAATCACAAAACAATCACAGCCAGAAATAAAAGATAAAGACAAGCAAGCCAGAAGACACAAGGAACTATAGTGGTTCCCCTAAACTTGGGTACATCCACTCTTCTACCACCCTAGGCAGGAATCCACTGCAGGATGAGTTGATCAGGTGTCCTGGGCACCAATGAGCTTTTGATAAGGTGCTCAAAAACCAAATCAGATTTTGATCAGGTGTCTTGCCACCATTGAGCTTTTGACAAGGTGCTCAAAAACCAAACTCAAACTTTTGAAGGGAGTTTGAGAAACCCTTTACAGAGATGGGGATGAGAGAGTGATAGAAGTCTTCTCTTTCTCAAAGCAGCTGAGAAGACTATGTGGATTTGATGATGTCAAAGCTCCCCCTGAGTCCTTGAGATGTTCAGGAAAAGAAGCTTTGCTGTAGGGTGATAGGCCTTCAGAAGTTGATCTCCAGTAAATGATGATTTCAGCAATAGCTGAAATGTTAGGTGTCTGGAGTCTTTGAAAGATGTTGGCCTTGAACACTTGAGACAAGAGAGATCAGAGGATTTCAGAAAGTTTGATCTCCTTGGATGTGTGTTCTTGAGAGAGTTCTTTGAGACAGAGAATATTTTGTTCTTGTTCTTCTTGTCTGTGTCTGAGTGTTGTGTCTAAGAGAGATCCAAAAATTTTGTCTTTTATTCTCTGGTACTGAATAGAAAAACATCCTCTATCAAGAATAGTCGTTGGCCTGCATTAATTGCATCCTTAATTGCAAATGTCTTCTGGAGGAAAGTCCAAAGAAACATTCCTTGATAATCCCTTGAAACTTGGTTCAGAAATAAAAGAAAACGGCTAGAAAATCTTCTGAATTAATTGCTGAATAACTCCTTAACTGTTCTGAATTTGAATCTTGAAAAATCCTTGAAGTCATCAGAAAATCGTCCAACTGAGCTCAGCGATATGGACTTATACTGCAACAAAATATCGTCGATCTGAGCTCAAAGATCGTCGAACTGAGCTCAGATATAGAGATCCAATACTGAGTCAAGATCGTCGAACTGAGCTCGCAGATCGTCGAATGGAGTTCGACGATTTGTTGAAGTTGAGCTCAGCGATCGTCAAATGGAGTTCGACGATCTGTCGAAGTTGAGCTAGACGATCGTCGATTGGAGTTCGACGAATCGTCGTGCTGAGCTCGACGATATGACTTAGTCTCAAACTGAAAAATTCTTGGTCTTGAGGGCAGCTTCCAAACCTAGACTTCTAGCCCTTAGACTCAATTCTAATTGACCTTTAGATTTATACAGGAGGTCAAAAACTGGTTTCCTAGAGACATAGTGATCCTGACCCAAATTAGTAATAGGGTGTTCCAACATATCAGTTGCGGATTCAGGAAGAGGATATCCCGAAGACGGCATTCAGCAGTAGATATGACTTGTATGAGTTTGTCGTGAAGCCCTTCAGGCTCACGAATGCGCCATCAGCTTTCATGAGCTTGATGAACCGAGTGTTCGAGCTGTATCTTGACAGGTTTGTCATCGTGTGCATAGATGATATCCTCATCTATTCGAGGACGAAGGAGGACCATGCACAACATTTGTTTTTGACTCTGGAGAAGCTCAGGGAGCATCAGTTGTATGCCAAGTTTGGCAAGTGCCAGTTCTGGATGACGGAGGTGTCCTTCCTAGGCCACATTATCAGTGGTGTGGGATTGGCAGTGGAACCTATGATGATTCAGGTTGTGTGGGACAGGCCCCGGTTGAAGATAGCCACGAATGTCTGGAATTTTCTGGGATTGGCCGGGTACTATCGGAAGTTTGTGCATGGGTTCTCACAGATAGCCCTCCCACTCACTTCTTTGACAAAGAAGGACACTCCGTTCATTTGGACGCCGCAGTATGAGGCAGCTTTCCAAGAGTTGAAGGGTCGGCTTACGTCGGCCCCTATCCTTACACTTCTGTCTAGGAAGGAGGGTTTTCAGGTATACATGGATGCATCATTTCAGGGGATGGGTGCTATACTGATGCAACACGGGCATGTGATAGCATACGTCTCCCGCCAGCTGAAGAAGCACGAGCAGAATTACCTGGTGCATGACTTGGAGATGGGAGCAATGGTGTTTGCTCTAAATATTTGGCGGCATTACATTTATGGGGTGCGCCGCGTCATATTTTCGGATCACAAGAATCTGAAATATGTAGATACACAGAAGGAATTGAACATCCGCCTGAGACGATTGGTGGAGTTCTTATCAAATTATGAGTATACCATGCACTATTAACTGGTGAAGGCAAATATGGTGGCAGACGCACTGAGCGGTGGGCTACCACTTTACAAGCAGAGTCCCAGTTGATGGCTATGGAGCTGGTACAGATGATGGAGGATATGCAGATTACCTTGGTGTCCTCGGACGACTCAGAGTTTTATGCGGAGTATCTGGCCGCGATGAGCACAACCGATGATATTCGAGATCGCATCAGGGTTAAGCAGAGAAGGGATGACAAGTTGGAGCCAGTATTCAAGGGCTTGGAGGCAAGCACGACTGAGGAGTATCCAGAGAGAGATGGGTTGTTATGCTTTAGAGGATGGGTGTACATACCGGTTGGGGGCAGGATTCGGGAGGACATTATGACCGAGGCTCACTACAGCAGGTACTCGGTGCACCCGAGCATCACAAAGATGACGGCCAACTTGAAGAGGATGATGTATTGGACGGGCATGAAGAGGGACATCACATACTTCGTGACCCATTGCGAGGCTTGTCAGTTATTGAAGGCAGAGTGTAAGATTTCGACAGGGTTGTTGCAGCCACTTCTGGTGCCGGAGTGGAAATTCGACGATATCGCCATGGATTTCATACATGGTCTTCCTTGGTCACATGCGAGGAATGACTCAATATGGGTGATCGTCGATCGACTGACGAAGGTGGCCAGATTTCTACCAACCAGGAAGGAAGCTTCAGTGGGTGAATTGGTGTGGAGGTTTGTGGAGCAGTTCGTCCGATACCATGGAGTGTCGCGGACGATAGTATCGGATCGTGTTGGACAATTTACGTCCAAGGAGTGGAGGTCATTCTAGGCTTATTTGGGGACCCGGTTGACATTCAGTACCGCCTTCCACCCTCAGACGGATGGACAGATAGAGCATACCAATCATACACAAGAGGATTTATTGCGCCTTTGCATTCTATACCGTGGAGGGCCATGGGAGAGGCAGCTCCCGTTGATCGAATTCTCGTACAACAATAACAACCAGTCCAGCATCGGCATGGCCCCTTATGAGGCTTTATACAGGTGGAGATGCTGGATTCCTTTATTCTGAATACATGATGAGGATCCAAAGGCACTTGGCTCAGAGTTCGTCGAGGATACGGATGCTCAGGTGCGGTTGATTCGAGACAGGATGTTGGAGGACCAGAGTAGACATGCAAGTATTACGATGCTCGGCATCGTCAGGCAGAGTTTCAGGTAGGAGATCGGGTGTTTCTGAAGATATGACCGATGCATGGAGTCTCGCGGGTGCGTGGTCGGAAGACGCTTAGTCCGAGATTCATGGGGCCTTACAGGATCATGGAGCGGATCGGCCAGTTGGCTTACAGATTAGAGCTACCGCCAGAGCTAGCAGGTTGCACAACGTCTTCCACGTCTCCTCCCTCGGGAGAGCTCTACTTCGGCCGGAGCATCAGATTACGACTATAGATGGGCCTATAGCTTCTGATCGTTTGGTGCATCTGGAGCCAATACGGATAGACGATTCTGGGATGCGGGTCTTGCGACGCAAGAAGGTTCTGCTGGTCAAGATCTTATGGAGGAATCTTAGACAAGAGGAGCATACGTGAGAGCCACAGGACTTGATGCAACAAAGGTACCCATAACTTTTCATGTCAGGTATTCCTTTTAACCTCTCGAGATGTTACATTTTACTTCTCACACATGAAACCCCATAGGCCTAACATGAATTTCGAGGACGAAATTTTTATTTTTATGTATTGTGATTTGTAACATCCCTCAGACTACTAGACCCCTAGTAGTGGTTTTGTTATGAGGTCATGAAAAAACCCTAGGAAGCGTCGATTTAGGTCGGGAAGTTACTTGGAAAGTATTTGGGCACGGGGCGTTGAGTGCGGTGAGTGCACTCAATGCCATGGAATGATTAGCGTCGAGTGCATTAAGTGCACTCAACGCCATGGACCGATTGGCGTTGAGTGCGTTGGGTGCACTCAACGTCACTTTACTTAGAGAGATGTTCTGGCTTGAGGCGTTGAGTTCACTCAAGTCCATGGACTGAATGACATTGAGTGCGTTGAGTGCACTTGATGCCATTTTAATCAGAGAAATACTCTGCCTGGGGTGTTGAGTGCGTTGAGTGCACTCAACGCCATCAATTGATTGGCATTGAGTGCATTGAGTGCACTCAACGCCATTTTACTTGGAGAATTTTAAAACTGGTCGGATTCGTCGAACGAACCATATTCGTCGAATTGAGCCTCTTTGGAGTTAGGAGCTTATTCGTTGAACGAATTTTGACGAATGGGGCTAGTGCTAAACTAGGTTTAGAGTTCGTCGAACTCCGTTTAGAGTTCGTAGAACGGAGCAAGTTGTAGAACTGGGTTCAGAGTTCGTCGAACAGAGTTCGACGAATAGAGCAAGTTGCTGAATCGGGTACAAAGTTCGTCGAACGGAGTATGATGAACAGAGAAAGTTATTGAACAAGGTTCAGCCTTTGTCAAGTAGGGCATATTCTTCGAATGGAGGTCGACGAATAGAGCAGATTCGTTGAGCGGAGTTTGACGAATGGGATAAAATTCATCAGACTGAGCATCTGGTATTGGTGAATTGGAGGAGAGAGAAAAACTTGAGATTAATGGCCATCATGGCCATGTAGGCTCCATAACTCCCACTTTTATGGGGCTTATATTCCTCTGAGGGAGAGGAGGAGTTTCTGGAGGTGGCCGGCCATTAATTTGGTTCAGCCCCTTAATTTAGTTGAAACCGAGGGGGTGGAGTTAATGGCCAGTAATGGAGCTTAATGACATTTGGGAGTTACAAGCCTCCTCTCCCAAATTCCCTCTTTAAGGACCTTCACCAGGGCAAGGGCAATCGTTTCCCCCGTTTCCTTTTCATTTTCGTTGAGGTTGGTGTAGAAGTTGAAGAGGAGCCAGAAGCTCGGTGGCCAAAATTGTGAGGAGGCAAAGCTCACGTCTTCAGGCCGCAAATCAGGTCCTCCTATACTCCTTCATGGGTTAGATATTTGGAATCCTTAGAGATGAGAATCAGGCTCAATTGAGCACGATCCAGTGGAATTTTTCCACTGGTTTTCCGTGAAAATGAAAGTGTTGGGTTTGCCGGAATCCGCCGTCTCCGGAGGCCAAACCACCTCCGGCCGATAGCCCTCACCTCAACGGAGGTGGTGGTGGCAGTGGTTGGCCAAAGAGGTGGCCGGGTGGCCGACAAATGGGCTTGGAAGTGCTCTACGGCGGGTTAATCACAGCCTTTGGCTGGAGGAAGAAGAAAGTCAGGAGTCACACGATCATGCTTTAAGCTTCGTGCTATTAATTCATCTTATTTCATTTTCTATCACCGTTATAAGGCTGTTTTAAATCAATTTTAAAAAATACCTAGGAGCCTATTCCGAAAAAGTGGCCAATATGAAAATTATAGCCCTATGAGTCTAGTTTAATGTAAAATTAGTTTAAATTAATTTGGAGTTCAAGTCAGATCACAACACTCTTGTTGGTGAGGTCTATACCTAGGCTTGTTCAGAGATTGGTTTGAGTGCCCCCACCTATAAATCCATCCAAATGACTTGAGATTTTGGCTGGTGGTCACTATGACCTATACCTAGAACATATCCAAAAATGGGAATTTTTGGAAAACATTTCCCTAAAGTTTTTGTAGAAAATTTATAATCCATGTATGAATTATTTAAAGGGTCTAACGACCTCTAAACCCATCAAAGTTTTGGTATCTAACTCTTAGGGAATGGAATGACTATGATAAAAATCTCAGCCCAATTGGCTTAGATTTGAATAGGTTTTGGTGAGACCAAAGCGTGGCCCTTTAAGGGTTAACTAGGGCCAGAGTGAGCTTGGGGGCATGGAGGGGCCAATTCTCACCCAAAGGGGTTGGGACTTTGGCCAGAGCCCCATGGTAAGTTTACACACCCTCACATGGAGTTTAGGGTGGATTATGGTGGATTTGCCCTACAACCCTAGTTCAAACTCTAAGGTTGAACTTTGGGGGTTTGTGAAGGACATGGAGTGATATGTCCTTATATGGACTTGGTGTTTAGTCCATGTGATCTTAGGGTGGTGAAATGCCCTAGGATGGAATTTGGTAGTATTTGGACACATGCACTCCACTTAAATAACTTGGAAATTATTTATGTCTATACACCTTAAGGAATAAATAATGGGTCTTATGACCTTGAATCATTATGAAATTTTGGTAGAAGTAGTTTTATAGTGATATTGACCTCTGAGATTTATTATAGGATGTTTAGAAAATAGTAGCTCATACTTGTAGGTATAATTTCGACCTTGCTCTTTTTGATGATTTTGAAGTAACCATGGTTAGATTAACTTAGAATGAAACTCTGGCAAGGTTAATTAAATATCATTTAGAGGTACTAGTAAATTATTTGGATCATCTGGGCATTCCCTTTTAGTACTTCATGTGTAAAGTGAACTAGTGCACCTTATATTGGAAAATAGATAATAAATACAATATCTTGCTGAAAAATTATGTTACTTGGCCAGAGAATCTTTTATGGCATAATAAAGTCTACAAAATTATTACATGTTATTTTGATGAGTTTATAAGAATGTTGCTTCACAAAGTGCACTTTAATGAAATTATTTGAAGTATTTTTATACATGGCTCACTGACATTGGAATTGCATGAAACTTAGTCAGTAGTGTTTTATGATCATTATAAGTACTTGATAATTTTTATATAATTTTTGGACAATAATTTATGATACTCCCTTCATTAACTCTAATTATTTGAATTACCTTGAATTAATTATTTAGAGGTCATTACTTGTATATAAATCTGTAAAATTTGGTATATAACCTGCTTACTTTGTTACTCTCCACCTTCATTACCTTTCCTTTCCTCCTCTTTGCACGGTGCCTAGGAGACATGGGGGAGGGGTGGGGGATGATAGGACATAGTCTTTTAGAGTAACGGTCGTTAACAAAATCATTTTAGAGGATCGTGGAGCCGCATCAGGAGATGCAGCCACAGAGGTCGGTACGCTTGGAGACGGGACCGTCTAGCATGAGAGTTTTGCCAGTAGGGACAGTGAGTCCCGATCCTTAGAATATATTATAGATTTGCTTCCACGATTGAGTGATTTGTAGTGAGGATTTTTATGTATCGGACAGGAGCCCTCTGTAGTACTTTGTTTTATCATTTTTGTGGACTCTCCCTTCCTGGAGATTTATTTATATATATGTGATTCTGGTGGACTAGTATTGAGTTTTACTTTACTCATATACTATTTATACTTTTACTCTTCTTTTCTGCGATTGGTATGACCGGTAGTGTAATGCCCCCGATTTTTCAATGATTTTATTTGAATGAGCACTGTCATATTTATGACGTCGTGGCGTTACTTTTAACGTCGAGTTGACGACGCAATGCCGTTAAGGTATTTTCATGTCCGTGCAGTCAAGTTGGCTGAATCCTTGTTGTAATGAGAAATTTTGCATTTGAAATTTAAGTTAAGTAATTTTGGACTTGCTCGTCAAGTTTCGTCGTGATCCGAGCGATATTTGGGCCTCGACGATTTTCCGAAGTTTTGTGGAATTTATGTTCGTTGTAAACTTTGAAAATTTATAACTCGAGAATGACTCGTCGGATTTTGGTTTTGACTTCGCCGTTGTGTTTGTAGCGTCAGTGTTCGCCTACGGTGCAAGTTTCGTTTAATTCGGCGTAAGTTTGGGCCTCCGTTTTGAACTCATGTTTCATTATTCAAAAATATATAACTATGATTATTTTAATATTATAGTACTATTCAAAAATGTCTTTTACTATACATTTATATTGTTTAATTTTTTGGATATATTTGCAAAAGCACTGTTCATGCAAAAATATTATGTCTGCTTCTCGAGTGAAATCTGGATCTACTCGAGTAAATTGTTCTGCTCTCGAGTGCTGCTTCTACTCCTACTCGAGTGATTTTTCTGGACCTACTCGAGTAATTATTCTCCTACTCGAGTGATTTTTCTGGACCTACTCGAGTGATTATTCTCCTACTCGAGTGATTATTCTCCTACTCGAGTGATTATTCTCCTACTCGAGTGATTATTCTGCTACTCGAGTGATATTTTTAGTACTCGAGTGAATTTTCTTATCTCTCGAGTATTGTCTTCCAATCTCTCGAGTAGTCTGTTTTTTCTACCTCTCGAGTACCTGTAGCATGTCTCGAGTGGACTGCAGCCCTTCTCGTGTAGTCTGTTATAGTTTGCGTTCGGCAGCCTTTTTTGTGGGTCAAAACGATGTTGTATGAAAAAATGGTTAACAAGAAATTTGTTCGACTCGACGAGATCTACAACTTTCATGTTGGACACTTTTCGATTTGAAGTTATTGTAAACCTCTATTTTCGTCTTCCACACACTCGCACGTAGATCGTCCGTTTTAGACAAGAAATTTTATAAACATATATATATTTAAATATATATATATATATATATATATATATATATATATATAAATATATCTTTATTATATAATACAATATACATATTTGGATCACACCATGAAACTCATCTGGACCGTCCGATCAAACTCCATCAAACACGGGCCGTTGGATTCAAAACAGAAGGTCTGCAATTATCCAAATCAAAAAAAGTGCTACTGTTCACTTGCGTTTCAGCCCCGATACCGCCCCCTCCCGAATGATGTCGCTCTGTCTGGTTTTCGTGAAGAGAAAGCAAAAATAAGAAAACTTCCCGCAACCGATCCGCGACTCCCGATTTCGGCCAGATCGAAGGTGCCTCCGCCGATCCTAGGCGAAACAGGAGCCCAAAGGTGCGAGCTTTCACCGTCGCTGCAGACGGAAGGAATAGGGTGTGGCCGCCGCCTGTACTTCATCTCCCATCCCCGGAAGCCCGCCGCTGGGTTCGATCGAAAGGAAGATCTCGCTAAATCCATTACCGCTGGAGTCAGAATCGAAAAAAAGGGGGAAATATAACTTTGTCGTCGTCTGGATCGGGAGAAGGAGGCCGACCCCGTGACAGGTCTTCTTGGGTTTTCTGGCCGCCGCCTGTAGAGAGAAAGCCATCCTGCTGGTTGGTTTTGTGTCCCGCTGCCACTGTTTTGATCGGGAGGAAGAAGGAAGATCTTGCCGACTTTGGAAGCAATCATTATGAGGAAATCCCGTTTCTCCTTTGCGCTGGAAGAAGCCCGCCGCCGGCATACGATCGGGAAGAGGAGTGCTCTCTGTTTTTCTCCTATGTCGCTGCTCTCACGTTGTCGACCGTGATCCAGGAAGCCGCCGATGGATTCGGGAATAGGGAAATGTTTCCCGTGGCTGTTCTCCTATGTGGCTGTTCTTCCATCCTGCCCGCTCGCTGCCGGACAACCCCTGGCGGATTCGCCGGAGGGCGGCGAATCCGCCGGGGGAGGCGGCGGGCTGAAGCATTGGGAGCCGGGATGCGGGAGGTTTTTTTTTAATTTAATAATTATTTTTATAATTATTATATTTTTATATTTAATAAAGTTATTAAAATGCTTTTAAATAACTTTAAGCCGTCGGGGGCGGGCGAAGCCCGCTTGATTGCGGGCGAAGCCCGCAGCGACGCATCGAGAACGGGCGGAGCCCGTTCGAAGATGCTAGTATATATATATATATATATATATATATATATATATATATATATATATATATATATATATATATATATATACACACGCATATAATCTTATATTTAGGATAGATAAAAATAGAAAGAACCTCTTTTTCTTCTTCTTCTTCTCTTGGCCGAACCAGAGTGAAAGTGACGGCAGAACTCTAAGTCGTGAATCTTCCGGTGGCCGCCGGCGGAGCTCCGATGCTCGAAATTTCCAACCGATCATAGATCTGGAAAGCTCTCGTTGAGATCTACGCCATCGTGGTAAAACTTCTCCCGTTTCTTGAGTTTCCTCGTTAGGGTTTTTCGGCCCTAACATGTATTTCGGCCATTTTTGTTCAGATTTCAACTTCCTCCATCTTCTTTCGCCCCGATCTGCGACGTGGAGTGAATTGAAGAACTTTTCCGGTAAAACCAAGGCAAGTGGTGGTTTACCCTCGTTTCCTTTCCTTCGGCTAATGGTAACTGTTAAGTTCTTCATGTTTATTAGATTTCTACACTTTTGCCGGACTGATTCAGAGTTCTGCATGTGTTCAGTATTTAATCTTCCTTAATCTTCATTAATCTTCAGTATTTAATCTTCAGTATTTAATTTTTACTATTTAATCTTCAGTAATAATCTCTTGGTGTGGTAAGAACTTGTCATGGTAACCTAAAATTTGTTAGGGCATGTTTAATCATTCTTGAAGTGTTTTATTGGCGGCTCTAATAGCATTATCCATCGTCGTTGATCGTGTTAGAAGTGGTCTAGGACTTGTAACACTTACTAGAGGTCGATCAACCATGTCTTGAATCTAGAAATGTCAAGTAGAATCTGACGTGCCAAATCTTGAGATATATGCGGTTTTTTTCTTGTGAGTTTTCTTGATTGCGGGAGTAAGTGGACGAAAGCACCTCCGCAATGTTTGATGCCTTTATTAGTACCTTGTGGAAGTCTACCAGGTTTTTTTCGGTGTCTGCGGTGTATGGTGGAGAGTATGAGACTCCCTCATAGTTAGACAGATATTATATCCGTGAGGGTGTGTCTAGTTGAGTGACCACCTCGCTTGTACTTCTTCCTGATGATTTATTCATGTTGTCGCCTTATAGCTTCGTGCGTCTGGTGTACTCTTGTTGTACGTGACGAATCACATAAGAGTTTTTTTTCCTGTTGATGTCTTGTTTCTTTTTGTACTTTACTTCAGTGCTTTTGGTCTTGGGTTGGTACCCCTTTTGACCTCTGTTTATTTTGGCTTAATTTTCTGCCACCATTTGTACCTTCTTGCTGAGGTGTTCTGTCTTCGGAATGCCTTAGGTTCAAATCAATAGCAGATAGTAGAGCTGGTTTTGGAGTTTCTGGGTGGCAGTATTGGTCGTGGTTGTTGCCTTGTCTTAGCAAGGTAGTTTGTTGCTTATTTTGTTTTGCTGGTTCAGACATACTTTACTGTATGTGGGTTCGTATTAGTTGTTGACGCTCACAAAAATGGTTATTTTTTTGATACTTGCTAGCTGCTTAGTTTTCTAGATGTGGATGTGGATTACTTGCTCTCTGGGATGATTTATGCTAGGAATGCATGTTAGGTATTTTCAAGTATAAAATCTACTACTATTACCTCATGCATTGCTTAATCTAAAACTCTAACTTGTTATATTTAGCGACCGTAAAAACTATATTTACTACTATTATAAATTTAGGGTCTTGCATAGCATGAGTTGTTCCTTGTGGACGTTTATACTCATGTAGGATGTTGGAGTCAATCTAAACAAGTATTTTCCGCAGCGTATAATTATATTTTGATTCGTGGACTAGATGAGGCACTAAGCCGAGGGATACGACTAACTACTGCACTTAAACTGATTTTTTTACTCAAAATAACTTAAAGAATCTTTCTCCATGATTAAGTAGGTGTTTGCCTGAGCGTCCGCAGTTATCCCCTGCTGACGTGGCATCATGACGCGCATTTTCCCTTACTCTGATAAATTATTTTATGTGGTGAAAATACGGGTTGTGACAGTTGGTATCAGAGCCAGTTTGCTTGACAATTGGTCGGGCAACCTTCCCTTGTTAGTGTTAGTTGTTTAGTGACATTTCATACACACACTGATGTATCATCAGTACGTCTTAGACGAAGCATAGTCACTACACTCATATCATGATAAGAAGTATACAGGGCATATTATGTAGTATGGGATGCATAATATGTGTTTGTATATGGATCCACCATAGGAGGTAACATGTGACGATTATGTAGTATGGGATGCATAACCACCATCACATGGGCGCCCATTAGCACGTTTTCTTTTCTCGTTGCATGCGATGTTATGTAGTATGAGATACATAACATTTCATGTGTACGCCGCTCATGCATGCATGAAGGCCTTTCTAGAATGCATAGCACTGCATACATAGCATATCATCGCATAAGCACGCGTGCTAAGTTAAGGTTTACATGATGACATATGTACACACATGATTTTAAAAATGAATAAAGAATTCATGCATTCATGTCATAGGCACAAGAGTTAATAGGATGAGAGGATATCATCCTAAGTAGGACATAACATCATTATAAAGTCCCAGAGCAAGTTACAGCGTAACCATGTGTCTGTTAAGTATGGTCTGAACTAGTCGTGTGGCTTTGTTGTAAGGTAGGATTTTGATGAGTTGTCTGTTTGCTTTTTAGAAATACTGCCGAAGTGTCCTGTGACGAGGTCGACTCCCCAATCGGAGGGTGAGTCATCAGGTGTGCAAAGTGATGCGATTATTGAGAGTCTGCATCAGAGCAATGAGGCTCTGTCGAGGTAATTAGTTGCGATGCAATCGCAAATTCAGTCTTTGTTGTCTGCCGCTCCCGCGCAGCAACCTTTAGTGCAAGAGCATGCCTTGGGCCAAGCCGTGCCTGATACCCCTACTCCTCTGGTGCCCCCGATGGCGATACCACCAAAAATGAATTTCATATCACACTTCCAACGGTTGGGACCTCCCACATACGACAGGAGTGCAGACTTTATGATTTTAGATGATTGGATCATCTCCATCGAGGAGATGTTTTAATATTCCAGAATTCTAGAAGCCCAGAAGGTGATGATTGCAGCCTATCAGTTAAAAGGCCTGACAAAGGGTTGGTGGATTAGGGAAAGAGAGAGTCTGAAGGAAGGCCGTTCTTGGGAATCTTTTAAGAAGATGCTGCAGAAGAGGTTTCTACCCTCGGTCGAGCAGGACTGCCTGATGAATAACTTCCTGCATCTGAAGCAGAGACAGCTGACTGTGAGCGAGTACGAGATTGAGTTTATCAAATTGAGTAGGTTTGCTCCTGATTTGGTAGCTTCTAAGGAGGGTAGAGTGAAGCATTTTCTCAGAGGATTAAGAAGCAATGTCCAGCAATGGGAATGCGCTCATCGAGCTGAAAGCTATGCTGAAGCAGTGGAAGTCGCTTTAAAGGTCGAGGCGATCGAGAACGCAAAGAATCGAGATACTGCGGCGAGGAAAGAGAAAAGGAAAGGTGTTGAGGACGGTAGCTCCAGGACATCTGGCCCTTCTTCGAAGAAGAAAAGTAAGGAAGTGTCTAGCTTCTGTGGTCGTCCTAGCCACCCTTACGAAAGGTGTTTCAAGAGGACTGCCGCCTTGAAGCAGCAGCAGGTGCATGCCATCCAAGGTGCACCCAAGGGAGAGCTAGTGTGCTCGTACTGTGTAAGGAAAGGTCATGATGTGAGTCGGTGCTGGATGAAAGAAAGGACTTGCTTCCAGTGCGGGCAGTAGGGACACCAAAAATCTTCGTGCCCCCAGGCTCAGTCCCCACTGCAGCGTGCCCCACTTTGAGCTCTGCCGCCGCCACCAAACCTGGATAAAGGAAAAGGAAAGCTGAACGTGATGACCAGCGAGGACGCGCAAACCTCTACGCAAGTGATATCGGGTTAGTGTTGAAATTTGTGAAGTGGAAGTGGGTGATGGGCAGGCCGGGAGGACTGAGCGGCATGTGCGGTCTGAATCTGCGGCCTGGGCAGACTGCTGGTTGTGTCCTAGTGACCTTGGCTGTCTTGGTTGCTTGGCTGTTGAAGAGCAGCCTGTGCGGCCTGAGCGGCCTGGTGTGCGGCCTGAGCGGTCTGGTGTGTGGCCTGGTTGGCCTATGGCCAAAGAAGTCGGCCTCTAGCAAAGCAGACTGAGCGGACTGCAGTTTGCGGGCTGTTGGCAGTGCTTAGTTGATATGCGGCGTTGTAGTTTGCAAGCTTGTGTTAACCGGCGGACTGGGTGTTCAGTCTGCGGTGTCCGATGTCGCATACTGGCCTTGGAGTTCAGATGTGTCCTTTGCCGAGCTCTGGTGGTGCAACAGTGTTAGCTGCTGTAGAGGGCTGTGCGGACTGGTGTTGGAGTCCGCTAGGTGGCCGATGTCTTGGCAGCAGTGCGAGTAGGGATTGCGAGATTTGCTTTCTAATGGTGTGTTTGGCGATCTGCTTTAGGGCAGTCAGACTGGGCCTTGTCCGCCGTGCTCGCTCTTGCTCTTGGCTTATTTTCTGGACTTGGTCACATTTAGTGACAAGGTCAGTGTGTCCGCGGTATCCGCCGAGTCCGTTGTTGACCGGGCGGACTGCCTGTTAGTCATGCACTTGTGGCGGATGGAGGTTTGGCTTTCGAGCCGTGCATACTACCTCCTTGTCCACACATATAATGTGCGGACTGTCGCAGTGGTGGTTGTCCTTGTGAGTTGTTTGCGGGCTATGCAGACTGGTGACTTGTCCGCATAGTATGGGCGGACTGATGCGAGTTCGCCTGTTGGTGAACATCCTCGTTTTACTCCTGGCGGTTTTTTCTTGGAATCCGGCTAAGTCCTTGCGGACTCAGTGGACGGGTGTCTTGCTATTGCGCGGACTGGGGTGGTGATTCTATTCACTAGGGTGGTGACCACACTCCTCACCTCGCCTATAAATAGAACCCCCCCAGCACGTCTACAGTAACTGAGTGAACAGTAAGTGGGGCTTGGTCATTTGTTGCGGTCTGGATTTCCCTGTCCTCGTGGGTTGAGTAGAGCTGACGGTTTGCTGTGTGCAGGTCGCGTGGCTAGCTTCAAGGAGCCAGAAGTTTGACTTTGAATTCAGTCAAGTACATTGAAGTGTGCGGTCTCTGCGGTCTCAGCTGGTCGCTTCTGCGGCCTGTCAGTGGTTCTCTGCTTCAGTGTTTCCAAGTTTCAATAACCTGTCCGTCGGTCTCAGGCAGGTAGGCGGTCTGTTCTTCAGTTCATCAGCAGTCAGCGAATAACGGTGTGTACGCGTGACCTCGCGGTCTCGGCGGACTCCGTGTGCTATTCGGCTTGTAGCCGCAGCAGTTCGGGCGGCTTCGGCAACCTTGGCGGACTGGGCGGTCTCGGCGGTTTCCAGTACTGTCCGCCCGACTTGTTCTGTGCTTTCTGTGTTTAGCTTGTGTACTAGCGAAATCTTGTCTCGCTATGTATAACTTGCCTTGTTAAGAAGTGTGAATGAATATAAGACCTGCTTGTTCTTCCATTTTCATTTGGTGTTAAGCTTGCTCTTTGTGCTTCCGCATGATCAAGGTGTTAACTGGATAGTTCTGAGAATATTAACTTGGCTTTAGGCTATCTTGCTGACCACTTTGAGAAAATTCAACATGGCATCAAAGCCAGGTTCAGTTGCTTGAGCGGTGATCAATGGTTGTTGTTGCTCTATTATTGCTCTGTGCTTCTGGAAGCTTAACCGAAGGTTATTGTAATGGAAGTAAGCTATGCAAGAGGTCTATGTATTGAACTCTTAACACCGACTAACTTTAAGAAGTGGAAGTCATGCATGAAGAGTTACCTTCTGGGCGAGGAGCTATGGGAGGTCGTCGGTGGTGACGATAGACAGGAAGTAACTGCTGCTTTTGGTACTGCTGAGCAGGTGAGGCTCTGGAGAAAAACAAATGCAAAGGACGGAGTTTGTTCTCAAGAGGGCCGTGTCACTAGAACTGTTTGATCACATCATTGGATGTGAGTCTGCTGCTGATTTTTGTACAACCATTGATGAGTTGTTCAATCAGAAGAATGTAGCAAGACTTCAGTTTCTGGAGAATGAGTTGGCTAGACAACTCAAGGAGACCTGATAATCTCAAAATTCTTTCTGAAGATGAAAAACTTGTGTGCTGAGCTGTCAGCACTTGATCCAGATGAGCCTATCTCTGAGGCTAAGATGAAAAGGCGAGGTATGGGAATGGAAGAGGAAGAAGACTGCTGCTGAAAATGAGCCTTCAACTTCTTATTAGTCAGAGAGGAGAGCTTCTACTAAGAAGGATTGGAAGAAGAACTTGAAGTGCTACAGGTGTCATCAGCGGGGACACTTCAAGCGTGACTGCAAGGGTGTATCACGTACCGGGCATAAGGAAGAACCTCTTCTCTGTGACCAATGCGGTCGACGCAGGTTATCACATTCTGTTTCGGCCAACAGAAGTGAAGTTCCTTCAAAACATATCAGTGGTTAAGGCTGATGTTGGTCATGTTGGGAGGAGAGTGAAGAAATTGTTTGTTCTTGCAACTAACTCTTATGTTAATCGGATGAGAGCTAACGATAGCGCTGCTATATGGCACGAGAGGCTGGGGCATGTAGGAATGGATAAGGTGAAAGCTATGGAAAACAAAAGCTTTGTAAGGGGCATGCCTAAGCTATCTTCATTTGGCGACGGTCACATTTGCGCGGGATGTTAGTACGGCAAGGCTCATCGCCTTCCATTTGATAAATCACAAACGTGGAGCAAGAGACCATTAGAGTGCATCCATGGAGACTTGATGGGACCAACCGTCACTCCAAGCCTTGGTGGGAGCATATACATGCTCGTTCTGATTGATGACTACTCAAGATACACTTGGGTATATTTCTTGAAGGAGAAGTCTGAAGCCTTCCGTTTGTTTGTGGAGTTCAAGGAGTTTGTGGAGGGCCGGCTTGGATTGCGGATCAAGAAGCTTAGAACCGATAACGGTGGTGAGTTTGTCTCCTCTGAGTTTTCTAACTTCTGTAGGAAGCACGGGATCCACAGAGAGCTTACTTGTGCTCACACTCCACAACATAATGGAGTAGCGAAGCGGAAGATCCGTCATCTGACGGATACTTGCATATGCTGGCTTCATGCGAAAGGCATTCCTAGGTCCTTTTGGGCAGAGGGGATGTCTTGTTCTTCTTATGTCATCAATCGAATGCCGCTCAGCCCGATCAACATGAAGACTCCTTTTGATATGTTGCTGAAGGAGAAGCCCATTGTGGAACACCTTCGAGTGTTCGGATCAACTTGCTATGTGCATGTCCCGGATTCTTCAAGGACCAAGCTGGATGCAAAGACAAGGAATCTTATCTTTGTTGGTTATGATGAGCGGAAGAAGGGATGGAAATGCATGGATCCTGCGACGAATAAGTTTGTTGTATCAAGAGATGTGGTCTTTGATGAACTGATGTCTTATGGAGGAGGCTCGGTTGAGCTTTTAGAGAGCAAGGTTGATGAAGAGCAGAAGGTGGCTGCTGAAGTCCTGGAAGAGAAGCTTGTTGTTTCACCAGCAGCTCCTGTTGCTTCAAGTTCTGGTGCTGAGTCTTTTAGCTCAGGAAGCATGGGGAGCATTGCTCAAAACTTGTCCGAAGGTAGTGTTGAGCCTGAAGAAGCAATAGAGGTAGTGAGCATGGAGCAACCTCTTCGGAGATCGAAGAGGGTTGTGAAGCCACTAGCTCGGTACTGTGATGGGAATGTAGTGAGCTTTGTCTCCTGCTTCTTTGCTGGTCCTCTGGATGAGCGAGAGCCTGCAAACTTCAATGAGGCCACTGGAGTCAAGCAGTGGGATGATGTCATGAAGGAATAGATTGCTGCTCTCAAGAAGAATGAAACCTAGGAACTTGTGCCCAAGGTTGATGACATTACTCCAGTGACTTGCAAGTGGGTGTTTAAGTTGAAGAAGAAGGCTGATGGGAGCATTGATAGATACAAGGCTCGCCTGGTTGCTCGAGGATTCTCACAGCAGTATGGAGAAGACTATGAGGAGACATTTAGTCCGGTTGCAAAGATGACTTCAGTTAGAGTGGTGATCGCCTTGGCTGCTTGCAAGGGATGGAGAATGTGACAGTTTGATGTGAAGAATGCTTTTCTTTACGGAGAAATTGACAAGGACATCTTCATGGATCAACCACTTGGATTTGTTTCTGAAGTTCATCCGGACTATGTCTGCAGGCTCAGGAAGGCTCTCTACGGGTTGAAGCATGCTCCTAGAGGTTGGTATAGGAAGATAGTAGAGTATCTTCAATTCTGCGATTATCTTGCTTCCAACTCGGATTCAAGCTTGTTTATCAAGAAGAAGGGGGAGCTTCAAGTCTTGGTCATGCTGTATGTGGATGATATGATCATCACAGGAAATTCGGAGGAGGAAGTAGCTAGGCTCAGGGCTGAGCTTGCTATACGCTTCGAGATGAAATACTTGGGAGAGCTTCATCACATTCTTGGTCTTGAAGTGGAGACGAAGGAGTGCGGGATTCTTATTTGCCAGAAGGGATATGCGGATCGCATTGTAAGTCGATTTGGCTTGGGTGAAGGGAAGAGCTGCTCTACTCCACTGGAACATGGGCTGAAACTTCGACGAGATGAAGGAAGGATTCTTCCTGATCCCTTGATGTTCAGGGCTCTTGTAGGGAGCTTGATCTACCTGACGATTACAAGGCCAGACATTGCTTAAGCTGTTGGTCGAGTAAGTCAGTTTATTGCTGAACCAAGAAAGTCTCATCTGGTGGCGGCAAAGAACATCTTGAAGTATGTCATGACAACTTCTGATATGGGACTCCTCTATAGTAGAGATGCGGACTTTGCTTTTCTTCGGTATACGGATGCTGATTATGGTGGTGACTTAGATGATCGGAGATCAACTTCGGGTTATGTGTTCACTTGTGGATCAGCTTGTATTTCATAGTGTAGCAAGAAGTAGGACTTTGTGTCCGTGTCAACTACAGAAGCTGAGTATAAGGCTTCGGCCTTGGCTGCTCGGGAAGCTATCTGGTTAATGAGGCTTGTAGAGGATGTTCATGAAGAAGTGCAAGGGCCTAATTTGCTCCAGGGTGACAATGAGAGTGCTCTCAAACTGGTAAACAATCCAGTGTGTCACGCAAGGAGCAAGCATATTGAGATCGAGCACCACTTCATAAGGGAGAAGGTGTTGGAGGGATCTCTTTTGGTCGGGCATGTTCGGAGTGAAGATAATCTTGCTGACATCTTCACAAAGATGCTGTCGAAGGGGCCATTTCAGCGGTTACGAAGCTTGCTAGGCTTGATCACGACTTCTCACTTCAAGGGGAGTGTTGAAATTTGTGAAGTGGAAGTGGGTGATGGGCAGGCCGGGCGGACTGAGCGGCCTGTGCGGTCTGAATCTGCAACCTGGGCGGACTGCTGGTTACGGCCTGGTGACCTTGGCTGTCTTGGTTCCTTGGCTGTTGAAGAGCAGCCTGTGCGGCCTGAGTGGCCTGGTGTGCAGCCTGAGCGGTCTGGTGTGCGGCCTGGTTGGCCTATGGCCAAACAAGTCGGGCTCTAGCGAAGCGGACTGAGCGGACTGCAGTTTGTGGGCTGTTGGCAGTGCTTAGTTGATCTGTGGCCTTGTAGTTTTGCAAGCTTGTGTTAACCGGCGGATTGGGTGTTCAGTACGCGGTGTCCGCTATTGCGGACTGGCCTTGGAGTTCAGCTGTGGCCTTTGCCGAGCTCTAGTGGTGCAGCAGTGTTAGCTGCTGTGGAGTGCTGCGCGGACTGGTGTTGGAGTCCAGCAGGTGGCCGATGTCTTTGCAGCAGTGCAAGTAGGGCTTGCGAGATCTGCCTTCTGATGGTGTGTTTGGCGATCTGTTTTGGGGCAGGCGGACTAGGCCTTGTCCATAGTGGTCGCGCTTTCTCTTGGTGGTTTTTTGGACTTGGTTACATTCAGTGACAAGGTCAGTGTGTCCGCAGTATCCGCCGAGTCCGCTGTTGACAGGGCGGACTGCCTGTTGGTCATGGACTTGTGGCGGATGGAGGCTTGGCTTTCGTGCTGTGCGGATTCCCTCATTGTCAACACATATAGTGTGCGGACTGTCACAGTGGTGGCCGTCCTTGTGAGGTGTTTGCGGGCTATGCAGACTGGTGCCTTGTCCGCATAGTATGGGCGGACTGATGCGAGTTCGCCTATTGGTGAACATCTTCATTTTACTCATGGCGGTTTTTTCTTGGAATCAGGCCAAGTCCTTGCTGTAACACCCCCTATCCAACGCATAGCATATAGCAGTAGTTCCGGCCACGACCTGATGCCATATACCACAGACAGACTGGGTGGTTAATCAATGGAGACCATCCAACCAATAACAACGTCCTACACAGAGCATTCTAGCGGAAGCAATTTAAGGTTACAAGATTAAGAACCCAGCAATAAGCATGAATGTCCATTACCCAAAACAAATAGGAATGAAGGTACAAATACACAAGTACTGGCCTTATGACCTTATAATTGTTTTCCTCAAATTACATGTTTTTCAAACCTCGGCACGCAGGCCGGCCATACATGAATAAAAGAAAACACTCAGAATTAGGCCTTCGAGGGGAAGCTCAGCAACTTGTGCTTTAGCCCGCTATTTACCGCTCGGGTCCACAGCACCTACAAGCAACAATCCACTTCACGGTGGCAAACAAAGCAACGGTCAGCTATGCTGACCAAATTATAACGATCCCACCCCCGAACTCGGGGCGGCGATGCTACTTCCCTGCACTTTATTAGCATAACCAAGCAGTAATGTATTAACACTACAACACAGGCGCATGCACGCATGGCTACATGCCCCGTGCTCTCAGGGCACATTCTCGGTGATCACGGTCAAAGTCCGCCGACACACAAACGCCCCCAGGATGGCAATATCTCATGAACATTTTTTCTTTCTGGCCACTGCCTAAGACCCTCCATCTATGCCAACGGTGAGTACCACGTACTTTAGGTCTCTCTAACCGAACCACATAGATCGGGTACGGTTCCGCCTGACCCGTTGCTCACACCGCAACGTCTATTTAAGTCATCTGCGCGGGTCAAACTTCCCCGAGTCCCGTATCTCCTTCACATATCACATAACCCAGTTATATTCAGGTTGACTCCCAGGCCACCAAGTTGGCAGAATCACGCATCTGCCCAGTTTTCCGGGTGCATCTTGGAGTTAATCCCCAAGGCTCCCTGTTGTAATCTACCGCGTAGAAAACCCGAAAACAAACATTCGCGCGGAGTCTTCTCCGGCCATTCATGCAATGCAACATCACCGATCCAGACCAACTTGTCCGGGTAGGCTTCACACATCATGCCTATATCCGTTCTCGATTACAGACTCTATATGTACATAACGGGGACTATTCATGTCTACCCGAAGGAATGCCTCAACTTACCGCAAACTCGCGAGAGAGGGCTTCCTATGCAAGGGAAAAAAGAGCTTCACATGCTCAAGTAGAGAATCGTTACCCTAGCTTTATTCATTGGCGACATGGAAATGTACACGGATGAAAAGCACCGCAATCTCCTTGCCTCCGTAGATCCGAAGTCAGCTCGCGATTTGGAGCTCTGAAGCTCCGCCGGTGACCAGATCTAGGCTTCTTCTTCCTCCTTTGCTCTCCCCTCTCTCAAGACTTAGAAAGAGAACCACTCAAGTTAAATGAGGGTTTCAAAGGCCCAAACCTGGGTATATCCAAGCACTAGCAGCCCCCAGCCATCGGATCCCAAATTAAAGAAACGAACGGCCACGATCCGGGCCTGAAATGCAAAATCTGGGTCGAACACGGCCTGTGACACGCCCGTATCCAAGGCCGTGTCCCCCATATGCCGTCAAAATCGACGCGTCTCGAAAAACACACGGGCACCTGACACGCCCGTGTTCGACCTGACATGCCCGTGTCAGCCAGTACACGCCCGTGTTCCCGGGCGTGTTCCTCCATCAACACAGGACCAACACCAACCCGAGACTCACACGGGTCTTGGACACGCCCGTGTCCAAGTTGACACGCCCGTGTCAAACCCGAACACGCTTGGGCTCTAGGCCGTGTTCACTGTCTCAAAACTTTGTCGAGCACAGTTCGTCAACCACCCGATACGGCCTTGGACACGCCCGTGTCCTAGGCCATGTTCCCTATCTCGACATTTTGTCAAGCGAAAATCGTCGACTTCCCTGACAGATCATCGACACGAGCTCGACACTCCCTGAGACACGCCCGTGTCTCAGGCCGTGTTCGCTGCTCGACGATCGTCGACTCCAAAATTCTAACCTCTTGGCCAAATCGTCGACTCGAGCCTGACACGCCCTGGGCCACGCCCGTATCCCAGGCCGTGTGCCCCCTGCCAAATTCCAAATTTGTCCCAAAATGCCTCCCGTCACTCTTTTGAGTTTCGGGGCATTACAAATCTCCCCCTCTTAAAAGAATTTCGCCCACGAAATTACATAAAGGAAAGATAAGCATAAAACTTAAACGGTACCTGAGCAAAACAACTCCGGGTACTACTCAAGCATAGTCTGCTCTCGCTCCCAAGAGAGATCCTCCCGATCGTAATTGTCCCAATGGACCTTAACCATCCTGATCTCTTTATTGCTTAGCCGCTTGACTTCCGAGTCCTCAATACGTACGGGCTTGACCTTCGTCGTCAACCCACTATCGACCGGCACTTGATCGACCGCGATCACTTGCATAGGTTCTTGCACCGCCTTCCGTAGTACCGATATATGGAATATATCATGAAGGCCACTAAGCTCCACTGATAGCTTCAAACGATAAGCTGCTTGACCAATCCACTCCAGAACCTCGAACGGTCCAAGGTACCTCGGGCTTAGCTTCTTCAAGGGCCGCACCCGCGAGGCACCCTTTAACGACTTGATTTTCAAGTACACCCAATCGCCGACAGCGAACTCCACGTTCCTGTGCTTGGCATTATAGTACTTCGCCTGCCGGTCCTGAGCGATAATCAACCTCTCTCGAATGGTTCTCACCAAAGACGTAGCATCAGCCACCTCTTGGCGTTTGCACAACTTTGACTCACCCGTTTCCAACCAAGACAACAACGTGCGACATCTTCTACCATAAAGGGCCTCGAAAGGCACCAATTTATGCTTGCCTGGTAGCTATTATTGTACGCGAACTCCACTAAGTACAAGTGGTCCTCCCACTGCTTTCCAAAATCCAGGATGCACATGCGAAGCATGTCTTCCATTGTCCTATTAACCTTCACGGTTTGCCCATCCATCTGCGGATGAAAGGCTGTGCTAAAACTCAGCTTTTTCCCAACATCTGCTGCACCAACCTCCAATCGTTGGACGTAAACCGCCCAGCCCGATCACTCACGATGCTGCGGGGCACACCGTGAAGCCTTACTATGTTATCCACATACTACTTTGCCAATTTCTCAACCGGATCATCCTTCCTATGCGAAATGAAATGCGACACCTTCGTTAGACGATCTACGACCACCCAAATGGTGTCGTTCCCCTTTTGCGACCTTGGCAACCCGTGCACAAAGTCCATGGTAATGTCGTCAAACTTCCATTCCGCAATAGGCAAGGATTTCAAGAATCCTCCCGGCTACTGGCATTCCGCCTTCACCAAGGCGCACGTCTGACACTTCGCCACGTACAGTGCCACATCCTTCTTCAGTCCTGGCCACCAGAACAAATTCTTAACGTCGCGGTACATCTTCGTGCTCCCCGGGTGAATTGAGTACTTAGTATGATGCGCCTCGTACAACAATTCCACCCACAAATTGCCCACGTTTGGGACGCACAGACCACCGTCCTTCCAAAGCAATCCATCCTCAACGATGAATTGGGAATTTGACCCATCCAGAGCTTCAACCATGATCTGCTTCATATGGCCATCCAAATCCAAAGCCTGCCGAATCTGATCAGCCAGGTCATACTGGACTTCAGTCCAATTCAATAATTCTCCAGCACTTGACTGCTTATCCACGCAAAAGATCTCCAACGCCTCCAACTCCCGAACCAACCACTCGTCATGGAGCGACAGCCAATTGGCTTGAGTTGGGGCCCGACGACTCAATGCGTCTGCAATCGCATTGGGATTCAAGAGTTCGATCTGCAAGCGTCGTTACTACCGCTGGTAGAGTTCGACGTTATATTTGGTATGGACGGGCTCTCGGAGCAGCAATCCTATATTGATTGTGGTCGCAAGGAAGTCAAGCTGGGAGCAGGTCATGAGATGACTTTTTCGGGCTTAAAAGGGTCGAGCAAGATGTTGTTGTCTGCTCTTCAGGTGGTGAAGGCGGTTCATGCTGGAGCAAAGCTGTTCTTTACGCTAGTGGAGGGTTCAAAGCCTAAGCCTACGATGGATAGTATTTCTGTGGTATTGGAGTACCCTGATGTGTTCCCTGCCGATCTTCCTGGAGCCCCGCCTCAACGGGAAATTGATTTCATGATTGAGCTAGTACCAGGTGCGAATCCTGTGTCACGATCTCCGTATCGGCTAGCGCCAAAGGAAATGGCGGAGCTGAAGGTGCAACTTCAGGAGTTGTTGGAGCAAGGGTATGTGCATCCAAGTTCGTCGCCTTGGAGCGCACCAGTCCTCTTTGTTAAGAAGAAGGACGAGAGCTTGAGACTCTGTATTGATTATCGGGAGTTGAACAAGCAAACGGAAAGAACAAGTACCCGATCCCGAGGATTGATGATCTATTTGATCAGTTAGTCGGGTCGACGGTGTACTCGAAGTTGGATCTCAAGATCGGTTACTATCAGCTGAGAATAAGGGAGAGTGATATCCCAAAGACAGCGTTCAGTACTAGATACGGGCATTACGAGTTTACAGTCATGCCGTTTGGGCTGACCAATGCGCCGTCGGTGTTCATGGATTTGATGAACAGGACTTTCCGAGACTACTTGGACCATTTTGTGATTGTCCTCATCGATGATATTTTGGTGTACTCGTAGAGTGAGGAGGATCACTTCAAGCACCTACATTTGGTTTTGGAGACGCTGAGGAGGAATCAGGTGTACGCCAACTTCTCTAAATGTGAGTTTTGGTTGTCCTCAGTGTCATTCCTCGGTCATATAGTGAGTGGAGAGGGTATTGCAGTGGATTTAGCGAAGATTGTTGCGATACGAGAGTGGCCTGTGCTTTCTACGGTAGCGGAAGTACGGAGCTTTCTGGGGCTTGCCGACTATTATAGGCACTTCGTGGAGAACTTCTCGTGGATAGCGTTACATCTCACTACTTTGATGAGGAAGGAGCAGAAGTTCGTTTGGACGCCGGAGTGCGCACGAGCTTTTGAGGAGTTGAAGTGTCGGTTGACCACGGCGCCTGTGCTGAGTTTGCCGAGCGGGACCGAGGGCTTTGATATTTATAGCGATGCTTCGGGCAGTGGTTTGGGTTGTGTGCTACTGCAGTACGGAAGTGTGATAGCATGTAGATATCAATCTTCACACCGTACAAATAATGTCTCCACAGCTTCAAGGCAAAAATCACGGCCGCTAACTCCAAGTCATGGACCGGATAGTTCCTCTCGTCCACCTTCAGCTGTCTCGAGCCATACACTATCACACTTCCATGATGCAGTAGCACACAACCCAAACCACTGCCCGAAGCATCGCTATAAATCTCAAAGCCCTCGATCCCGCTCGGCGAACTCAGCACAGGCGTCGTGGTCAACCGACACTTCAACTCCTCAAAAGCTCGTGCGCACTCTGGCGTCCAAACGAACTTCTGCTCCTTCCTCATCAAAGTTGTGAGAGGTAACGCTATCCACGAGAAGTTCTCCACGAAGCGCCTATAATAGCTAGCAAGCCCCAGAAAGCTCCGGACTTCCGCTACCATAGAAAGCATAGGCCACTCTCGTATCGCAACAATCTTCGCCGAATCCACTGCAATACCCTCTCCACTCACTATATGACCGAGGAATGACACTGAGGACAACCAAAACTCACATTTAGAGAACTTGGCGTACAATTGATTCCTCCTCAGCGTCTCTAAAACCAAATGTAGATGCCTGAAGTGATCCTCCTCACTCTGCGTGTAAACCAAAATATCGTCGATGAAGACGATCACAAAATGGTCCAAGTAGTCTCGGAAAGTCCTGTTCATCAAATCCATGAACATCAACGACGCATTGGTCAGCCCAAACGGCATCACCGTAAACTCGTAATGCCCGTATCTAGTACTGAACGCTGTCTTTGAGATATTACTCTCCCTTATTCTCAGCTGATAGTAACTGGACTTGAGATCCAACTTCGAGTACACCGTCGACCCGACTAACTGATCAAATAGATCATTAATCCTCGGGATCGGGTACTTGTTCTTTTCTATTAGCTTGTTCAACTCCCGATAATCAATACAGAGTCTCAAGCTCCTGTCCTTCTTCTTAACAAAGAGGACTGGTGCGCTCCAAGGCGACGAACTTGGACGCACATACCCTTGCTCCAACAACTCCTGAAGTTGCACCTTCAGCTCCACCATTTCCTTTGGCGCTAGCCGATATGGAGATCGTGACACAGGCTTCGCACCTGGTACTAGCTCAATCGTGAAATCAATTTCCCGTTGAGGCGGGGCTTTAGGAAGATCGGCAGGGAACACATCAGGGTACTCCGATACCACTGAAATACTATCCATCGTAGGCTTAGGCTTTGCAACCTCCACTAGCGTAAAGAACAGCTCTGCTCCAGCACGAACTGCCTTCACCACCTGAAGAGCAGACATCAATGTCTTGCTCGACCCTTTTAAGCCCGAAAAAGTCGTATCATGACCTGCTCACAGCTTGACTTCCTTGCGACAGCAATCAATATAGGTTTGCTTCTCCGAGAGCCAGTCCATACCAAATATAACGTCGAACTCTACCAGCGGTAGTAACGACGCTTGTAGATCGAACTCTTGAATCCCAATGCGGATCTTAACGCTGCAGATTCTATCCGCACATATCGAACACCCATTCGGTAACAACACATCCAACTTGTCCTTTGCCATCGAAGAAGGTACTCCGATGCGCGATATGAATCCTTCGGACAAGAAGGAGTGTGAAGCTCCCGTATCAAATAGTGCTCTTGCCGGATTCTCACAAATCAAAACAAATTCTAAACAAGCAGTGGTAAGGTAACACACACATAACAAGTATAAAATAATTTGATTTGCTATAAGTTTAAATCGTACCTGTCACCACATCTGCTTGTTTAATGGCCTCCTGTTGGCCAAGATTATAAACCCTTGGTTGAGCCGGAGCATAATGGGACGCGGTTGACTACATCACCTTGCCCTTCTCTTCATAAGTTGCTCCCGGCTTCCTTTCGGACTTGGGACGTCCACTCCAGCAGTCACGGGCAAAGTGCCCCGGCTTCCCACAAGTATAACATGCACCCGGGGTCCGACCCATAGTTGCCCCAGAAGCACCAGAAGAGGAAGCAGGACCCGAAGTTCTAGCCTTCTTGTTGAACTTACGGTACCCAGACCTTGAATTAGCCGACACCTTGAATTAAGTCCTCTTAGCACCCAAGCTTTTTTTGCTTGAACATTCTTCATGTCCTTCTCCAAAGACCGAGCCGTGTTGACCAGGGTCAAGAAACCTTGCGTCATCGGCCCCGAGAGTTGTAGCCTCAAGTCATCTCTTAGACCTTCATAGAAACGGTTGGTATTACTCTCCTTATCCGCGAACATAGAGTTAGCATACCGACCCAACCGAGTAAACTCGTGGAGATACTCATCCATGCTACTCTCTCCTTGTACCAACCTCTGAAACTCATTCTCCAATGTTATCCTTTGCATCGAAGGGAGGTACCTAGCCAAGAACAATCTCGAGAACTCCTCCATCGAGACGTCCACAAGTTGCCTACCTCTCAAGAGATGTAGCTCCAAACCCTCCCACCACAGCCTAGCATCTCCATCCAACAGGAACGTAGCTATAATGGTCATCTGCCACTCCTCCGTCTCCGTCGCTGTCAAGACTCTCTTCACACAGGAGAGCCAGTCTTCAGCTTGAGATGGGGTTCCCAACCCCAAGAATACCAGAGGATTAAAGCTCATGATATGTTTGAGCTGTCTCTCAGATGCTCTCCTCGGCACCAACGGTTCCACCACTACCTGCTCCACTATTCTCGACTCAACCACTAGAAGAGGTACCTGCTCCATCGCAGGAGCGGGCTGCTGCATTTGCCTTATAGGGTGCGCATTGATCATGACAAACACTGCTTCGGCCACCAATCGTATGGTCTCAGCCGATGGAGGTGTTGCAGGAGCATCATTTGGTGCACTGCTAGCCTCAGAAACTCGGCGTTCTAACGGCCCAGCACCGCTTCTGGTCACCTATAGTTGTAGAAAACACCGTTAAGCGACCATACGAAATTACAAAAAGCAATTATAGGAACACGCATGTTCCTCAAACACATGTATTTTCATTTCTAAGTGGACATTCATGGGTTCTTTTGCTGTTATAACGATGACGCACACACATGTGCTCACCACCCCTTAAAAAGAATTCGTCCACGAATTCATTTTAAGCCTGACCGAAACCAGTAGTCTGATACCAAATTGTAACACCCCCTATCCGTCGCATAACATATAGCAGTAGGTACGGCCGGGGCCCGACGCCATATACCACAGACAGACCGGGGGGTTACTCAATGGAGACCATCCAACCAATAACAACGTCCTACATAGAGCATTCTAGCAGAAGCAATTTAAGGTTACAAGATTAAGAACCCAGCAATAAGCATGAATGTCCACTAACCAAAACAAATAGGAATGAAGGTACAAATACACAAGTACTGGCATTATGGCATTACAATTGTTTTCCTCAAATTACATGTTTTTCAAACCTCGGCACGCAGGATGACCATACATGAATAAAAGAAAACACTCAGAATTAGGCCTTCGAGGGCCGGCTCAGCAACTTGGGCTTTAGCCCGCTATTTACCGCTCGGCTCCGCAGCACCTGCAAGCATCAGTCCACCGCACGGTGGTAAACAAATCAACGGTCAGCTATGCTGACCAAATTATAACGATCACGCCCTCGAACTCGGTGCGGCGATGCTCCTTCCCTGCACTTTATTAGCATAACCAAGCAGTAATGTAACAACACTACAACACAGGCGCGGGCACGCACGGCCACATGCCCCGTGCTCTCAGGGCACATTCTCGGTGATCACGGTCAAAGTCCGCCGACTCACCACCGCCCCCAGGACGGCAATATCTCGTGAGCATTTGGTCTTTCTGGCCACTGCCTAAGATCCTCAATCTATGCCAACGGCGAGTACCACGTACTTTAGGTCTCTATAACCGAACCACATAGATCGGGTATGGTTCCGCCTGACCCGTTGCTCACACCGCAACATCCATTTAAGTCATCTGCGCGGGTCAAACTTCCCCGAGTCCCGTATCTCCTTCAAATATCACATAACCCAGTTATGTTCAGGTTGGCTCCCAGGCCACCAAGTTGGCAGAATCATGCATCTGCCCAGGTTTCCGGGTGCACCTTGGAGTTAATCCCCAAGGCTCCCTGTTGCAATCTACCGCGTAGAAAACTCGAAAAACAAACATTCGCGCGGAGTCTTCTCTGGCCAATCATGCAATGCAACATCACCGATCTAGACCAACTTGTCCAGGTAGGCTTCACACATCATGCCTATATCCGTTCTCGATTACGGACTCTACATGTACACAACAAGGACTATTCATGTCTACCCGAAGGAACCCCTCAACTCACCGCAAACTTGCGAGAGCGGGCTTCCTATGCAAGGGAAAAGAAGAGCTTCACATGCTCAAGTAGATAATCGTTACCCTAGCATTCTTACTTGGAGCCATGGAAATGTATGTGGATTAAAAGCACCGCAATCTCCTTGCCTCCGTAGATCCGAAGTCGGCTTGCGATTTGGAGCTCCGGAGCTCCGCTAGTGACCGGATCTAGGCTTCTTCTTCCTCCTTTGCTCTCCCCTCTCTCAAGACTTAGAAAGAGAACCACTCAAGTGAAATGAGGGTTTCAAAGGCCCAAACCCGGGTATATCAAAGCACTAGCAGCCCCCAGCTGTCGCATCCCAAATTAAAGAAACGAACGGCCACGATCTGAGCCTAAAATGCAAAATCTGGGTTGAACATGGCCTGTGACACGCCCGTGTCCAGGGCCGTGTCCCCCATATGCCGTCAAAATTGACGCGTCTCGAAAAACCACAAGGGCACCCGACACGCCCGTGTTAGACCTGACACGCCCGTGTCAGCCAGTACACACCCGTGTTCCCGGGCGTGTTCCTCCATCAACACAGGACCAACACCAACCCGAGACTCACACGGGTCTTGGAAACGCCCGTGTCCAAGTTTACACGCCCGTGTCAAACCCAAACACGCCTGGGCTCCAGGCCGTGTTCACTGTCTCGACACTTCGTCGAGCGCAGTTCGTCGACCACCCGACACGGCCTTGGACACGCCCGTGTCCTAGGCCGTGTTCCCTGTCTCGACATTTCGTCGAGCGAAAATCGTCGACTTCCCTGGCAGATCGTCGACACGAGCTCGACACGCCTTGAGACACGCCCGTGTCTCAGGCCGTGTTCGCTGCTCGACGATCGTCGACTCCAAAATTCGTCGACCTCCCGGCCAAATCGTCGACCCAAACACGACACGCCCTGGGACACGCCCGTGTCCCAGGCCGTGTGCCCCCCTGCCAAATTCTAAATTTGGCCCAGAATGCCTCCCGTCGCCCTTTTCAGTTTCGGGGCGTTACACTTGTGGACTCAGCGGACGGGTGTTTTGCTAGTGCTCGGACTGGGGTGGTGATTTTATTCACTTGGGTGGTGACCACACTCCTTACCTCGCCTTTAAATAGAACCCCCCTGGCATGTCTACAGTAACTGAGTGTACAGTAAGTAGGGCTTGGGCATTTGTTGCGGTCTGGATTTCCCTGTCCGCGCGGGTTGAGTAGAGCTGATGGTTTGCTATTTGCAGGTCGTGCGGCTAGCTTCAAGGAGCCAGGAGTTTGACTTTGACTTCGGTCAAGTACATTGAAGTGTGCGGTCTCTGCGATCTCAGCTGGTCGCTTCTGCGGCTTGTCAGTGGTTCTCTACTTTAGCGTTTCTAAGTTCCAATAACCTGTCTATCGGTCTCAGGAGGGTAGACGGTCTGTTATTCAGTTCATCAACAGTCAGCGAATAACGGTGTGTCCGCGCGACCTCGCGGTCTCGGCGGACTCAGTGTGCTATTCGGCTTGTAGCAGCAGTTCGGGCGGCTTTAGTGACCTTGGCGGACTGGGTGGTCTCGGTGGTTTCCAGTGCTGTCCGCCCGGCTTGTTCTGTGCTTTCTGTGTTTAGCTTGTGTACTAGAGAAATCATGTCTCGCTATGTATACCTTGCCTTGTAAATAAGTGTGAATGAATATAAGACCTGCTTGTTCTTCCATTTGCATTTGGTGTTAAGCTTGCTCTTTGGGCTTCAGCATGATCAAGGTGTTAACTGGATAGTTCTGAGAATATTAATTTGGCTTTAGGCTATCTTGCTGACCACTTTGAGAAAATTCAACAGTTAGCCTCAGTTTAATTCATCCCCATTATTTATTGTTGTTGCCCTAGTTATCGTTCGTTTAGTTACTTATCCTACGATTTTAGTGGAGTTTAAGGTGCGGAATAGGTGGGCGCGCGTTCTTTTCGATTCGGGTGCCACCCATTCCTTTGTGGCCCGGAGGTTTATTGATAAACATCGCCTGGATGTGGATCAATTAGGAGACTCCTTCAACGTCAAGCTTCCCTCCGGTGATTCGGTGATATCTAGTCAAGGAGTTCTGAGATGCCCTATTTATCTTGGCAGTTTTCTGGACTTTGCGGATCTGATGATTTTGGATCTGGCTAATTTTGATGTGATTTTGGGCATGGACTGGCTGTCCAAGTATGATGCGGTCATCCAGTGCAAGGCTAAGCGACTGTATTTCAGGATGGATGACAGACAACCTATGAGCGTCTATGGATTTCAGGACAGTGTTTCCCCTATCATTTCTGCGGTACGTGCTTGTCGTGCTATAGAGTCTGGTTGCGAGGCATTTTTAGTTTCTATTTCTGCCCTAGAAATAGCTTTTGTTACCCCACATCTTGAGGATGTCTCAGTGGTGCGAGAGTTTCCAGATGTGTTTCCTGATAGTCTTCCAGGACTTCCTCTTGAGAGAGAGGTGGAGTTTGTGATAGACCTCGAGCCAGGTACTTGCCTGATTGCTAAGGCACCATACCGTATGGCTCCATGTGAGTTGGATGAGTTGCGTACTCAGCTCGATGAGTTGTTGAGGTGTGGTTTTATTAGACCAAGTTCTTCTACGTGGGGTGCTCCGGTTTTGTTCGTAACGAAGAAAGATGGATCGATGAGGCTTTGTATCAATTATAGGGAATTGAACAAGGTAACCATTAAGAATAGATATCCCATGCCAAGGATTGATGATCTGTTCGATCAGTTGCGTAGTAGCTTGGTATTTTCAAAGATTGATCTTCGCTCAGGCTACCACTAGTTGAGAATTCGTGAGGCAGATGTTCCCCGAACCGCTTTCCGTTCGCGGCATGGACATTATGAGTTTTTGGCGATGTCTTTCGGTTTAACCAATGTATCCTCTGCTTTCATGGATTTGATGAATATGGTGTTTAAGGATTTCTTGGACCGATTTGTTATTGTGTTTATTGATGATATCGTGGTCTATTCCCGCAATGTTGAGGAGCATGCTCAGCATTTGCGTTTGGTTTTGTCGACCTTAAGGAAGCATAAGTTATATGCGAAGTTGAGCAAATGTGAGTTCTGGCTACCTCAGGTGTCCTTTCTGGGTCATGTTGTAAGAAAGGACGGTATTTCTGTAGACCCGACCAAGATTTCTGCTGTGATGGAATGGGAGAGACCTTCTACACCCAAGAAGATTAGGAGCTTCTTAGGCCTGGATGCCTATTATAGAAGATTCGTGGAAGGGTTTTCGGTGTTGTCTGCTCCTCTAACTAGACTTACTTAGAAGAATACTGCATTCATTATGAGTTATAAGTGTGAAGTGGCTTTTCAAGAACTGAAGAAGAGATTATGTACTGCTCCAATTATAACCTTACCTACTGAAGGAGTTGAGTATGCTGTGTATGTTGATGCATCACACATCGGACTTGGTTGTGTTTTAATGCAAGATGGTAAGGTGATCGCGTATGGATCGAGGCAACTTAAGATTCACGAGAGAAACTATGCTACGCACGATTTGGAGTTTGCTGCTGTAATATATGTGCTGAAGCTTTGGCGACACTTATTGTATGGCGCGCTGTGCAAGATCTATACAAACTATAAGAGTTTGAAGTACGTATTCACTCAGAAGGAACTAAATCTGCGCCAGCGTCGGTGGTTAGAATATGCGGCGGATTATGAAGTGGAAATTATTTATTATCCAAGAAAGGCTAATGTAGTAGCCGATGCTTTGAGTAGAAAGACTGCTAAAATTTTTAATCTGTCGGTACAGTCCTTGGTAGAAGAATTCTTGTTGATGGATATTGAGGTTGGGATTCGTACTATGCCTGCTAGTTTGGAAGCGAAAGAACCCTCTTGGATTTCCCTTACTCGAGCACATGAGAAGGATGATCCTGATTTGTTGCACCTCCGGAATAGAACTGTGAAGGGAGAGCTACCAGATTTCTCCTTGGATGAGTTGGATACCTTGAAGTATCGGGGTAGATTTTGCGTCCCCGCCTTTGGTGACATTCAGGCTAAGATCTGTGAGGAAGCTCATGGTTCCAGTGTAGCCTACCACCTTCGTTCCACTAAGATGTATACAGATATAAAGCAAATTGTTTGGTGGTCAGGGATGAAAAATGATATCGCAAAGTTTGTATTGGAATATTATACGTGTCAGCGTGTTAAGGCTGATCATAGAAGGCCTGGTGGTAAACTAGCACTGCTTGATATTCCAAGTTGGAAATGGGAGATCATTTCAATGGATTTCATCACCGGTCTACCAAAATCTCCCTGTGGGCACGACTCTGTTTGGGCGATAGTTGATAGATTGACAAAGTGTGCTCACTTTGTTCCCTTTAAGATTGGGTATTCAATGAAGAAGATAGCTGAGCTATATCTTGAAGAGGTCATCAGATTACATGGAGTGCCTGTTAGCATTGTATCAGATCGAGACTCCAGGTTTACGTCTCGCTTTTGGAAGAGTTTACAGGAGGGGTTGAGTACCGATTTAAGGTATTCCACTGCCTATCATCCGCAGACAAAAGGTCAGACGGAAAGGGTAAATCAGATCGTAGAAGATATGATCAGGTGTTATATTTTGGATCATGGTGGTGCTTGGGACGAACGTCTCAGACTCATGGAGTTTGCGTATAATAATAATTATCAAGAGAGTCTGCAGATGACCCCATTTGAGGCCTTATATGGGAGGCGTTGTAGAACTCCTTTATTTGGGCTGAAGTTGGTGAGAGACCGTTGCTAGGTCCAGAAGCCCTTGAGGAGATGAATTGTGTTGTGACTCATATTCGAGAAAAGCTCCATGTGGCTCAAGAGCGCTATAAGAAGTATGTTAATCAACGAATGGTCGATCTGGAGTTTGTCGTTGGAGACTTAGTTTTTCTGAAGGTTTCTCCGATGTCTGGTTTTAAAAGATTTGGAAGGAACCAAAAGTTAGACCCCAGGTATGTGAGACCTTTTCAGATTCTTGAACGTGTCGGAGTTTCAGCGTATAGGCTGGAGTTTCCTACTACCTTCCCTGGTGTCCATGATGTGTTCCATATGAGCCAGTTGCGGAAGTGTATTCGAAATGATCGGCAAGTCCTCGACTCGATGCCCCAGATTCAACCCAACCTTACGTATGTGGAAGAACCTGTTCGTATTCTGGATTCTCAAGAGCCTGTGTTGCGAAGAAAGACCATCCCCATGGTCAAGATTCTTTGGAGAAATCAAGACGTCGAGAGCTCACGTGGGAATTGGAATCGGCGATGAGGGAATCTCATCCGCACCTCTTCTCTTAGTTTTGGGTATCTCTTTATGTTTTCAGTCATGTTCGATTTTATCGCGTTAGTTTGGTTTTGCAGTTGTGTTAAGTTTCGGGACGAAACTTCTTTTTAAGGGGAGTGACTGTAGCGCCACCGATTTTTTGATGATTTTATTTGAATGAGCATCGTCATATTTATGACGTCGTGGCGTTACATTTTACGTCGAGTTGACGGCGCAATACCATTAAGGCATTTTCGCGTCCGCGCGGTCAAGTGGCTGAATTCTTGTTGTAATGGGAAAATTTTCATTTAGAATTTAAGTTAAGTAATTTTGAACTGGCTCGTCAAGTTTCGTCGCGATCCGAGCGATATTTGGGCCTCGTCGATTTTCCGAAGTTTTGTGGAATTTATGTTCGTCGTAAACTTTGAAAATTTATAACTCGAGAATGGCTCGTCGGATTTTGGTTTTGACTTCGTCGTTGTGTTCGTAGCGTCAGTGTTCGCCTACAATGCGAATTTCGTTTAATTCGGCACACGTCTGAGCCTCCGTTTTGAACTCGTGTTTCATTATTCAAAAATATATAAATATGATTATTATAATATTATAGTACTATTCAAAAATGTCTTTTACTATTCATTTATATAGTTTAGTTTTTTGGATATATTTGCAAAAGTACTGTTCATCCAAAAATATTTTGTCTGCTTCTCGAGTGAAATCTGGATCTACTCGAGTAAATTGTTCTTCTCTCGAGTGTTGCTTCTACTCCTACTCGAGTGATTATTCTAGACCTACTCGAGTGATTATTCTCCTACGCGAGTGATTTTTCTGGACCTACACGAGTGATTATTCTCCTACTGGAGTGATTATTCTGCTACTCGAGTGATATTTTTAGTACTCGAGTGAATTTTCTTACCTCTCGAGTACTGCCTTCCCATCTCTCGAGTAGCCTTTTTTTCTACCTCTCGAGTACCTGTAGCATGTCTCGAGTGGTCTGCAGCCCTTCTCGTGTACTCTGTTATAGTTTGCATTCGGCAGCCTTTTTTGAGGGTCAAACTATGTCTTATGGAAAAATGGTTAACATAAAATTTATTCATCTCGACAAGATCTACAGCTTTCATGTTGGGCACTTTTCGATTTGAAGCAGTCCTAAATCTCTATTTTCATCTTCCGCACACTCGCTCGTAGATCATCCGTTTTAGACAGAAATTTTATAAACATATATACATATATACATATATATATATATATATATATATATATATATATATATATATATATATATATATATATATATATATATATATATAATCTTATATTTAGGATAGATAAAAACAGAAAGAACTTCTTCTTCTTCTCTTGGCCGAACCAGAGCGAAAGTGACGGCAGAACTCTAAGTCGTGAATCTTCCGGTGGCCGCAGACGGAGCTTCGGTGCTCGAAATTTCCAACCGATCGTAGATCTACAAAGCTCTCGTCGAGAGCTACGCCATCGTGGTAAAACTTCTCCCGTTTCTTGAGTTTCCTTGTTAGGGTTTTTCGGGCCTAACCTCTACTTCGACCATTTTTGTCCAGATTTCAACTTCCTCCATCTTCTTTCGCCCCGATCTGCGACGTGGAGTGAATTGAAGAACTTTTCCGGTAAAACCAAGGCAAGTGGTGATTTATCCTCGTTTCCTTTCCTTCAGCTAATGGTAACTGTTAAATTCTTCATGTTTATTAAATTTCTACACTTTTGCCGGACTGATTCAGAGTTATGCATGTGTTCAGTATTTAATCTTCCTTAATCTTCAGTATTTAATCTGCTGTATTTAATCTTCAGTATTTAATCTTCAGTATTTAATTTTCAGTATTTAATCTTCAGTAATAATCTCTTAGTGTGGTAAGATCTTGTCATGCTAACCTAAAATTTGTCAAGGCATGTTTAATCATTCTTGAAGTGTTTTATTGGCGGCTCTAATCGCATTATCCATCGTTGTTGATCGTGTTAGAAGTGGTCTAGGACTTGTAACACTTCCTAGTGGTCGATCAACCATGTCTTGAATCTAGAAATGTCAAGTAGAATCTGACGTGCCAAATCTTGAGATATATGCGGTGTTTTTCTTGTGAGTTTTCTTGATTGCGGGAGTTAGTGGACGAAAGCACCTCCGTAATGTTTGATGCCTTTATTAGTACCTTGTAGAAATCTACCAGCTTTTGTTTTGGCGTATGCGGTGTATGGTGGAGAGTATGAGACTCCCTCGCAGGTAGACGGATATTATATCCGTGAGGGTGTGTCCAGTTAAGTGACCACCTCGCCTGTGTTTTTGGGTAGAGATGACCACAAGTGCCTAATAAAGGTTTTGTACTTCTTCCTGATGATTTATTCATGTTTTCGCCTTATAGCTTCATGCGTCTGGTGTACTCTTGTTGTACGTGACGAATCACGTAAGAGTTTTTTTTTTCTGTTGATGTCTTGTTTTTTTTGTACTTTACTTCAGTTCTTTTGGTCTTGGGTTGGTACCCCTTTTGTCCTCTGTTTATTTTGGCTTAATTTTCTGCCACAATTTGTACCTTCTTGCTGAGGTGTTATGTCTTTGGAATGCCTCAGGTTCAGAGTAGTAGCAGATAACAGAGCTGGTTTTGGAGTTTCTGGGCGGCAGTGTTGGTCGTGGTTGTTGCCTTGTCTTAGTAAGGTAATTTGTTGATTATTTTATTTTGCTGGTTCATACATACTTTACTCTGTGTCGGTTCGTGTCAGTTGTTGACGCCCACAGAAATGGTTATTTTTTTGATACTTGCTAGCTGCTTAGTTTTATATATGTGGATGTGGATTACTTGCTCTCTGGGATGATTTATGCTAGGAATGCATGTTAGGTATTGTCAAGTATAAAATCTACTACTATTACCTCATGCATTGCTTAATTTAAAACTCTAACTTATTATATTTAGCGACCGTAAAAACAATCTGTACTACTATTATAAATTTAGGGTCTTGCATAACATGAGTTGTTCCTTGGGGGAGTTTATACTCATGTAGGATGTTGGAGTCAATCTATACAAGTATTTTCCGCAGCTTATAATTATATTTTGATTTGTGCACTAGATGAGCCACTAATCCGAGGGATACAACTAACTACTGCACTTAAACTGATTTTTTTACTCAAAATAACTTAAAGAATCTTTCTTCATGATTAAGTAGGTGTTTGCCTGAGCGACCGCAATTATCCCCTGCTGGCGTGACATCATGACACGCATTTTCCCTTACTCTGATAAATTATTTTATGTGGTGAAAATACGGGTTGTGACAGGTAGGATCAGCATTTTGTAGTGACGACCTTCCCGGGCATGTTGGTGTCACCGCAAAGCGGCGGTTCTGGGCATAAGACCCGGTTAGTTTTGCAAAAAAAAAGAGGGTCTTACATGGTGCACGTGAAAGTTTATTTTTGAAAGTATATTTCTAGCCGTTGAAAATGGATTTCATATATATATAAAGGATTCATTTCAGAAACCTAACTTGCTAAGAATTGCAAAATTTCTCAAGGCCTAATTTTCGAACTCGTGAACGACCGACATCTCTTTTTCTAGATCTACTGTTCTCAGAATTGTTCTTCCCAATGACCTAGAGTTCGTGATCAACGATTCTTCCCAGAGATAAATTCAACAAGATCTTTGTATTTAGATTTCTCAAAGGTGCTTCGTTCGAGTCAGATTTTAAGTTTCAGATCAAGATTTTTTAGAAGTCAAGTCTTATTCTTCAATTTCATTTCAAGTTCTATTCTCCAAGGAGGAAGAGGATTGATTCCTTTTAGATTCAAAGTTGTAGATTGGTTTTCGATCTAGATATTATAAAAACTACTTTTCTTACTATATGAGGTTTTTACTTCCAAGTTTGTAGATCTGTGTTGGATTAAGATGTAGGAGAGATTGTTCTCTGAGTGTAGGAGTGTTGATCTCTGAGTTGTAGGAGAGTTGTCTCCGTGTTTGTAGGAGTTGTGGCTCCGAGGTGTAAGATTTGTATAATCTGAGTTTTTGGTGAAGTAGCCAAATCTAGCCCAAAGTGCTAGATAGGCGAGATGACACAGTGGGCATACCCATTCTGGGAAACCACTATAAATCCTTGTGTGCTTTTATGTGTTTGTTTATTAGTAAATTGTTTTCCACAAAATACGCAGAACTTATCTATTCACCACCACTAGGTGATTTAGGTAGATAACTAGATACTTTCAATTAGTACCAGAGGGATGTTGTTCGTTAAAAGGTTAACACCTCGAACAAGATCCCCATCTAGTTGTCAAAGCAAGTATTTCTGTAATGGATAAAAGCAAGGATATGTCCCATATAAAGCTGTCTGTGTTTTCCAACGAAAACTTCCTCATGTGGAAGGAAAGAGTCAGGTTCTTCATGGAAGCTGCCAATCCCAGAATGTTTTAGATTTTCGAAGAAGGTCCGCATATACCCATGACTGCTTCAACCATCAACCGAACGTTCATGGTTCCTAAAAAAATGCTGGACCTAACTAAAGATGAGATTGTTATTGTCTCTCTGGACAAGAAAACAAAGAAGATTATTGTAAGTGTCGTGGACGACTCAATATTGTAGAATCTAATCCATTGCAAGTTGACCAAAGATATGTGGACTTCTCTGATTGTCCTCATGGAAGGTATGGAGGAGGTTAGGGATGACCAGAAATCCCTCCTCAATTACGAGTACGAAGCCTCAAACAAGACGGAAGAGACTTCAGAGCTGACTGCTACGAGAAGTTCTTCAGAATTGCCAACAGACTAAGGAATTACGATCACAAGTTTATAAACGGTGAACTTAACGACAAATTCTTGAGATCCCTGATGAAAGAATGGGATAACAAGGTTTGTGCAATAAGGGAGTTTGGTAGACTTGCCAACACTAACCATCAAAATCTATTTGGGAAGCTGCTCTCTGATGAGCTTCAAATAAATATGAGGAAAGTTGAAGAAGAAGGAAGAAGATCCGCAACCAGAGAAAGGTCAGTGGCCTTGAAGGCTGAAGGGTCAAGGAAGACTAGAGTTGTGTCTCCTGCCAAAACACAAACCTCATGTGATCAGGAGGACTCAGAATCGAGAACCACACGCTCTGAAATGTTAGGCAGAGAGTTCTCCCTACTCTTGAAACAACTCAAGAGGAAGCTCAATAAGATAAGGCAAATGAGAAATCAGGCATCATCATCGAACTATAGGAGATCACGTGGTGATGGTGATCACTATAAGAAATACTACAACGACAACGACTTGTATAACTCTAAACCAAACAAACATAATTCAACTAATGTCGTGTGCTACTATTGTAATAAGGTAGGGAATATACTCGCTGACTGTCCTTACAAGAAGAAGGATGGATCTAAGAAGGAAGAGAGGAGACCCTTCAAAGGTAAGAAGAAGGAGGAGAAGAGCTTCATCATTAAAAAGCTAAAGACTTTGAGCTACACTGACTCAAACAGGTAATGCTTAGATGAGGAAGCCTACTTCGGGCTCATGAGATATACTGACGAGTATGAAGGCAACT
This sequence comes from Platanthera guangdongensis, assembly GCA_039583875.1. NCBI lineage: Eukaryota > Viridiplantae > Streptophyta > Magnoliopsida > Asparagales > Orchidaceae > Platanthera > Platanthera guangdongensis. Next base: position 119,243,177 of record CM077156.1, on the reverse strand, counting down.
CCTCGTATAACGGGATGGTAAATTCTCACACACCTCTCTCTGAGTTTGAAACTGCATCGAAAGGCCATGGATACTATTCTTCTGAAGAGGAATCAAACTTGTTGGCTCAGTATAAGGTACTGTTTGCAAGTTTTGACAAATGTCGTAAGGTTGTCAAAACACAGGCCAAGGAGATTAACTCTCTCAAGGATGTGGAATCTGATCTGAGAGGGGAAATTGAGAAATTGACTCCTCTCAGAGATGAAGTCCAAACATTGAAGGAGGAACTTCTAACCTCTACTGAACAGATACGTCTAAAACAGAAAGTGATCGATGAGTTAGAAGAAAAGTTGTTAGCTGAGAAGAAGCTTGTATCTAGCTTGTTGAAGCCCAACACTATCCTTCCTCTTACTGATGGATTCTCTGCTCCCAAGAAGGGTAGTGAAGTGGGATACAAATCCACTAAGGGTAAAGGGAAGGCTACTCAAAGTTAGACCACCTTCAAGAAGGTCATTTTCCCTAGGAACATGACTTTGAGGCATCCTTTAGTCACTTTGCTAGGCCGACATATGTTGATCCTTACAAAAACTACCAAGGATGGAGCCGCCCTAGGAATTTTGGAACGAGTGACCTAAAAGCACCTTATAAAGAAATTATCCTGAAGCATTATGGTCCTTATGTTCATGGACCGAGTGCTAAGAAAACACCAAAGGCAAAAACTATTGTTGGGTCCATTGCTCACAATGTCCCAGATTTATAGAATTCAAACAAGTCAAGTATACACATAGTTGTAATTGATGTATGTTTAAGTGCATGCATGCAAGTTGGATAGGTATTCCAAGTGTTTGTGATAGGTGGTCACAAGGTAGAGGAGTAAAGAGACAGAAATCTGTCTAAGTCAACAAGCATTGAGTGAAACCAATTTACTCAATACCAAATGTCAAAGAAGGATGCTGGAAAGGTTGTAAATTGCCTAAGTTCATAGTCATTGAGTGAATCTAGTTCACTCAACGTCAGATACCAAAAAACACTGAGTATGGTATGGGCAGTCAAAGCCCAACAGTCTGCAAAGTAATTCTGTGGCTAAGTCAACAAGCGTTGAGTGGAGGCAGTTCACTCAATGCCATACAACAAAAAGTGCTGAGTAAAGTTGTGTCTATCAAATCCATATCATTGGAAATCAGGAAAAGTGGTTAAGTCCATATGAATTGAGTGAAGCCAGTTCACTCAATGACAGACAACAAAATCGTTGAGTAAAGACAGGACAGTAAAATCCCAACAGGTTGTAGAGATAATATTGCGGCTCAGTCCATAGGCATTGAGTGAAGCCAGTTCACTCAACTCCAGTTGAGCAGAAGCATTGAGTCATGTTGCTGCAGTCAATGCCTAATGTTGGGTCCATTGATCCCAATGTCCTGGATTTGAAGAAGGCCTTGAAGACAATTGTATACACATGTTGTAATCTAACATATCCTATAAGTTCTATGTATGAAGGGTACCTTCTATGCATTGATTGTGTAGCACCCCGGTTTTTCAGACATGCGGGGAAGAACTTAGGAGAGTAAGTTTGGATGTTACAACCCAAATTTTTGGAGTTGTAACCTTTTTTCTTCTATCTGGTTACGCATTAGACACGGTTCACGGGAGCCGGCGCGGATGGTTCGACAAGCGTCGAACGGGTAGTTCGACGAATGTCAAACCATGCTTTAGGGTTCGATGAACGTCAAACACGTTTCGGTAAAGTTGGTGTCGTATTAGTTAGTTCAACGAACCGTCAAATGGTTTGGTCGATGATAGGAAATCGTCGGGTCGAGGGCAGTTCCGTCATCTGGCTTGGTGCCGTCCGATTGCGATTAAAAGTTGATCCCAGTGCTTAGGACAATTCGTCTAGGTGCCATAAGTAGGGTCGAGAGCCCTTATTCCTTCATATTTTTCTCCGCTGGTTAGAGTCAACTTAGGGTTTGGTAAGAAAGGTGGGTGGGGAAAGAAGAGGTTCTCTTCTGCCTTTGACAGAGATTCAGAGCTCCGATCATCGTTCTGAGGCCAGATCCGTGAAGAGGACGTGGAGGTGCTTGTTTTCATCCGTGCAAAGCAAGTTTTCATGGCTAGGAAGAGGAGTAGAAGGGTAACGACATTTCTCCTCTCAGGTTTAGGATGCGTGCATGGCATCTACTATTTTCTTACTTTCTTTCAAGCATTTTAGGAACCAGATCTCTCAAGTGAGAGGGATTCGGGTTGCCATGGCTCAGGAGGAGCCACTGGGTCGATTGTGTCCATCCCCGACATGATATTGCATTAGAGATCCGCTCCGTTTGTGGATTAGGCATTGTGAATGAAGCCATAGTGGTGACCATTAGTCCGACTCGGTGATGTTGCATATCAAGCCTTAAGGATTGTGTAAAAATCCGTTAGCGGTAAGACACCGTTTGTGATGATATTTTCCCCATTTTTCGTGTGACTACGTGTGGCCAGAACCGGACCGGGTGGAAATTAGAATACATGCGGGGGCACGAGGATGGTATGGTACAAATGTTGGATTACCATGGGAAAGGCATGAGATTGAGATGTGCTAATGCGTGGTTAGTCTCTGTGGTCGGCTGGCTAGCCCGTGATCTTGTAAGTCATGTGTGGAGAGTGTCCCGACGAGACAAAGCTCCTTCTATGTAACTAACGAGAATGCCAAGATTTGGACAAACCCAGATGATCCCAGATGGGTCCCACTAGTTCTTCTTTAGTGGACATGGTCTCGATATTGGAGCCGGGCCTGGGTCGTCGCAAACTGGTGGGATCTAGTAAGGGTTCTTAGCATCAGTTTGTTTGGATGACGGAATCCTGATGTGAGAAGACAGAGCTTGCAGGCAAGCCTGGGGTTTGAGACTCATGAGCGGGTGGGGCGTAGGCAAGAGTTCCGTGTGGCGGCTTATATGTCGTTGGGGGAAATTAGAGTAACCTTGTGTTTGCGACTTTAATGCCGATGCGGAAATTGGAAGTACCTGATGTGATGATGTGTTAGATGCATATGCTTTAGAGTGCCTTGGGTGAAACCCAGGATTGCATTCATGCTGCATTTTAGTCCCCTTTATTTTAGATGCTCAACTTAGAAACATGTTTGTTGTATGAGACATCCAAACATGTTTTTATAGCTTTAGTGCTTTACATGTTATTGTATTTTGCATACAAAGTGCTGACCTGCAGGGTGATGGTGTACCCTGGGGTCCGTTAGGGACGGTCGTGAGGAGATGTGTTGGTTACACAGTCGAGGTCAGCCTTTGTTGACCCACGTTACTCCAATTTTTGTAGGGAAAGGATCGCAAGCGGGAGCTAGCTTGCCGGCCAAAAATGCCTAATCCTCATGAAGTGATTTTTATGTTCAGTAGCCTATGTCTTTTTGAATGTTTTGCTCCATGATTGATATTTCCGGCTTGCATGCCGAGGTAGCTTAGGGGTGCTTATGCACGTTGATGTTTAATATTGTTGTCTTTTAGTTTTTGGACTTGTGATGTGTAAGGCCTTAAAGCCAATATGATATTCTTGGATTAGTGGATAACTTCCTGTTTAGTTGTATGTTTCCGCTGTTGTAATCTGAGTTTTGAGTTTGGATAGTTTATATTATCTTATGATGCTTAAGCTGTGGTGTCTGTATCACTACTAGAAAATAGACTTTTGGCCAGGGCAAATTGCTGTAACAAAAAGTCCAAAACTGTGGCTAAAAAGCTTTAGCCACGGTCTAGCCACGGGAAAATGTCTTGGCTAAAGTTGGTGTGGCTAAAAATTTTAAGTCACAGATTGACGGTAGCAAATAGTATTAGGCATGGGGAAAAACTGCCGTGGCAAATAAGCCAACTATTATCCACGGTATGAAACTCTGGCTAAAAGTGAACTCATCATTTTTTAAAAACTATTTGCCATAGTTACAAGCCGTGGAAAAACTAATTTATGCTTTTTTTAAAAAAATTCAAAATACTGTAATGTTAGACATGTGCTCCCCTCATTGTAATCACTCTATTTTGAAATGAGGGATCAACATGAAAAAGATGATGAATGGGAGATGCAAATTTTAATAAATCCTACGATTTTAATGTGTCTTGTGAGAGGAAGGGAGGCGCACCAATTATATGAAGTTGCTTGGCCAAATAAAAGTATTCAACGTGATAATCACTCTATTTTGAAATTGATGCTATAATAAAGAAGAATAACTTTAAAACCATATAATTCAATTAAACTTAAAAATGTTTAAATGTAAATTTCAAATAAGTATTTCAGCCAGCCAATTTTTGAAAAGTACAAGTTTGCTGCCATCATCCTTGCCAACCAGCACACATCCCTTGTGACTTCTGGAGTAACTCTACGATTTCCTACATCAACCGGAGCGGTAATTGAAAATTAGCACCTCAGAACACTTTACAGAATGAAAACGGTAGGTAGAATTGATGTTACATGTTGGAAGGTCAACCCTTTATAGGCTAGAAAACATATCCTTCATATTTGACTTTTAATAATCCTACATTGAAGTAACTACTTTCTTACAAATACATTACAACTAACAACAACTGCACTAATAGTCCAAGAAACGTATAATTGAAACATTATTGATGCAAAAAATATGAAAATTATAGTCGGTTAAGGATTTTGTTCAATATATTTTACCATCACGGTCATCACCCATCCATGACGAGAACTGAATACGAGGAGCATTGTAAGGTACACGCTCATTAATTCCTATATTTTTCAAAGCTGTGTCAACACGCCGAAGAAACTTTGGGACACCCTTCCATATAGTTTCATGAAAATAACTCATTCCTGCTCTCATTTCATCTTGGGGAGTCGGAGGAATTCTACGGATTTTTTCAGTTTCATGAAAATAATCTCTATATGGAAAATTGAAATTAAATTTTGTTTACACAAAGAATAAATTAACTAAAGATAAACCAACAGAAGTGCATATACAACCAAATTCTCTGATATGAAAATTACCTCTCTCTGAAGAGCTTCATCGAGTTCCTACTTGTCATCGGGAGTGAAATCTTTGGCATATAATTGAGCCAAAAAAATCCTTATTCTGTGGGGAAATATGAAAAGAAGAACAAACATCAATGGATATCAATGCATACAAATATTGCAAAAATACTATACTTTTAATCACAAGCACACCCAACTTTAAATCGTGTATGTTATGATGATTAACTGATTGGACTCTTATGACAATCAAATTCTTTTTTGAGAAAACCCAATTGGAGTTTATTGCAAATACCCACCACACAAAATGCTTCATCTAAAGTCAAACATGACTAATCTATTTAAGCAAACCGACAATGCTTCTAAACCAAGGACCTTCTTATGGACTAATCTTTTTAAGCAAACCTCCAATGTTTGATGGCATAACCCCATCAGATATGAGATAAACAACAACACACATATGATCTCCAATAATATGGAGAAAAATAAGAGCTAAACAATAGGCTCAAAGAATCACCAATAACTTCTTAAATTAAAAAAATGTAAGGTAAAACAACTCAAGACTATGCTATGATATGTAGATGTCAAGTGCTCATCATTAATGCATACATTGAGATTCATCTTTGTAACATCATCTACATTGGCATAAGAAATTAGGGCCAAGTTTGATGTCTTTTTATGATTGGAAAAATCAGAGCATTCTCGTAGTTGTTGGGAACCTACAACAATAAACAATAGAAGATCTATGAACAAACGGTAGTAATGTTTGCACGAAAAAAGGGATTGAAGTATTGGTAATCAAAATTTATACTTCAGTTAAATTATTTCACCGCTATGGAAACCCTAGAAATAATGAACAAGAAAGTAAAACCCAGATCTAAATACTAAGATGAACTGGACAAGTTAGAACTGTGGATACATAGGACAAGTGAGCAGTCAAAACAGAATAACGTAAAGGATCAAAGAGTCGAGAAATCGAAGAATTTCAGCAGAAATCCATAAATCAGACCATCAGAAGAACCATCTTATTTTTTTCTAATCAAAATACAATACGACAACAACAATTCCATCAAATTCAAGCCATGACATACAACAGATTAGGGGGGGGGGATGGCTCGCTAACTCCTGTATCGGGTAATAACAGAGCATCCACAAGAATAGGGATAGGCCTCACTGCCGGGACGACATTTGTAATAGGAGGTGCTGCAGCGATAGCACGACACACTGCCTCTCTTCAGCGCTTCGTAGCTGATATAGCCGGAGGAATCCAGGATTCTGTGAGCCAACTAGGATGCCAAATTGAACTCGTCGTCGCCGACGATGTACTCCCCGATAGTTCCCTGGCACACCGTTTAATTAGTGTGACAATGACCTAAAACCATTAGCAGAATCAAGAGGAAAATAGAATACCTATAGAACACAGAATCGATAGCGGTTATGAAGGAAAAGCGGTTGGAGGCGATGATTGCGAGCTGTGGGCATTTCCTGTTATCGACCATGTCGGTTGGAGCCGACGATTGCGAGCTTCTGCCCTAGCTTCTGTCCAAGGTAGCGACATAGGGGAGTGAGGCATGCGCCGTATGGGGGGGGGAGTTTACAGTTTAGGGTTGAGAGATACGGGAGAAAGAAGGTGTGAGGTGTTCGACTATCGCTGTTTTTAAATGAGATTCCAAATGAATCAGGCGGTTCCTATTCAACAAAGCTGAATTAACAGACCTGATTTATGTCAATAATCTCTTTTTTGCCATGAATATTATTTTTCATGGCTAATACATCTGTATTAGCCACACTATTTATAACCCTTGCTATAAAATAACTGTTAACCATAGTTTTTGTAATCGTGGCTAATATCAGTGTAGTAGTCACGATCTTTAGTCCCTGGCCAAAAAAAGTGTAGCAAATACTCACTTTTCTAGTAGTGTTTGTTGTGGGGCTCGGCCGGACCCATATTATACTATCATTACAGGGGAGGTGTTACCATTTGATATTAGAGGGAGGTTAGTGTCCAAGGTAAAGATTCGTGGTCGAATGTCCTAAAAGAATAGCTTAGTAAAGTTATCCACTTAGGAGTATCGTAGGACCATGAGTGTCCTTGTGTTTAGTTGTGCGACTAGAAGCTGATTCTTATTCTACTTTACTTTTGTGAAGGGTAAAAGTGATGAGGTGGGGACGTCGAGGCCATGAGAAGAGCCTTCGATGAGCAGTGCTACTGCTTAGGGTCCTTTGGGCTTGGGGGTAACCCCAGCCGATTTTTGTCGCATGCTGGCAGAAGCAATGGTGGCAACCCATGCTACCGCAGAAGCATAAGTTGTGACCCCTGTTGCACAAGTAGCAACTCCTTCTACCCTGGATGTAGTAACGGTCGTGCCCGATAGAGGAAACAGGCAAGTAGAGTCGTTAGTTGAAAGAGCGGTTGTCGGGCACGGAGACCGACAAATGAAATATTTTCTAAGCTTCCATCCTCCAACGTTCAAGGGAGTTGGCACGCCGACCGATGTGGAGGATTGATGGGCAAGGGTTCAAGAACTGCTAAGGGCGGCATAGACACCAGTAAATAAGCAGTCCGAGATTGCAAGCTTCATTTTGGAAGGTGACACTAAGCTGTGGTGGGTAAGTCTTAGCGGTCACCAGTTTTCTGGACGCACCTCGTCCATTGAAGAGTTCGGGAATGCTTTCTTGAAGAAGTAATTCCCGCGTAGACGAGGTTAGCCCTTCAGAGGAAATTTCTACACTTGGTGCAGCGAGAAAAGATGGTAGACGAATATGTTTAGGAGTTCACTTGATTGGGTCATTATACTGGTTCGACAATGGCCGACGATGAGGAGAGGGACAACCTCTTTTACCATAGATTGAGGGAGAATCTGAGACAACCCCTCATAGCTATGAATAAAGCAGTCTTCAAAGAGTTGGTCGAGGCCGCTAGGATGTTGGAAAGCGATATGGAGTGAACCCAACGTCGTAAGGGTTTTGCAGCCAAGCAGGGAGAAGGAAAGCCTTCTCAATCTCAAGGAAAGTGTGATAGAAGTAAGTGGAAGAAGAAGTCGCATCCATACAAGACTTGGGAGAAGAATAGTACGACGTCAGGGGGGTCTCTCTTCAAGGGACCACTATCATGCTACAAGTGTGGCAAGCCGAGCCACATAGCTCATTTTTTTACTGAATGTGGCGCTGAGCAGGAGCCAAGGCAAGAACAGCCAATGCGCTTCGAGCCAAGTGCAACCGAGAAGGGAAAGATGGCGGAGTCTAGCGCTTCACGTTTCCAACCCGTGCAGCCAAGAGCTTATAACCTTGGGCAGTAGGAAGCGATCCGCCAACCCGATGTGGTGACAAGTATGTAATGTTTAAGTGTAGTTATTTGCTGCTTTAGAGTTTCAAGACCGTTTATGTTTGTTGCCTATGTTTTAGGCTTTGTGCTAGTTTTCGGATACCCCGCTAGGGTGTTATTTGATACGAGAGCGTCACACTCCTTTCATGCGGAAAGCTATATCCAGAGATTTGGAGTTGAGTCATTCTCGGCGGACGCAGAGCTAAAGGTGCGCATGCCCAATGGGTCTTCTATGACTACCGTGGTGAAGGGGCGCATTTGTTTGAGTCTAGGTGGAGTTGACTTCATGTTGGTAGCAACGGTTTTACCGCTGGTTGAGTTCGATGTGATATTTGGAATGGACTGGCTTGCAGAGCAGTGTGCCAGTATTGACTGCCTATCTAAGGTGGTGACCCTGAGAAGCAAAGGGCAGACAAAAGTTACGTTTGACGGCCTTAGTGGAGTGGCCTGTTCCCTGATTTCGGCCATGCAGTTGGTGCAGGCAGTTAACCAGGGAGGAGTAGCTCTTATAGTATTGTTGAAAGTTCGCCTTTCCAAGTTATCACTTGGAGAGGTGCCGGTAGTGGTGGAATTCGAGGATGTGTTTCCTGAGGAGCTTCCTGGAGCACCTCCTTGACGAGAGATTGATTTATCGATTGAGTTAGTGCTAGAGGCTAAGCCGGTGTCACGTCCTCCTTTTAGGATGGAACCAAAGGAGTTGGCCGAACTCAAAGTTCAGTTGCAGGAACTTTTGGAACATGGGTATATTAGACTTAGTACCTCACCATGGAGCGCTCCAGTGCTATTCGTAAAGAAGAAAGATGGTAGTATGCAATTGTACATAGACTACCGAGAGCTGAACAAACTGACTATCAAGAATAAGTATCTGATTCCACAGATAGATGACCTGTTCGACCAGTTGGTGGGATCAGTGGTGTATTCCATTTGTACTTGAAGTCAGGGTACTATTAGTTGCGAATTCGAGATGAGGACATACCCAAGACAGCTTTTGGTACGAGGTATGGTCACTTTGAGTTCTCGGTAATGTAGTTCGGGTTGACGAACGTGTCGTTCGTTTTCGTGGATTTGATGAATCAAGTATTTCAGGAATACCTAGACTCTTTTGTTGTCGTCTTTATCGACGATATTTTGGTATACTCCAAATCGAGGGCAGATCAAGAGACTCATTTGAGAATAGTCTTGCAAGTGTTGAGAGAGAACCAGATTTATGCAAAGTTCTCAAAGTGCGAGTTCTGGTTAGAGAAGGTGGCATTTTTGGGCCATGTGATTAGTGGTGATGGGGTGGCGGTGGATCCAGCAAAAGTTGAGGCCATCAGAGATTGGCCAGTTTTGAGCACCGTGGCAGAAGTCAGGAGTTTCCTTGGACTAGCCGGGTATTATAGAAGATTTGTGGAAAACATTTCACGGATTGCTCTGCCGCTCACTTTGTTGACAAGCAAGGACAAAAAGTTTGTGTGGACTCAGGAGTGCGGTCAAGAGTTTTAGACCTTGAAGGAAAGGCTGATGACAGCTCCAATCCTAAGTCTACCTAAAGGGACTGAAGGATTTCAGATTTTCTATGACTCATCAGGATGTGGTCTGGGTTGCGTGTTGGTGCAACATGACAATGTGATAGCCTTTAGGTCAAGGAAGTTGAAGCCTCACGAGAGGAACTACCCCATCCATGACTTGGAATTGGTGGCGGTAATTTTTGCATTGAAATTATGGCGGCACTATGTGTATGATGCGAAGGTGGAGATCTTCACAGACCACAAAAGCCTGAAATATCTTCTAGATCAAAAGGACTTATATATGCGGCAACGCAGATGGGTCGAGTTCCTTGGAGACTATGACGTGGTGATTCAGTATACGCCAGGCAAAACCAACGTGGAGGCGGATGCCTTGATTAGAAAATACTCTGGACAAGGGAGTTGGATTGAAGCTCATGATGAGCGGTTGATGCAGGATTGCGAGTCCCTTGACATTAAGTGTGTAGCAAGACTCGAGTCTAGCATGGATCGATTAAACTTGATCGAGTTGCAAAATGACTTATCTGATCATATTCGGGAAACAACTAGTTTGGATGAGTAGTTTCAGCCGCTTGTGGTGGAAGCTCAAAAGGGCGAAGTTAGCGCCTGAGAGATGATTGATGAGATCCTGAGGAAGGATGGAAGAATATGTGTACCGCAGTTTGGCAAGCTCCATGAGGAGTTGATGTTTGAGGCACATTTTATGAAGTACTCCGTTCACCCGGGCATCCCAAAGATGTACTTGGATATGAAAAAATCCTTTTGGTGGCCTAGTTTGAAGCGAGATATAGCTTTGTACATGAGTCGGTGCCAAACTTGTGCCTTAGTGAAGGACAAGTGTCAGAAGCCGGGCGTGTTCCTGAAGCCTCTTCCTATTCCCGAATGGAGGTTTGAGGACATCTCCATGGACTTTGTCCATGGTTTTCCTCGGTCGCACCAGGGAAATGATGCGATTTTGGTGATCGTGGATCGCTTGACCAAAGTGACTCACTTCATCCAAAATCAAAAAGAGGACAGCGTGGAGAAGCTGGTAGAGTTGTATGTTCGCAACATTGTGCGACTACATGGTATTCCTAAGAGTATAATTAGTGATCACGATGGATTTTTCACGTCCAAAGACTGGTGGTTAGTTCAGAAGAGTCTGGGCACGAAGCTCAAGTTCAACACGACGTTCCATCCTCAAATGATGGAGAAACAGAAAGAATGAATCGTACAATGGAGGATAAGTTGAGAATGTGTACCCTCAATTTTGGGAAGAAGTGGGAAGATCACCTCTTCATGGTAGAGTTCTCCTATAACAACAGTGACCAGGCAAGTATCAAGATGGTGCCATACGGAGCTCTGTATGGAAGGCGGTATCAAACACAGATGTCTTGGGTTGAGGAGGGAGAAACCAAACTTTTGGGAAAAGAAGTGGTGGCCGATGCTTGTGAATTGGTGCGGACCATCCAAGAACACATGATGGTTGCCCAGGACCGGCAAGTAAAGTATTTTAATGCTCACCATAGGAATGTGGAGTTTACGGTAGGAGACTTGGTTTATCTCAAGATTAAGCCGTTTGAAGGCATTTCATGGATTCGCTGACTCAAGAAGCTGAGTCCGAGGTTTTTGGGACCGTTCGAGATTATAGAATGTATTGGAGAAGCAGCTTACTGGTTAGCATTATCTGCGGAGCTGAGTGGATTACACGATGTCTTCCATGTCTCCATCTTGTGGAAATCCTTGGTGGAGGCTAGTGTTGTGATCGAACCGACGACGGTGCCGGTAGAAGAGCACTTGAGGATGAAGGTCCGTCCGGTTGGCGTAGAGGATTCAGAGGTTCGGCAGTTACGGAACAAACTTACTCTCCTAAGTTCTTCCCCGCACGTTTGAAAAACCCGGGTGTTTCAGCTCCTCCCCCTCAGAAGAATTTCATCCTCGAAATTAAGTAATGCGGGAGTGTGAACAACACTAGCCTCGAACCCAAAATTTTGGAGTTGCAACCATTTTTCTTCTATTAGGTTGCGCATTAGACACGATTCACGGGAGTCGGCGTAGATGGTTCGACGAGAGTCAAACAGGTAGTTCGACGAGCATCGAACGGGTAGTTCGACGAATGTCGAACCATGCTCTATGGTCTGAAGAACATGGAACGAGTTCAAAGAACGTGGAACGGGTTCGACGAACGTCGAATGGCATTCGACGAACGTTGAATGGGTTCGACGAACGTCGAGTGCATTTTGGGAAAGTTGGTGTCGTATTGGTTAGTTCGACTAACCGTCAAACTGTTTGGTTGACGAGCAGAAATTGTCATATCGAGGGAAGTTCCGTCGTCTGGCTTTGTGCAGTCCGATTGCGCTTAAAAGTTGATCCCAAGGCTCAGGACAATTCGTCAAGGTGGCATAAGTAGGGCAGAGGGTCCTTTTTCCTTCATATTTTTCTCCTCTGGTTAAAGTGGACGTAGGGTTTGGAAGATAAAGGTGGATGGAGGAAGAAGAGGGTTCTCTTCTTCCTTTGACGAAGCTTCAGACATCCGATCATCGGTCCGAGGCCAGATCCGTGAAGAGGACGTGGAGGTGGTCATTTTCATCCATACAAAACAAGTTTTCATGGCTAGGAAGAGGAGTCGAATGGTAACGATATTTCTCATCTCGGTTTTTGGATGCGTACATAGCATCTACTCTTTTCTTGTTTTCTTTCAAGCATTTTAGGAACCAGATTTCTCAAGTGAGAGGAATTCGGGTTTCTATGGCTCAAGAGCAGCCACCTAGTCGATTGTGTCCATCCCTGACATGATATTGCATCAGAGATCCGCTCCGTTAGTGGATTAGGCATTGTGGGTGAAGCCATAGTCGTGACCATTAGTCCGACTATGTGATGTTGCATAACGAGCCTTAAGGATTGTGTAGTAATCCATTAGCGGTAAGACGCTATTTGTGATGTTGTTTTCCCCCTTTTTCGTGTGAATACGTGTGCTCCAAACCGGACTAGGTGGAAATTAGAGTACACGCGGGGGCACGGGGATGGTATGGTACAAATGTTGTATTAGGGTGGGAAAGGTATGAGATTGAGATGTGCTAAGGCATGGTTTGTCTCTATGGTCGGCTGGCTAGCCCGTGATGTTGCAAGTCATGCGTGGAGAGTGTTCCGACGAGACAAGTCCCCTTCTTTGGAACTGACGAGAATGCCAAACTTTGGACAAGCCCGGACGATCCCAGCTGGGTCCCACTTGGTATCCTTCAGTGGTCTTGGTCTCGATATTGGATCCGGGCTTGGGTCGTCATAAACGGGTGGTGTCTAGCAAGGGTTCTTAGCATCGGTTTGTTTGAATGGAGGAATCCTGATGTGAGAATTCAGAGCTTGCAGGTAAGCCCGGGTTTTGAGACTCATGAGCAGGTGGGGCTTAGGCAAGAGTTCCGTGTGGTGGATTGTATGCCATTGGGGGAAATTAGAGTACCCTTGTGTTTGCGGCTTGAACGCCGATGGGGCAATTGGAATTACCCGATGTGATGATATGTTAGAAGCATACGCTTTCGATTGCCTTGGATGAAACCCACGATTGCATTCATGCTGCATTGTAGGCCCCTTTATTTTACATGCTTAACTTAGAAACATGTTTGTTGTATGAGACAACCAAACGTGTTTTTATAGCTTTACATGTTGTATTTTGCATATGAATTGCTGACCTGCAGGGTGATGATGTACCCCAGGGTCCGTTCGGGACGACCAAGAGGAGATGTGTTGGTTACACAGTCAAGGTCAGCCTTTACTGACCTATGTTACTCCAATTTTTACAGGGCAATGATCGCAAGCGGGAGCAAGCTCGCCGACCAAAAATGCCTAAGCCTCATGAAGTGATTTTTATGTTCAGCAGCCTATGTCTTTTTGAATGTTTTGCTCCTTGATTTTTATTTCTGGCTTGATTGCCAAGGTACCTTTGGGGTGTGTATGCATGTTGATGTTTGATATTATTGTCTTTCAGTTTTTTGACTTATGATGTGTAAGGACTTAAGGCTGAAAGATATGGTACCTAAACACCTAGAGGGGGGGGGGGGGTGAATAGGTGACCTAATCCTTCTCTTAATTCTTTGTTGGCAGTCAACAGTTTATAACACAGATTTCTGAATAAGTAATCACAACACACAGCAATTCTCAACACAGTACAATCACAGCACAGAATACACAAGATTTTATAGTGGTTCCCCAATCTTTGGGTACATCCACTTTCCCCCTTCGCCTATCTAGCAGTGTACTAGATTCGGCCAAACTTCTCCACTAGCTCAGAACCCAACAAGGTTCCTACCTCAGGCCCAAAGCCTTACACTCAGCCAAAAGGCCTACACTCAGCCACCCAGGCCTACACTCAGCCAATCAAGGCTTACACTCAGCCAATTAAAGGCCTACACTCAGAGTTCTTCAACTCCTACACTCAGGCACCAAGCCCTACCCTCAGCCTTTATAAAATAGGCTTACAATCACTCAGATCCTATGGATCTTACAAGTTTAAAATAGAAATTACAAATGCTAACTCTACAACTCAGAAAGGATGAGAGGAGTTGAGAGTTTCTTGAAGAGTTCTTGGAAGAACTCAGCTTGATCCAAACTGACTTAGCTTTCTTCAAAGCTTCTTGAGTAGAACTGAATTAGTCTGAATCTTCTGCAGTTGATCCTTGATCTCTGCTTCTTGAAATCCAGATGACTCTGAATTGTTCTTCTCAGCCTTAGTTCCAAAGACTGAATCCTTAGTTGGAGCTCTCTCTCTCCAACTACTTAGATCTGCAGTTGGACTGCCTGATCTTCTTGTGTTGATCCTCTATGTATCACTTCTTGATTTAATCTGATCAACCACTTCAATTATTCTCACAACAAGTAATGATTGTGAACAACTTGACCACTTAATAACTTAACTACTTATTCTGTAAACTGTGGGTGCCTATTTATAGGCTTCCTTCATGGTAACCGGCTGATCCAGTTTATAACAGACTTTTGACTTCTCTGACAGTTGCTGTAGATCGGCTGGATTGGCAGCTGTCATGTCAACCAGTCACTTCTTGAAATTCTCTAACTGTCAGTTAGTGTCGAGACTTTCTGTTCTTAAGTGTCGACACTTATAGACCAAGTGTCGACACATGTTGTGTAAGTGTCGACACAAGTCTACAAGGTGTCGACACAATTCCTTGTATGTCTCGACACAGTTTCTTCTGCATGTGTCGACACTGAAATTGAGTGTCGACACAAGTACTTATACTTCATTCTTTATCTGTATTCTTCTAAGTATCGACACATCTCCTTTGTGTCGACACATCTTCATGTGTTGAAACTGTCAAGTGTCGACACTGATTCTTGGTGTCGACACAAGTCTTCATTCTTGATTCTTCAGCTGAGTGTCGACACATTCCCTTAGTGTCGACACTTATACTTAGAATAATTTACAGCTTTTCTGTTCTTTGCTAAGTGTCGACACATCTCCTTGTGTCGACACTTCCTTCTAGTGTTGAGTCTTCTGGTTATGTGTCGACACATTGTGCTGAGTGTCGACACATTCTTCAAGTGTTGACTTCTTTGAGTGTGTGTCGACACATTGTGCTGAGTGTCGACACATTCTTCATATGTTGACTCTGCTGATTGAGTGTCGACACATTCTTCATATGTTGACTCTGCTGATTGAGTGTCGACACATTGTGTTGAGTGTCGACACTTGTACTTAGTCTCTGCAGAATTTTGCTGGGTTTCGACACAACTCCAAGTGTCGACACTTTCTGATGTTGACTCAGCTCTTCTAGGTGTCGACACTTCTGCTAAGTGTCGTCACAGCTTTTCTGCATCCTTCTGCACTGAGTGTCGACACAGCTCCAAGTGTCGACACTTTCTGACTGGTGTCGACTCTTCTTCCCAGGTGTCGACACAATGACTCCAAGTGTCGACACTGCATGTTTGGGTGTCGACACAAGCTTTCTCAAGTGTCGACACTTGCCCTCTGGGTGTCGACACATGGACTTAGAATTTTTAGCTTCAGTCCAGTGTATTCCTAACCTGCACAAGTAACTCAAACAAACATCAAATACATTCTGATGTATATCATTGAGTTAGGTGAGGCTTCTTCAAATCAGGTACATTTGACCAATGTACCCAACAATCTCCCCCTATTTGGAGAAGTCATAACCCTTAGTCAATGATATACACCACTCATAATTAAAAATTACAAAATGATGTAAAGCATATAAATGACAACAGGGTAAACTTGAACATGTAATAAAGCACACATGTATACTTATTAAACATTGCAGAACAATTAAGAAACACACATATTTCAGAACATTCATACTATATTTATCATATACTGTCCCAATAATGTTCCTTATACATTTTCAATGAAGTATTACAATGTTTATCACTTAACAGATTACAACAAGCATCAAGTTAATTCCTAATCTAGTGCTGATCAGGTTCTTTAATAACAATGCCTTTTCCAGCTTTAACTTGAGCTTTCACAGCAGCAGCAGCAGCAGGCTCAGCTTCAGCAGTCTTCTTCCCTTTAGAGTCCTTCTTCTTCTGTTCTTCAGCCTTGATCTTTTGTCTTTCAAAATAATGATAGGGCTTAGGAAAGTACTTGCTAGGCTCCACAGCTGTTGGAGGTAGCTTTCCTAACTTAGCCTTCCTTCTAAATTGGACAATTGCTTCCTGCCTACTCTCATGCTTTCTCCATTCAGCCTCTGAGAACCACTTGTTCCTCTCATGGGCATTGTCCTTGGCAGCTTTCCAGGCTGTGAGAATTATGTTTCTAGAAGTAGGGCTCCATTGTTCAAAATCTGGCTTTTGCTCAGCAATTTCCCTAAACTTCTTCTTTGACAGCCTAGTTTCTTCTTCCTTGTCCAAAGCCTCTTGCATTGTAGCTGAGATAGGTTGAACAACCTTTTCCAGAATAATATTAGGCTTGCCAGCAGGTGGACTATACATTGTGCTTATATCTGCATGAATCATTTCAAAGTCTGGAGGTGGATAGATTACATCAGCCACTGCTTGTTGCTCACCTCCAAGATATGCATTTTGAATACCAGATTCAGCCACTTCATTGTCATCACACAGGGGAGGATATCCAAGTGTAGCCCTGATAGAATTGGAAATCCATTTTGCATGCTCAGAACTGGCCTTGACTAACACTCTCTCCCCCTTTATGACTTCTTGGGCCACATGATCTCTCACATCATCTTTCTGGAATCGGATTTGGCTATCCAAATACCTTATGCCCTCTTTAAAGAAAGGTCTAAGCTTTGTAAGCTGTTCTGAAATGACCTTCTGTGAGTCTTTTATTGCAGTCTGTACAGCAGCAATCTCTGCTTGAAATAGCTTATCAAAATCAGCCTTGGCAGCAGCAGTGGAGGTTGATGGGTCATCAGACTTTTTCTTGAGTTCAGTGACTATGGCATTGTGAGATGCAGTCAAATTATCATTCATCCTGAGTTGATTCTCCAGCACATAACCTTGTTTTAGTGCTATATCATCAACTTGAGTCTTTATTTTCTCTTGATGTTTGCCAAATAGACTACTGCATGAGCACCCTTTGTAAAACAATCAGTCATCTCTGTTTTATTAAGGTTCATTTCAAACCTTATTGACTTGATTTCCTGGCCCAGATCTGATTGTAGTGCTTTGTGCCCTTCATCAACATAAGTTTCTAAAGCTTTCCTTTGTTCATCCATCTTGATTTGCATGGCAAGCAATAGAGCACTGTAATCAGTGGATGGAGCTTGTTGAACTAAGGAATGTTGAGCAACTGTTTGGAGAGCCTTCTTATAGCTCTGGCTTCTTCTTTTGAAAACAAAGAACTTCTTTTTCTGAGCTTGCTCAGCTTCATCATCTTCAGAGTCTGATGTACTTGCTATATCCACCCTATCCTTAGGGCTGGATTGTTTTTCAGTATGCACATCTTGTGCCTGCTCAGTATCTAGCCTTATAGGCTCTTCCACAACTTCAATGTTCTCCCCCTCAGCAGCAGCATTCTTTACTGTATCAGCATCATTCTTTTCCATATCAAAATCTTCTTGATCTAAGTTCAAAAAGAGATCTTCCATTGTATATTCTGCTGGAGACTGTGCAGGAGATGTTCTGGTTTCATCAGCTATAACAGATGTGTCTTGGTGAATAACATCTGGTTCTTGAGTTGCTGGCTGATTTTGCTGATGGTCATCAGACAAATCAGAATTTATTATAGAGAAATCTAATGTATTAAGGTCAGTAAGTACCTCTTGAATGAGGAGGGTGGCTTGTTCACTCTCCAGTGTAGATGGTTCTGCTACACCTGGAAGCTCCCCCTGGATGTCAGCTGCCTCCTGAGGAGCAGGTGTCTTCTCTGCAGGCACATTAACTGGACTTTCAGGAGTGAAGACCACATGTTCTTCACTGCCTGAGCTGCTGGAGGACTCTTGAGGCACAGCAGCAGTCTTCCTCTTCTTCCTGGGAGGAGAGTCTCTCTTAGAAGCTTGTTTCTCAGGGGTGGTCAATTCCTTTGACACCAGCACCCTTTCCCATCTAGAGAATATCCTGGAGTCCATTCTCCTCATATGATTGATCTTAGATCCTGCAGCAGTGCTCATTACCTCTGGAATTGATCCAGCCAGGTAGAGACTTAGTATCCTACCCAGATTGGGCTTCTTCAGGCTTTCTTTTACTTTCTCATAAACCACCATTGACCAATCTGTTTTCAGATTGAAGATGATTCTGGTCATGACTTCAAACATGGAGGCAGACACCCTGTCATGCCCTCCTGGCTTGCTCAGTATTACCTTGCCCACTACTTCAGACAAGAACTTGCCTTGAATATTCATACCTTTCCTGTTAAAGACTGATCCCACCTTCATCTTTGGATCCAGTCCACACCAAGTAAGAGCTTCCCTGGTCTTAGAAGCAGTTACGTCCTCTTCATCTTGTACTTTAGGTAGCTGAAGTACCTTTCTTAAAGACTTGGGTGAAATTTTGACTTTGGTGCCATGCACCCTGGACTTAATCCTGAAGCCTGAGTCATCTATAGACGCGCCAGAAAGGAATTCAATGACTTCCTTCTTCCATATTTTCGTTGGTTCTGAAACCAAGAATTCCAAGCCTGAATTGACAATTAGGGTTAGCACTGATTTGATTTCTTGGTCGCTGTCGTCAAATGCGCCTCGCACAAGCTCATAGCCTTCGTTTACGTTCTCTTCCAGCTTGGGAGCCATTAGGGTTTTGAGAATTAGTCTTGAGATGAGAGAAATGTCGACACAAGAGTTTAGGTCTCGAAACTTTGAAAGCGTGTCGACAATCAAAGACAGAACCCTATTTATACCTTTCTTGTTTGAAGACGAACAGGCGGGATGAATTTCTAATGATGTGTCGACACTGTCAATAAGTGTCGACACTGACTTATAATGTCTCGACACTCATGTGTCGACACAAATTTAGTCAACAGATTTTATGTGTCGACACTTGGTTAAGTGTCGACACCACTATACTCGACATGTGTCGAGACTTTACTTAGAAAAATTCTGAGTAAAACTTAAGTGTCGACACTTTATTGGATGTGTCGACACCTATTCGACATGTGTCGACACTAACATTCTGAAGTGTCGACACTAACTTCCTAGATGTGTCGACACCATTTTCCTGAAGTGTCGACACTTACTATTCTGTGTCGACATAGACTTGTCTATGTGTCGACACCTTTTTACTTAGCCAATTTTTGTTCTGTATACTTAGTCTAAATTTATCATACCTAGTTCAATTTTGAACCTATTAAACTTAGCTTCTTCTAAGGGCTTAGTAAACATATCAGCTATCTGATTATCTGTTTTAACATATTCAAGTGCAATATCATTTCTTTCTACATGCTCCCTAAGAAAGTGATATTTAATCTCAATATGTTTAGTTCTACTATGTGATACATGATTATTAGCTATGGAAATAGCACTAGTAGAATCACAATAAAGTGGAGTTTTACTTACCTGACATCCATAGTCTTCTAGCTGATGTTGAATCCACAGAAGTTGAGCACAGCAACTTCCTGCAGCTACATATTCTGACTCAGCTGTGGAGATGGCCACACTGGTTTGCTTCTTACTACTCCATGAAATGAGTCTTCCACCTAGGAATTGACAGGATCCAGTAGTGCTCTTTCTATCTTCTTTGCATCCTGCAAAGTCTGCATCTGAATAACCTGTTAGATCAAAATCTCCATTCCTAGGGTACCAGAGGCCTAGATAAGGTGTGCCCTTTAGATATCTCAAGATTCTCTTGACTGCAGTCAAGTAAAGTAGGGAGCCAACTATCCCTCTATACAAGGTTTCATCCACAGGTTTCCCTGCATCATCCTTGCTTAGAGACATACTTGACCCCATAAGTGTCTTCATGGTACTGGAGGAATCCATACCATATTTCTTATGAGTTCTAGGGTGAACTTTGACTGACATATGGACAAGCCACTTTCAGTCTGTTTAACTTGGAGACCCAAGAAAAACTTCAGTTCTCCCATACTACTCATTTCAAATTGACTTTGCATAAGCTTTGCAAACTTTTTGCAAAGGCTACTTTCAGTAGACCCAAATATAATGTCATCTACATATATTTGGACAAGTATTACTTTGCCTCTAGATTCCCTAAGGAATAGAGTCTTATCTATTTTCCCCCTTGTGAACTTGTTCTCAATGAGGAAACTAGATAGGGTTTCATACCAAGCTCTAGGAGCTTGCTTTAACCCATACAATGCTTTCCTAAGTCTATAGACATAATGAGGAAGAGTAGGATCAACAAAACCTGAAGGCTGCTCCACATATACTTCTTCTTTTAAATTACCATTAAGGAATGCTGACTTCACATCCATTTGGTATACTTTGAATCCTTGGTAGGTTGCATAGGCCAAGAACATCCTGATGGCTTCCAGTCTGGCTACTGGAGCAAAGGTTTGATCAAAATCAATACCTTCTTCTTGCCTATATCCTTTTGCAACCAGTCTTGCCTTATTCTTAATGATGACTCCTTGTTCATCTAACTTGTTTCTGTAGATCCACTTTGTTCCTATCACATTGTGATCTTTAGGCTTAGGAACTAAGTCCCAAACCTTGCACCTCTTGAACTGGTTTAGCTCTTCCTGCATAGCTTCAGTCCACTGTGGATCTTGTATTGCTTCTTCAAATTTCTTTGGTTCTATTTGAGACAGAAAACTTGAATATACTGCAGCATTCTGATTTCTGCTCCTTGTCTGAACACCTTGTCTTGGATCTCCAATGATCAGCTCCACTGGATGATCTCTTAGATGCCTGTTGGCTGGAGGCATCCTTACTTCTGGTTGTACTTCTTCAGCATCTTCATCATGCTGAGTTCCTTGAACTTCTTCAGCTCCTGGTACATGTAGTTCTCCCCCTGGACATAAGCCATCTTCTTCTACTTGCTGTCTTGCAGCAGGTACATCTTCCATGGTTAGCTTGTCCATCTTCTTAGAAAGACCTGTGGGGCTGCACACACTACCAGACAACTCATTGTTAATAAGAAGTGTCTCATCAAAAACTACATGCACAGACTCCTCAACAACTTGTGTAGTCAAGTTGTAGACTCTATAAGCCTTACTATTACTGCTGTACCCAACAAACACTTCCTCTTGGGATTTGGCAGCAAACTTAGTTAAGTAAGACTTCCCATTGTTAAGTATGAAGCATTTACAACCAAAAATCCTGAAATAGGATAGATTTGGTTTCCTGCCTTTCACTACTTCATATGGGGTCTTGTTTAACCTTTTAGTGATGGTAGCCCTATTTATCACATGACATGCAGTGTTTACTGCTTCAGCCCAGAAATATTCTGGCAGTGATGAATCACTTAATAGGGTTCTACCAGCCTCTATCAAGGTTCTATTTTTCCTTTCAGCAATGCCATTTTGCTGAGGTGTTCTAGGTGAAGAGAATTCTTGAAATATCCCATAGTCTTCACATAGTTTTGTCATGCTTTCAGATTGAAACTCTGTACCATGGTCACTTCTAATTTTGACCACTGTACAGTTCAATTCATTCTGAATTTGCTTAACAAAACAGTGGAAGACACTGGGTGTTTCAGATTTCTGCTTTAAGAAGAACACCCAGGAAAACCTTGAGTAGTCATCAACAACTACAAAGGTGTAGACCTTCCTACCTAAGCTGTGAACTGGCATTGGACCAAATAGATCCATATGCAAGAGGTATAAACACCTCACAGCATCCTTGTTGTCAATGCTTCTAAAGGTGGATTTAGTCTGCTTGCCCTTTTGACAAGCTGAGCAAATGCCATCTTTGACACACTTAACTTGAGGACCATTCCTCACTAACTCTTTACTAAAGAGTTTGCCAATAGTCTTGTAATTAAGATGAGCAAGCCTCTTGTGCCACTTGACACATTGAGAGACTGTCTCATCAGCTACAAGACAAACTGGAGAACTATTGTTCTCAACCATAATGTCTAAACAATAGACATTTCTCTTCCTATAACCTGTCAAAATGATCTTTTGATCACTTGACCTCTTGATATGACAACCATTTTTAACAAATGAGATGTCATACCCTACATCACTTAATTGACTTATACTAATGAGGTTATGTTTCAAACCTTTAACATAAGCCACTTGAGTAATGGTAACAAGGTTAGAAGAAATGTTACCAAACCCTTTGATGATTCCTTTTTCAGAACCACCAAAGGTCACCTTTGGACCATTTTTTATTGGGATGTAGTCCTTCAGTAGTCCCCTAGTTCCAGTCATGTGTCTGGAACATCCACTATCCAAGTACCATGTAGGGGTATGGCCACTTGGATTTTCCTGCAAAACAAATTAATGAACCTTAGAACCCAAAGTAAACTTGGGTCCTTGGTGATTGTTAGTTTGCAATTTGACATAGCTACCTGCTGTCTTTCCAACAGGTAACTTGCTACACAACTTGGCACTGGCATTGTGCCAACAATCTAAAGCAAAGTGGCCAACCTTGCCACAGCACCAACATTCAAATTTGTTGTACCTTTGCTTAGTTTCTGACTTAGCTGTCTTAACTACAGCAGTCTTGTTGAATGTTGGGGCTTTGCCCTTGGACTTGGACTGATCCTGAATAGTCCTAGCTGGATTAACAAACCCAGTCCAGTCTTTCCTTTATGATGAACAAAATCATCAATCAAGGGTAGCACTGATTTAGGTTTTGAATACCTAGCTGCTAGCTCTTTCTCCTTCTGAAGATTAATCTCCAGTTTCTTAATTTGATCATTCTTAAATGTAATAGTACCCATCTGAATCACAGTAATGTGTTTCAGCCTAGCCACTTCATTCAGTTTTTGATCATAATTCTTCTCATAATCTATTGCAGCTGCCTTGAGATCAGCAATTTCCTTGGCCAAATTTTTGGCTAGGGTCTTGCTTTTCTTATAGGCTTGCAATAGTACTTGATATTCATCTAGGAGTTGATGAATATCTCCCTCAGACTCAGATATATTCTCATCACTTGATGAAGAATAATCTGACTATGAACTAGAACTGGAATCAGAACTTTGAGTTAAACCTTGTACCTGACTGGGTCCTGGCTGCTCCAAGTTTTTAGTACTTTCAGTCAAAGCCATCAGTCCTTGGCTTTGACAGTCTTCTTGCTCATAGATAGATTCCATGATCTGCATAAACTCTTCTTCTTCTTCAGCAAATAGCCCAATATAGGCTTCAGCATCTGTCTCAGTGTCTGAAGAAGACATATCTGAAAGAGTCTTCTCATTCTTTGCAACAAAGGACTTCTCCTTCTTTCCTTTGAAGTGTGTTTTCTTTTTGTCACTGGATTCTTTCCTTCTTTCAGGACAGTCTGCAATAACATGGCCCTGTCTATTGCAGCAGTAACAAATTATCTTGGATCCAGTTGCCTTACTAGTCTTGGTCCTTTTCTTGTCCTTCTTTGAAGGCTTCTTTTCCTGATACTGAACCTCTTTCCCTTTGGAAGATGAAGGTCTAGACCTCCACTGTTTCTTCTTAAGGAACTTCTGAAAATGTCTGGTGAATGCAGCAAAGTCTTCATCACTTTCACTGCTTGTAGATTTTGTACTTTCTGACTCTTCAGATTCTGATTCAACTACCTCAGGAGGAGGAGTTGATGACTTGGTCCTGCTCTTCTGGGTACATCTGACTTAAAGGCAACAGTCTTTTCTCTGTATTCAGTCCTTGTTGACTTTTCTTCTTCTTTTCTCACTGACAATTGCATCTCATAAGATAACAACTTGCCAAAAAGTGTGGGAGGAGGAATTTCTCCCAACTTTGCCATTTCTCTGATGGCACAGATCTTGGTGTCCCAGTCTTTGGTGAGGGACCTCAAGAATTTATCATTCAACTCATAGTTTGTGAACTCTCTTCCATATGACATGAGTTCATTTACAATTCTATAAAATTTCTTGTAGCATTCAGTGATGCTATCCCCTCTTCCTTGCCTAAAGCTTTCATATTCTTGATTAAGCAAGGACTTCCTATCTTGCCTTACTTCTTCAGAACCTTCCATATAGACAATGAGGGTGTCCCACATTTCTTTTGCAGTTTTACAGTGAATAAGGTTCTGGAAGGTGGCATCATCAATTGCACTAACTATTATATTCTGTGCTCTTTTGTCCATGGTTGCTAGGACAATCTCATCCTTGGTCATTTCAGAGAAATCCTTTGGAGTCCTCTGATTTGCATCCAATACTGAAATCTTCATGGGCACATATGGCCCTTCTTTGACTGTGATGTATATCCTAGGGTCAGAGGCTTCCATAAAAAGCCTAACCCTCTCTTTCCAGATCCCAAAGATCTCTTTTCTGCATATAGGTAGTTTCATTGAACCCAACTCCTTATGATTCTCTGAAGAACCCATGTTCTTGATTTTCTTGAAACTGTTTCCTGTTTCCTGACTTATACTGAATCTGCCAAACTGGATCTCCTCAGACAGTTAGTCCTGATTTTGAGCAACCTCCCTCTGATACCACTTGAAAGATATGGTACCTAAACACCTAGAGGGGGGGGGGGGGTGAATAGGTGACCTAATCCTTCTCTTAATTCTTTGTTGGCAGTCAACAGTTTATAACACAGATTTCTGAATAAGTAATCACAGCACACAGCAATTCTCAACACAGTACAATCACAGCACAGAATACACAAGATTTTATAGTGGTTCCCCAATCTTTGGGTACATCCACTTTCCCCCTTCGCCTATCTAGCAGTGTACTAGATTCGGCCAAACTTCTCCACTAGCTCAGAACCCAACAAGGTTCCTACCTCAGGCCCAAAGCCTTACACTCAGCCAAAAGGCCTACACTCAGCCACCCAGGCCTACACTCAGCCAATCAAGGCTTACACTCAGCCAATTAAAGGCCTACACTCAGAGTTCTTCAACTCCTACACTCAGGCACCAAGCCCTACCCTCAGCCTTTATAAAATAGGCTTACAATCACTCAGATCCTATGGATCTTACAAGTTTAAAATAGAAATTACAAATGCTAACTCTATAACTCAGAAAGGATGAGAGGAGTTGAGAGTTTCTTGAAGAGTTCTTGGAAGAACTCAGCTTGATCCAAACTGACTTAGCTTTCTTCAAAGCTTCTTGAGTAGAACTGAATTAGTCTGAATCTTCTGCAGTTGATCCTTGATCTCTGCTTCTTGAAATCCAGATGACTCTGAATTGTTCTTCTCAGCCTTAGTTCCAAAGACTGAATCCTTAGTTGGAGCTCTCTCTCTCCAACTACTTAGATCTGTAGTTGGACTGCCTGATCTTCTTGTGTTGATCCTCTATGTATCACTTCTTGATTTAATCTGATCAACCACTTCAATTATTCTCACAACAAGTAATGATTGTGAACAACTTGACCACTTAACAACTTAACTACTTATTCTGTAAACTGTGGGTGCCTATTTATAGGCTTCCTTCATGGTAACCGGCTGATCCAGTTTATAACAGACTTTTGACTTCTCTTACAGTTGCTGTAGATCGGCTGGATTGGCAGCTGTCATGTCAACCAGTCACTTCTTGAAATTCTCTAACTGTCAGTTAGTGTCGAGACTTTCTGTTCTTAAGTGTCGACACTTATAGACCAAGTGTCGACACATGTTGTGTAAGTGTCGACACAAGTCTACAAGGTGTCGACACAATTCCTTGTATGTCTCGACACAGTTTCTTCTGCATGTGTCGACACTGAAATTGAGTGTCGACACAAGTACTTATACTTCATTCTTTATCTGTATTCTTCTAAGTGTCGACACATCTCCTTTGTGTCGACACATCTTCATGTGTTGAAACTGTCAAGTGTCGACACTGATTCTTGGTGTCGACACAAGTCTTCATTCTTGATTCTTCAGCTGAGTGTCGACACATTCCCTTAGTGTCGACACTTATACTTAGAATAATTTACAGCTTTTCTGTTCTTTGCTAAGTGTCGACACATCTCCTTGTGTCGACACTTCCTTCTAGTGTTGAGTCTTCTGGTTATGTGTCGACACATTGTGCTGAGTGTCGACACATTCTTCAAGTGTTGACTTCTTTGAGTGTGTGTCGACACATTGTGCTGAGTGTCGACACATTCTTCATATGTTGACTCTGCTGATTGAGTGTCGACACATTCTTCATATGTTGACTCTGCTGATTGAGTGTCGACACATTGTGTTGAGTGTCGACACTTGTACTTAGTCTCTGCAGAATTTTGCTGGGTGTCGACACAACTCCAAGTGTCGACACTTTCTGATGTTGACTCAGCTCTTCTAGGTGTCGACACTTCTGCTAAGTGTCGTCACAGCTTTTCTGCATCCTTCTGCACTGAGTGTCGACACAGCTCCAAGTGTCGACACTTTCTGACTGGTGTCGACTCTTCTTCCCAGGTGTCGACACAATGACTCCAAGTGTCGACACTGCATGTCTGGGTGTCGACACAAGCTTTCTCAAGTGTCGACACTTGCCCTCTGGGTGTCGACACATGGACTTAGAATTTTTAGCTTCAGTCCAGTGTATTCTTAACCTGCACAAGTAACTCAAACAAACATCAAATACATTCTGATGTATATCATTGAGTTAGGTGAGGCTTCTTCAAATCAGGTACATTTGACCAATGTACCCAACAAAGGCCACTATGATACTCTTGGATTAGTGGATAACTTCCTGTTTAGTTGTATGTTTCCGCTGCTGTAATTTGAGTTTTGAGTTTGGGTAGTTTAAATCATCTTATAATGCTTAAGCTGTGGCGTCTGTATGTTGTGGGGCCCCGGCCGAACCCATATTATAGGGTCATTATAGGGGAGGTGTTACCGATTGGACAGGTTGATTCAAGTGTCCAAGACAGGTGATGTCTAGGCAGGCTAGTGGAAAGACAGAAAACTATCTAAGTCTCCAAGTGTTGAGTGAAGTTTATTCACTCAATGTCAGGTAGATAATAGCGCTGAGTTCAGCTTGTTTAGTCAATGCCAAACAATTGGCAAGCTGAAGATGTGGCTAAGTCCACAGGCGTTGAGTGCAGTATACTCACTCAATAACATATAGCAAAAATCTGTGAGACAGGCAAATGAAGTAAAAGTCTAAGAAGAAACATGAAGAAATGTAGCCAAGTCCACAGACATTAAATGAAGTCTACTCACGCAACGCCATAACTTCATATTCGTTGAGAATAACTCAGTCAGTCAAAGCCATAGAAAATTTGTGTAGATATTTGACTATTTCCACAGGCGTTGAGTGAAGCTTACTCACTCAACGCCATGTGATAAAAAGATTTGACTGAACCTTAGTCAATCAGAGACTCAATGCTCTCAACGTAGAGAAGCTGGAATATTTTCTAAGGCAAAAAGCATTGAGTGAACTCAACGCTCTCAACTCTTAGTGATAGAATATCCGTCTAAGTGTTTTAGCGTTGAGTGAAGCTTACTCACTCAACGCCTATACTAAAGATGCTTGATTTTGGCTGTGTCCACAGATGGTGATGTCAGCAAAGTTAACAAGTCAACAGAATTTGAAATTGTTGCGGGAAAGCTACAATATGTGACAAATATCGCCGCTTGCCTTCAGTACATCCATTAATACAAAAGCTAGTAGCTGCCAACTAATTAAAGGTGGGGCCCACTGCTCAAAGAGCCGTTGATGGGCTAATATAAAAAGGCAGAGATCGAGGAAGAAGTAGCTTTTGGAAAACTCTTCTGGACTTCATCTTCCTGCTGCCCATTGTTGCAAAGCTTGGAGATCCAGTTCAAGTGTTGATTTAAGAGCAAAACCAAGTTAGTTTGTGACTCACAGACAGTTAGCTGTTGAAGAAGCTATTCATTGAAGAATCAAAATATCTTCAACAACAAGTTCAGAAAGTCCACTTTCTGAGAAAGAAGAAGTAGCTGAATCATCTGGATTCAGCAGTCAGAAAGAAAGTACTGAGTTTGCCTTGGCTTAAGAAGCTGTTAAGGGAAAAAGCCCCAGTAGCAGTTAATTCACAGATCCAGCAGAACATTTCCTGAAGATAAATTTTTGGAGCTGTGTAGAAGAAAGAGCTGAGCTTCTGGTCAAGTTCATTAAGGTGCAGCGCAGCGGATCTAAAAAGTTGCTTCCAGCTCAAGACTCTTATTGTTGTGAAGAAGTTAGGGTTGAGGATATCTTAGCTCAGGAAGAAGAAGGCTTAGAGAAATTTCTCTGTTGTCATAGTCAAACCACACACACTCAAACCTTGTAGGATCTTAATAGATCTGATATGTAGGCCTAAATATATAAAGGATGGGTGCATGATCCAATTGTGGATCTAAGGGTAGGATCACTGGTTGACCTGAGGTTAGATTATATTGAGAATTTGAGAGTAGGGCTTTGGCCTAAGTAGTAGGATTCAAGTGTGAATATGAGCTATAGGTTTTAGTTTGGATCTGAGGTAGGTGATCAGTTGATCACTAAGCTATAGAGCTTTTGAGCCTGAGGTAGGAGAGTCATTCTCTCTGAGTGGTAGGGCACTTGTGCTTGAGTTGTAGTATCCTTTTGGATCTGAAGTTGGGCCTTTATGCCTGTGTTGTAGGAGAGTTATTCTTTCCAAGGTAGGATCCTTTGTGGATCTGAGGTAGGGCTGTCTTCCCAGCCTGAGTGGTAGGGCCTTTGGCATGAGGTAGGTGATCAATTGATCACTGAGTTATAAGGCTTAGTGCCTGAGCTGTAAGTCTTGGAGTGGACTGAGAGATCCTGAGGGTTCTGAGGTGTAAGCTCATAGGAGCTGAGATTGGAGAAGTGACTTGTCTAACTAGAAGTTAAAAAGGTGGGAGGGAAGTGGATGTACCCATAATTTGGGGAACGACTATAAATTTGTTGTGTTGTCTATGTGATTGTCTTGGAAGCACTATAAATCTATTCACATAACTCACATAAGTATTTAAGCTTAAAATATAGCAAAAGAGACCAATAACCTATTCACCCCCCTCTAGGTGATTTAGCTATCCCTAAAAACAAAGACTTTCAAGTGGTATCAGAGGGAGGTTGCATAAAAAAATACTTAACTGTCTGAATAGATCCCTAAGGATAACTAAAAGGTTAGTACTTATGGGTTCAGGAGAGAACCATAAGGAGTGGTGCTCAATGGAGCTCCAAATTTGCTGAGAGGACAAGGAATACATTGGGTTGTTGGCAGCTCTTGTAGAAGATGATTTCTATCTAGATCCAAGGATAAAGATCAGGACCCCTCTGTCACATTCAGAGAGTGACTTAGAGGAGCATGATGATGAAGTAGATGACTGTAGATGTTATGGGCTAATGGCCATGACAGAAGAAGAATCATGCCAGGATCAGCCTGGACAAGCTCAGGTACAATCCTTATCTAGCTCATCCTCAGAATCTGGTTATGAGACCAATCCTGACTCTGATGCCAGATCTGTATCAAAAGAGGATATCAATCAATTGATTGATAAGTATGGTGAACTTCTTGAGGGTTTTAGAAAAAGCAAGATGCTGGCCAATAAGCAAGCTGAGGAAATTGACTCCATAAAGCTAGCTGCTTCCTAGCAGGATGAGATAACATTTTTTTTGAATCTGAAATTGAGGGAAGTTGGCCATCTGAAGACCATTGTAGACATCCATGTTGAGTCCATAAAATACAAGTACTATATTATTCTAAATCTTGAAAAGAAACTTGATTGGCAGAAGAGAATTGTGGAAAATTTCTCTAAGATAGATGCCCTCAAGAGAAAATCAGAATCCATGTAGAATTCCAGAGTTGACCTTTCCAAAGGGAAAGGCAAAGCCCTTGTTGAGCCTCAGTCAA
This sequence comes from Platanthera guangdongensis, assembly GCA_039583875.1. Classification (NCBI taxonomy): domain Eukaryota; kingdom Viridiplantae; phylum Streptophyta; class Magnoliopsida; order Asparagales; family Orchidaceae; genus Platanthera; species Platanthera guangdongensis. The sequence continues at coordinate 119,213,192 of CM077156.1, read as the reverse complement.
CCTTTCAAATGGTAATTCTGCCATCCAAAATATATGACCAGGACTGCATGTATGGTCACTGGAGAAATGAGAATCTTTCTTGTAAGAATACAAATGTATCTTATAATGGAAGAAGAAAGTGTAGGGGAATGAGTGGCTTTAGGGCTTCCCATGAAGAAATTTAAATGGCCCATCCTGGACTATTTGTATTTAGTGCACCAACCCCCTCACACATGAGTAATCCAGTGGCATTTTCTCAAGATCTCCCAACTCACACTCTGACCAAGGGCAAGTCTGGCAGCAAGCTAGGGTTGGGAATTTCTGAGGCCATCGAAAGTATATCCTCTGCAAAGAAGACTGCTATTAGTAGACCTCATAAAAACCAAGCTCTTTTACTGCCATACCTACCCTCAGTCAGACTGTGGCTGAAAGAACAAGGATGTTGCTCTTCCTTCTGCTTAATCTACAGTTAACCCACTGCAGACCTGCTCAGAAGAGAAGGTATAATATTCATGAATGCTGGTGCTGTGGCAAAGTGGGCCATTTTGCCCTTGATTGTTAGCAAAATCCATCTATGCCCAAATCAAAAGTTAGTCTTCCTATCAAGAAATCTGCAGGAAAGCAAGGTCATTTTGATCCTAACAAGAACCTAGAACCCAATATCTATTGGGGTCATAAGGCAAGATAAACTTTGTTTTGTAGGACAGTCCAAGTTGCCATACCAATTTATGGTCCTTGCACAGAGATGTTCCATGCTAGGATTGGAACAAGGTGGCCAACTTCAGGATCTTACATTTGTAGATAGAAGTGGATGGACAAACTATCAAGCAAAGGATGTGCAGGACATGTGCAATCATTAAGGGGGAGCTAGGTAAGTCTAATGTGCAAGACTAGATTAAGTATTACCAAAAGGATTGGTATCATGAAACCTCCTGCACCAAGTGGATCAGTCAGAGAGAGCCAAATGCAAATCTATGGCTAAGAAGAGGAAAGGATCTGGCTCAGCTGAAAGGTACTTTGTAGAGAGCAAGGAAGTGACTGTGTATCCAACATCTACTCCAAGTCTACAAGATAAAGATAAGTAGAATTCCTCTAGTTGATGATTCTACTAAATGTTCTGTCAATTGCAAGAAATCTTGCGTCTCTTGACATGACTATGTTTTTAGATAAGATATTAGTATATTAAAAGTATGAGGAGAAGTATGAGACAAGTCCTAAAAATTTGCCTCATCAAATATGTAAGTGGCTAACATATTCCTATGCCACTATGTGAAACTAGATTCAACATCCTCAAGTTTGACATGGGTATGTTGAATTTGGTTCAAGTAGCTCTCCTCTAGTTGTATATATTGTATGTATGTTGCAGCTCAATTTAAATCCCTATAGGATTGGTCAGTCTAATAAGACTAAGGGTTAAAGGCAAATTCGTCTGTTTGCGGCTAAGTAAGAGGAATTAATCCCAACCGTTGATCATAACTTGATCCTCAAACAGGTACATGCCTTTCCGCCTTGTATCTTAAGAAAAACTATAAATAGAAGGTCTTGTTAACAAAGCAAAACACACTGTTCCTTGCCCTCCCCTGCCCGATACTGTCGAGTCGGTGAAAAGTTTTTCGCCCGCTCTTAGAAATTCGCTAACGAAATGGCGTCAAAAGGTCAGGACTTCCTTTTCGAGGGTTCTGAACTGGTGAAAAATGGACTCAAGGATGCGCCGGAAGAGGTGCAATTTGTTCTCCACCTACTCCAGGTTTTTGACCTAGAGTTCGTACTATTGGAGTCTTGTCTTCTGTGGAAGCAAGAAGTGCTGGAATTGTTCGCAAATTTCAAAGGAGACTCTTCCTCAGGCAAAATCAAGAATATGGTTAGTGGAACCAAGATCAAGATAACCCCGAGGAGGCTAAGCAAAGCCATCCATTTGCTGAGGTTTACAGATACTGTGGATGAAGAAGCCCTAGTCCAATCTGACGTCAGAGCGACCTTGAAGTGGTGCGGCATCTCCAAACATACTACAAGCTCTATTATAAGAAAGGAATGTAACCTCAAGAGAAAGTTCCCGACCGACATAATCGGGAAAGCTTTGTTGTGCAAAATTGGCTCGCACGACAAAATTTCAAGGAATATGTTCGAGCTGATGACAAGGATAATCCTATCCAAAAAGACAGACTGGGGAAGAATCCTATTTGATAGGATTATAGAGTACATCAATGAGCCAAACTTGGGGAGAATTCTTTCCCTGTTTCCACTGCAGACTGTTCCAGAGATCCTTAATCTGAGGCTAGGGACAAAAATTCATGACATGAGAAGGATGGACATTAGAATGTTGGAAAGGTGGGATAGGGTCCTTCACCCCCATGGCCAGCAAGCTGCTAAGAAGAAGAAGGAGAAACAAGCCCCAGTGCTAGAGGAAAGTAGCATAGCTAGTTCTTCTGAAGAAGAAGATGACGAATAGCCTCATGATCCAAATCTGTCAGGGTCTGAATATGAGCCCAGAAAGGACGCATCTACCCAAGTGTTTGAATCTGAAGAGTCCCTAGATGAAGATACTCTTATAGTGGAAATTACTGAAGGAGTGGCAGAGGACATAGTCAACAAAATATCTGCTACAGTTGAGGGGAAGACCTCAAAGACCCCAGCTGCTGCTGAAAATGTATCTTCACCTCCACCCCAAGAGCCTCTGGTTGGACGCAGCCATCAGTGTGAGGGGGAGAAACTTCTCAGAGGATGCTATGCAAATTGAACCTGCTGAGGGGGAGAAAGATCTGGATCATTTCATGGAGACTATACTGTCTGAGGGGGAGCAACTCCAGAATCTTCAAGAGATACCTCAGGATGCTGAGAATGCTACTGCTATTATGCATGCCATTGAGGGCATGGCAGATGGTGAGGGGGAGCTTCACTTTGAACTCCCAGATCATGTTGAAGTGTATGACATAGAATCCTCCATGTCAGAAAAGGAGGAGAGTGCTCCAAAGATAGCTCAGTGTTCTGCCTTTATTATGGATGACTGTGACAAGAGGGCAGAAGTTAGGCTAGCTCAAGAAACAGGTGACGAAGGCACTTCTGCGTGGATAAATCAAATGCCACATATGTTTCTAGCCCAGCTAAAGGGCTTGCTGGATGAGGAGAGGAGATCATTGGAGAATTTTGTGGATGATGCTCTAAAAGAAATCAGGAAGGAGCTATCTACAGAAATAAAGTCTATCAGATTTGAGGTAAATCTTCTGAAGGGTGAAACTATAAAATTTTTCAAAAGTGCAGCTCCAGGAGTGGATTATACCATGGACAAACTAATGAGGTGGGCAAGAATGCTGTAACAGTCATAGATAATCAAAGCATTCAGGCACCGAGTATGCTAGCTATCCTTAATGCTGACAAAGTATTGCAGGCCAAATAGACTGTTGATATATTCCATAAGATGGATGGCTGTACAAAATTGCTGGATGACCATATGCTAGAGGTCTAGAATCAAGTGACTGTTGGACTCAATCATCTTGAATCAGCCAGGAATAAGGCCTGCCTCTCCCAGACCAAAGAGCTTATTGACGAAGTCAAAAAGTGGGAGAGTAATGCCATAAGTACTAATACTGAAAATATGGTATGGGCGACAAATGTAATGAGGGGATATTATGGGATTGAACCTGTCTAGTATTACAACATCCCTATATTTCCTGCTCAAGCACAAGAGGTATTGAATCCTGAATTTTTTGCTTTGCTAGAAGTCCAGCTACAAGATGATCTGAATAGAGAAGATGGTACTCAATGACATGATTCATATGTTACTCCTCAATTCAGCCCATATGCATAACAGCTATAGAAGTCAAAGGGAAAGACTGCTGATGAGGAAGAGGAAGAAATCAGAATAAGTAAAAAGTGGTATAAAGAAAAGATGGAGAAGAGAGATGATTTTTAATAATGGAGTCCATTGTCTAGAACCATTAATCTATCAGCTTGTGACCAGATCAAGTCAAAGAAGACTGATAGGGCAAATTTGTATAGCACTTTTGAAAGAGCTAAGCAGGATCAGAATGAAGCTGAAATGAATGCGTATAGAAGAGATAAAAAGGCTGGCATACTGCAACCTGATGCAGTGGAGCCTATAAGATACTTTCCAAAGCCTTATAGTTACTTCTAGAGGCAGAGAGACAAGAAAGCTGAAGCTAAAATTGAAAAAGCAGAAAATGCATAAAATAAAGGGAAAAAGATAGTTGATGGAGCTGATAAGGAAGAAAGATCCAAAAAGAAGCCTAAGGGCAGTGACATTGTGATAAGGAAACCTGAAACTTGAAATGTTTCTTATTCTACTTATAGGGCTTAAGGATTGTGTTATGTTTTGCTATATGCACATAAACATTTGCTCCTTCTAAGTTAAATGAAAATCATTTTTGATTATAATTCATTATTTTCTCTAAGTTATGCAAAGTGTCTTTTATTGTATATGTTGCACAGTTGTGTTAGTATATACATTATCTTAGGTTTTGACTTCTTCAAATAAGGGAAGATTGTTGGTTCCATTGAACCCAATGTCCTGGATTTGAAGAAGGCCTTGTAGATAATGGTATACAAATGTTGCAATCTAACATGTCCTAGAAGTTCTATGTATGCAGGGTACCTTCATATGCATTGATTGAACAAGTTGATTCAAGTGGCCAAAACAGGCGATGTCTAGGAAAGATAGTGGAAAGGCAGAAAAATGTCTAAGTCCACAAGCATTGAGTGAAGTCTATTCACTCAAATTCAGGTAGCAAATAGCGCTGAGTTCAGCTTGTTCAGTCAAAGCTAAATAATTGGCATGCTGAAGATGTAGCTAAGTCCTCAGGCATTCAGTACAGTCTACTCACTCAACTCCATACAACAAAAAGCTGTAAGATAGGCTAAGGCAGTAAAAGACTAAGAAGAAACAGGCAGAAATGTGTCCTAGTACACAAGCATTGAGTGAATTATACTCACTCAACGCGATAAATTCATATTCAATGAGTATAGCTCAGTCAGTCAACGACACAGAAAAGCTGTGTAGATATTTGACAAAGTCCACAGGCATTGAGTGAAGCTTACTCACTCAACGCCATGTGATAAAAAGCGTTGACTGAACCTTAGTCAATTAGAGACTGTAATTTTACATTTAAAATTAGATATCCAAATGCGTTGAGTTTAGCTTACTCACTCAATGCCAGATTACCGAAGAATATCTGTTAAGTAGTTTAGCGTTGAGTGAAGCTTACTCACTCAACGCCAAGTGACAAAATCTATCAAAATAATATAGAATTGAGTGATGAAGGTTCACACGATGCCTAGTAATAGATAGGTTGGCAAAGGCAAGAAGAGTTGAGTGATGAAGACACACTCAACGCTCTCAACGCAAGAGAAGCTGGAATATTTTCTAAGGCAAAAAGCATTGAGTGGACTCAACACTCTCAATGCCTAATGACAGAATATCTGTCTAAGTATTTTGACATTGAGTGAAGCTTACTCACTCAACGCCTATACTAAAGATGCTTGATTTTGGCTAAGTCCACAGATGGCGACGTCAACAAAGTCAACAAGTCAACATATTTTGAATTTGTTGCGGGAAAGCTACAGTACGTACCTAATGTCACCGCTTGCCTTCAATACAACCATTAATGCAAAAGCTGGTAGCTGCCCACTAATTAAAGGTGTGGCCCACTGCTCAAAGAGCAGTTGATGGGCTAATAATAAAAGGCAGCTATCGAGGAAGAAAAAGTAGCTTTCGTAAAACTCTTCTGGACTTCATCTTCCTGCCAACCATTATTGCAGAGCTTGGAGATCCAGTTCAAGTCCTGATCTAAGAACAAAACCAAGTTAGTATGTGACTCACAGATATTTAGCTATTGAAGAAGCTATTCAACGAATAATCAAAATATCTTCAACATCAAGATCAGAAAGTCCACTTTTTGTGAAAGAAGAAGTAGCTGAATCATCTGGATTCAGTAGTCAGAAAGAAAGAGCTGAGTTTCTCTTGGCTTAAGAAGCTATTAAGGGAAAAAGTCCCAGCAACAGTTAATTCACAGATCCAGCTGAACATTTCCTGAATATAAATTTCTGGAGTTATGTAGAAGAGAGAGATGAGCTTCTGGTCTAGTTCAGCAAGGCGCAGAACAGCAGTTCTGCAAAGTAACTTCAAGCTCAAGACTCTTATTGTTGTGAAGAAGTTAGGGCTGAGGATATCTTAGATCAGGAAGAAGAAGAAGGCTCGGAGAAATTTCTCTGTTGTAATAGTCAAACCACCCACACTCACACCCTATAGGATCTTAACAGATCTGAGCTGTAGGCCTAAATATATAAAGGCTGAGTGTATGATCTAAGTATGGATCTGAGGGTAGGATCACTGGTTGATCTGAGGTTAGATTATATTGAGAATTTGAGAGTAGGGCTTTGCCATGAGTAGTATGATTCAAGTGTGAATATTAGCTGTAGGATTTAGTTTGGATCTAAGGTAGGTGATCAGTTGATCACTAAGCTATAGAGCTTTTGAGCCTGAGGTGGGAGAGTCATTTTATCTGAGTGGTAGGGCACTTGATCCTGAGTTTTAGGATCCTTTTAGATCCGAGGAAGGGCCTTTGTACCTTAGTTTTAGGAGAGTCATTCTCTCTGAGGTAGGAACCTTTGTGGATCTGAGGTGGGGTTGTCCTCCCTGCCTGAGTGGTAGGACCTTTGGCCTGAGGTAGGTGATCAGTTGATCACTGAGTTGTAGGGCTTAGTGCCTAAGCTATAAGTATAGGAGGAGACTGAGAGATCCTAAGGGATCTGAGGTGTAACCTCTTAGGAGCTGAGATTGGAGAAATGCCTTGTCTAACTAGAAGTTAGAAAGGTGGGAGGGAAAGTGGATGTACCCATAATTTGGGGAACCACTATAAATTTGTTGTGTTGTCTGTGTGATTGTCTTGGAAGCACTATAAATCTAATCACATAACTCACATAAGTAGTTAAGCTTAAAATATCGCAAAAGAGACCAATAACCTATTCACCCCTCTAGACGATTTAGCTATTCTTGAAAACAAAGACTCTCACCTAAGAAGAAAGAAGATAGAAATTGACTATGTCTAGAAGCGTTAATTGAAGCTAGTTCGCTCAATGCCTAATAAAAAATACAGGCAAAGGCAGAAAGTATTGGGTGAGGTCAGCCCACTCAATGCCTTCAGATAGATGATTAATTTGGCTAAGTATAGAGGCGTTGAGTGAGTAAGGCTCACTCAACGCTCTCAATGCCTAGATGAAGAATGATGAGCCTAGTCTAAAAGCGTTGAGTGATGAAGGCTTCACACAATGCACTTAACGCGTGAGAAAGCAGAAAGTTGGATAAGTTTAGAATCATTGAGTGAAACTTGTTCACTCAACACACTCAATGCCCGAGGAAGCAGAAGATTGGCTAAGTCTATAATTGTTGAGTGAAGCTTGTTCACTCAACGCACTCAACGCCTGGGATGGAACTGAGAAATGGCTAAGTCCACATATGCTGACATCAGTAAAAGTCAATAAAAGTCAACATAATTCAAACTCGTTGCGGGAAAGCTGGAATCCACCACTGATGGCGCCGATAGCCAATTGTATGATATATTATATAAAATGAAGGTGGTAAATCAGCAATTAAAGTTGGGCCCATGGGTCAAAGAGATGTTGCACGACAGAAGATAAAAGGAATGAGATCTGCAAAATTGAATTAACTTTGAGGGCTTTGTCTTTTCGAAAAGTGGCAGGTCTTCATCGTCTTCCTTGGCATTGTAGCTGAGGCAAGAAATAGAAGTTCAAATTGATCGACCTAAAAATTCTTCCTGTTAGCTATTGTCGTCTTTATCAACAACAACAAGAAAGATGGAGCAGTAAGGGCTAACCCTAGCTGTGGCCACTTTATAACCCAAGCTGAGCAAATCCTGAAGATTATTTTCTAGAGCTGTGAAGAAGAAATCTGGACTGATCTTTCTCAGGACAGAAGGAGAAAGACATATAGATTATTTCTCTATTGTCTAGTAATCAACACCAACAAACTTATTTCTTTCTGTAGGATCTTCTTAGATCTGAGTTGTAAGCCTATTTATAAAGGCCGAGTGTATGAACCATTGGATCTGAGGTGGGGCTGTCCTCCCAGCCAGAGTGGTAGGACCTTTGGCCTGAGGTAGGTAATCTTCTGCTCACTGGGTTATAGGGCTTTGTGCCTAAGTTATATGTCTTGCAGGAGACTGAGTGGCCCTGCGGGATCATGTTGTAAGCTCTTAGGAGCCGAGATATTGGAGAAGTGCCTTATCAGACAAACTGTTAGAAAGGCGGGAGGGATAATGGACGTACCCATAATCTAGGGATCTAATATAAATTGTTGTATTGTCTGGGTGAATGTCTTGAAAGCAATAGGAAGTAAATCACCACTCACAACCTAAACTTATAAAAGTTAAAAGATATACTAAAGACGTAGAAACCTATTAACCCCCCCCCCCCTAGGTTGTTTTTCTACCCTTGAAAACAAATACTTTCACCTATTGTTAAAAAATAACTTAAGAAGAAGCCATGTGTTTGTTGCACTCATGAGGCTTTAACTTCAAAGTCAGTTGCTCCTGTTAGACCTCCCGGTCAAAAGGTAATGTAGGAAATCAAAAGAAGATATAATTGGTTTTACCGTTGGTGTTGTGGCAAGATTGGTCACTTTGCCACCGATTATTGGTTTAATCCCAAGAACTCTAGAACTCCACAGGTTAATACTGTTAGGATGACCACTCACAATGTTAACACTCATAGAGGTGTTTAGCTAACCAGGAACCAAGGACCCAAATATGTTTGGGTTCTTAAGGGGAATTAGTTTGTAAATGCAGGTATGTCCAAAGGCCAACAAAATGTCAATAAAGTATTTGGATAGTGGATGCTCTCGACATTTGACCGGGACAAGAAGCCTACTTTTAGAATATACCCCAGTTGACATTGACCAAAAGTCATTTTTGGCGGTTCAGACAGGGGAATCACTAAAGGATATAGTATGATTTCTAACAGTATAGTTTCTTTCACAGACGTGACGTATGTTGAGTGATTCAACATAATCTCATTAGCATAAGTCAATTAAGTGACAAACACTATATTGTAGAGTATTAAGTGCCTAATAAAGTCATTTGATCGCTTAGAAACTATTTTAACAGACATAGTAGAAATATTTTTTGCTTAAATTTTCTTTGCTTAGAATCTTCTAAACCAGTTCTCTTTTTGGCTAAAGAATGTGTGTCTCTCTGTGACCAATGACACGAGAGATTAACACATATTAATTTAAAAACTAATAATGTATTATTTTCTCACAACTTAGTGTGTGATGCCCCCACTATTAAGTACATTAAAGAGAGACCTTGTCACTCATACAAAATAGGTGAATAAACAAGGGATATCTTTAAGAGCATCATTGGCAAAGATTCTACCAGATGTTTATATCTACTCCATATGGACTTATTTGGTCCCTTGTAGATTCGTAGTTTAGGAGGTAAATCTTACATGTTGGTTATTGTTGATGATTACTCAAGGTTTTCATTGATGTTCTTTCTGAAACACAAGTCAGATACCAATGATTCATTCAGCAACTTTGTTAGGTAAATTCAAAACAAATTTAATTGCTCTGTGGTCAAAATCTGAAGTGAACATAGAACAAAATTTGAATTTGGTGCCATGATAAAATTCTATGAAAGCATATGTATATTTCATGAGTTTTCCTCTCCACTCACTCCACAACAAAATGGATTCACAGAGAGAAAGAATAGAACTCTCATCGAGGCATATAGAACTATGTTGAATAATTCTTCATTACAAAAGTTTTTCTGAGCAGTGGCCGTCAACACTACTTGCCATGTGCAAAACAGAGCACTCATAAACAAGAACCACCGTAAGACACCTTATGAATTATTGAAGGGCAAGAAACCAACAATGTCTTATTTTAGAATCTTTGGTTGCAAATGTTTTATACTTAATAATGGGAAGTATTACAAAAATAAATTTAGTGAAAAGTGTTTTTAAGGTATTTTTGTAGGCTATAGTAGCCATAATAAGGCATATAGGATTTTCAACAAGAAAACCCTGACGGTTGAAGAAACCTTTAATGTTGTATTTGATGAGACGAGCATGCTTCATAAAAGCTCTTCTAGTGTGTTTATTGAAGATGCAAGTACTAAATTAATAGAGTTAGGCGTAGAAGAAAATTAAAAGAAAAGTGCTCCAAGCTCAGTCAAAGTCAACATTCCAAGTCTGGTGGAAGAAGAACCTCTAGATGATGAGCTCCATCAAATTGAAGAAGATGCACCAGAAGTAGCAGAACCCCTTGGTGGCATAGAGGATGTGAGGAATCTAGTGATCAGACACTCAAGAAATCACCTAGTTGATCAGATCATTGGAGACCCTCGTGATGGATTAAGAACCAGAAGAGGTATAACTAATGAAATTTTGCACTTGAGCTTTCTCTCATAGATTGAGCCAAAGAAGTTTGAAGAAGAAAATAGAGATGCGTAATGGATCATTGCAATGGAAGAAGAACTCAATCAATTTAGGAGGTTCAAATTTTGGGAGCTGGTACTAAGACCCAAAGGATACATTGTGATCGAAACCAAATGGGTCTTTAGAAATAAGATGGATGAATATGGCGTGGTCATAAAGAACAAATCCAGACTTATAGCTCAAGGGTACAAACAAGAAGAAGGGATCGAATTCGATCAGATATTTTCTCTAGTGGCCAGACTCGAAACGATCAGGTTGTTCCTCACATACATTGCTCACAAAGGGATCAAGATTTATCAATTGGACACGAAGTCAGCCTTCCTTAATGGTAATCTAAAGGAAGAAGTATACGTGGAACAACCACCAGGTCTTGTAGATTATTCATTCCCTGATTACATTTACTTTCTTCGCAAAGCTTTATATGGTCTCAAACAAGCCCTTGAGCTTGTTATGTGGCACTATCTAGCTTTCTTCTTGAGAATAAGCTTATAAGGAGAAATATAGATAAAAAATATTTCTTAGGGAAGTTAAAGGCAAGATTTTGCTAGTGTAAATCTGTATCGATGACATTATCCTTGGATCTATGGATGACAACCTTTGCAAAAGGTTTTCTCACTTTATGCAAGGGAAGTTTGAAATGAGCAGTAAGGGAGAGCTGAAGTATTTCTCACGACTTCAAGTGAAACAGTCTGAAGATGAAAATTTCATCTCCCAGGCGAAGTTCACCAAAAAGTTAGTTAAGAAAATCAAAATGGAGAGCACAACCTCTATGAGGACTCCAATGGGTTCAACTATCGCTCTGGACAAGGATGAGAAAGTGAAACAATTTAATGAAACTATGTACAGAAGAATAATTGGATCCTTGCTCTACCTCACTGCTAGTAGGCCGGACATAATGTTTTCAACATGTGTACTTGCTAGATTTCAGGTGAACTCTAAGGAATCTCATTATGTCGTTGCAAAGAGGACTTTGAGATACCTTAAAGGCACTCCAAATCTTGACTTATGGTACCCAAGAAGTAATGACCGTGAACTAATTGGTTTTTCAAATGCTGACTTTGCAGGAAGTAGGGACGATAGGAAAAGCACTTCTGGCGCTTGCCAGTTCCTAGGAAGAAGGCCTATTTCCTGGAGCAGTAAGAAGCAAAATCGTGTTGCAATTTCAACTGCTGGGTCAGAGTATATATCTACAGGCAGTTGTTGCACACAACTTCTATGGATAAGGAATCGACATGAAGAATACAATATGAAGCTGAAAGAGATTCCCATGTTTTGCGACTCTTCCAGCGCTATAGCAATTGTTCACAATTCAGTCTCTCACAGCCGGACAAAACACAACTTGATGTGGTTCCACTTCATCCTGGAACATGTGAAGAACAGGGACATAAATCTTAGTTATGTCCCGATGGATAAGCAAGTTCCCGATATATTCACAAAACCATTGGATGAGGCCATGTTTAATTTCTTCAAGATGGAACTCGGTATGCTCAATAAGGAGTCATAAAGAGTCAAGAAATCAGCAAAAGTACAAAAATTCAACATTTTGGAAATTCCAAGCAACACTCATCAAATATACCCATATCATTTCGACGAATTCTTCACGTCGTCACGTGAAATCAGGACTTCTTCACGAGTCATTTCGATGAATTACCTAGATTACACATGTCATTTCGATGAATTTCTCAAGTCTTTTTGGGACATTTCGCCGAATCTGCTCTAGGTCAAATTTTTTCTAAGTCTTTATGTATTGGAACCGAAGAGTCATTTCAAAATAGGTACGAGCCTCTCTCTCTTCAAAATTTTAAAATTATATAAATAAGACATAAGGCATTTGGAGTTCGCACGATATGTCAAGACATCAAGACTCCTTCTGATGATTTATCTCCCGAACAAAGGTACTCGCCGTCAATTCTTCTTGGCAGGGCTTCATCATCAATTCTGTCAGAGGCATTCCTCTCGACTTTGTCTCGGATCGTGTTGCAGTTAGTCTCCAAAAAATCTCGTCCTTCCCGTCAGTTATAGTCAATTTCAAGAGAATAGATCACAGAAGCAGTGGAAACCTTCAAGTAGGTGGTGAACTTGTGCGCACTGCTTTTGTTACAGCCTCAGATGAATTTTGTAACATCATCTTGATGCTCGAGACGGCATGGATGTCTTTCCTTCTAGAACACCTATCTTGAGTCCTTAACCGAGATGTCCATGAGTTCTATCAGAATGCCAAGCTCCATCATGACGGAATAGTGATAAAGAGCAAAGTTAGGAACACCTCTGTGAAAGTGAAGGCAATTCACTTGACTAGATACTTGCAGCTGCCATCAGTGGGTGAGGAAATTTTGATTGAAGAAACAGACTTACAAAGAACCCTTCTCTTTTGTGGTCTGCCAAGGAGAACTACATCGATCATAAGAAAAGGGATGATTGAGGAAGGAAAGTTGCTTTCAGATATAATGGGGAAAGTTCTTCTATGCATGGTTGGATCTTACAATTACATTTATGGTGAGATGTTCAAGCTCCTCACCGTAGTGATCTGTAGGAAGAGGATTGACTGGGGAAGAGTCATGTTTGTGAAGATCAAAGAATGTTTGAATTCCCCAAACTTTGGAAGAATACTCACTCTATACTTAAATCAAATGGACATGAATAGATTTGATATGTATTCAGGTATCCCTATTCATCACCTGAAGAAGATTGACTCTTCCATCTTCAGCAGATGGGAGAGGAGGATTCCCAGAGTAGGTGGGATGATGGATGTTGCAGAGGAGGAGTAAAGAATTCCAACTCCTACCCCCGATGAAGCACCTAAAATTTCTATTGCAGCTGCTGAGGGGGAGACTCTACTCTCTGTGATTGTTGATGTTCCATTCTCTCCTGAGCAAGTTCTTGAGACTACAAAGACAATTACTACAGAGATAGTGATTGAGAATACATTTGTTCTTATTGCTGAGGATAACGTTGTAGATGATGTTGTTATTGATGCTGATGTTGAGGATGTGGTGGAGAATGTTGGTGTTGAAGTGTCCGATGAAGCTTCTGCTAATTGTGATGATTTTATTAATGATTTTCTTGATGATACTTATATTGGGGATGATGATGACAATGATGGTGAGGCTGATGAAGAAAATGTTATGTCTACTAATGAAATTGCTATTTTTGCCAATATGATAGTAAGTTTCCTAAATGATCTTCTAGTAGTGGCTAAGGGGGAGCATAATCAGCCATCAGTCTCAATTCAAATAGAGATTGATAATTTTATCTGTAACCTCCAGAAAAGGATTGCCAATATCCTAGGTGGGTCTCCAGTTGAGGGGGAGAACATCATTGAGATTTCTGATGAGGAAGGAGAAGTAGTAGTGCTTCCCCCTGCCCTAGAGGATGAAGATCCCACTCTCATGCTAATAGCTCAGGTATCTCCCATAGCACATTCTTCTAGTGACTCTGAGGATGCTGCAAAACTCCCTTCTCCTCCCAGAGATCAAGTTTAATATATTCCAAGTACTAGTTCAAATAATTCCATGCTGAAATCTATTTAAGCCATATTTGCCAAGCAAAAGTCTCACTTTGATCACTCCCTAAAGAAAGTTTTCAACAAGGTAAAAGATGTTGAACGAGATGTGAATAATGGACTTGTTGAAGTCAAGATTTGTTTTGAGAATCTTGAATCTAACCTGGATAGCTAGCTATTGCAAGGTGGCAAGACAATTGTTCATACTATGAAAGGACTTAGTGGCAATCTGGAGGAGACAAGGCATGTTCATGACACTGCAAAGGATATTATTGTTGCTAAAAATGCTAGGACGCACCATTCTGATGATCATACGATCTACTTCAGAAATACCATTGCCAATGCTGTCGGTGAAGAAGTCAGAAGGGGGGAGAGATAACTTCAAAAGATGGTAAATGAACTTGAAGTTGCCATGCAACAACAGTTTCACAGAGCCAATACATACTGTTATGATACTTCAAGTGGCTTCACAGAGAACTTTTTGGAGCTGCAGGAAATGCTGAAGTTAGAGTGCCATAACCAATACATGATGTTGTTCATCCTGCTCAAGATTACTCTCAGTACTGGACAAATACTCAAGACTAATCTCAGGAAGATTATCAGTATGGGGCAGGAACTGTTGTTATTGTTGCTAAACTAGATGTTTAGTTTGCTTAACGAGTACCTCAACCAACTCTAATGAAAAGAAGATTTGGAGAAGGTCCCTCTGCTCACATGTTTGACCCAAACAAGGAACCTGTTGAAGTATGGAGCGCAGTTTCAAAAGGGATTATACTAGATACCTTCACTCTAGTTGACATGGCTAATAAAGACAGGTGGTTGCACTATAGCAGGGAGGAATGGCAAAAACATGAGGTGGCCAATTCTAAGAGGAGGATATATTTATGTAAGTTAATAAGAGATGATCCAAATACTCCTCCTTTTCCATAGTACTTCCCTAAGCCAAAAACATATTTTGACAGGCAGAATGAGAAGGCCAGGGGAAAGACTGCTTAATGTTCATTTTCTATGACTTTGGTTCTGTGTGTACTCTTGAAATGCCATTAAGAACTATTTATATAATTTTATTATTTTGTTGAAATTTATGCTTATCTTAATTCCTTACATTTCCTTATATGCATGTGTATAAAATTATTTTTTTTTTGTTTTTTCTGCGCAATTCACCTTAGTTAACTTCTTCAAATAAGGAAAGATTGTTGGGTAGTGTTTCCACAATAATACTAATTTGAAGAATTCCCCCTTGAACTATGATGAACTGAATTATATTTGACTTTACTTTCAAGTTGTATACTTACAGGTCTTAATTTCCAAGTACACACCAATGTCAGATTACAATGGGTCATCAAACACAGGATTATGCAATGTAATCCATCATTGTATAGGAAATGGTGTTGACTTATATATAATCTCTCTATTGGGGTGTACTTTATTTTCAAGGGCATATGAATCAAGGAAAAGGAAGGTTGCGAAGTTCTGGAAGAATCAGAAAATTTTGTAAGTAGAATTTGTCGAGTATACACGTGAACTCTCGTGTCATTTGTCGAGATGTCACGTGAATACTCGTGAAATTCATCGAGTTTACTCGGGAAATTTGTGCAGGTTCCTAAACTTCTTCTGAAAATTGTTAAGTAAAATTTGTCGAGTCTATACGTGAAGTCTCGTGTCATTCATCGAGACATCACGTGTATACTCGTGGAATTTATCAAGTATACTCGAGTGATCCAGTGACTTATGACAAAAAAAATTCTAAGTCAAATTTGTCGAATGAACTCGTGTAATTCATCGAAAGATCTCGAGTATTCTAAGTAATTCGTCGAGTGATCTAGCCTTTACTCGTATCATTTCGACGAATGTACTTAACATTTTTTCTGGTTCTACTTTTTTTGAGGGTTCTGTTTTAAATGATGGCCATATACGGTGCACGTGGAAGATTATTTTTGGAAGTATATTTCTAGTCATTGAAGATGGGATTCATATATATATCAAGGATTCATTTCAGAAACCTAACTTGCAAAGAATCGCAAATTTTCCTAAGACCTAATTTTTGAACTCGTGAACGACCGACATTTATTTTTCTCGATCTATTGTTCTCGGAATTGTTCTTTCCGATGACCTAGAGTTCATGATTAGTGATTCTTCTCAGTGATAAATTTGAAAAGATCTTTGTGTTCAGATTTCTCAATGGTGCTATCATTCGAGTCGGATTTTAAGTTTCATATCAAGATTTTTCAGAAGTCAAGTCTTCTTCTTCAATTTCATTTCATGTTCTATTATCCAAGGAGGAAGAAGATTGATTCCTTTTATATCTGATGTTGTAGATTGGTTTTCGATCTTGAAATTGTAAAAACTACTTTTTCTTATTGTAGGAGGTTTTTTACTTCGAGTTTGTAGATCTGTGTTGGATCAAGTTGTATGAGAGGTTGTTCTTCGAGTGCAGGAGTGTTGATCTTCGAGTTGTAGGAGCGTTGTCTCTGAGTTTGTAGGATTTGAGGTTCCAAGGTGTAAGATTTGTATAATTTGTGTTTTTAGTGAAGTAGCCGAGTCTAGCCCGATGTTCTAGATGGGCGAGGTGGGACAATATACGTACCCATTTTGGGGAACCACTATAAATACTTGTGTGCTTTTGTGTGCTTGTTTATTAGTAATTTTTTCCAAAAAGACTCAGAACTCACCTATTCACCCCCTCTAGGTGATTTGTGTAGACAACTAGATTCTTTCACGCAGCTCTTCAGACAACATGAGTACTATATCTCACAATCCTCAACTATCTAGTTCAAGTGATTCTAAGAGAAGGGATGCGAGTGCTCAAGTTTCAATTTCATTCGAGCTTACAACCAAGGGTGTTACTAAGGGAGTGTCTCCTACTGATTTTGAAGGGAACACAGTTATGTAACATATTGTAAATCTTGTGACAACTGTTGTGGACAAGATTTGTGCAGATAATGAGGGGGATATATTAGAAAAGAATGATCATATTGAGGGGGAGAACAACTCAATTAGTGTTGCTATTGAGGGGGATACTCACCCTTTGCTCCCTGATCAAGAAGTTGAAGCTAAGGTGGAAGTATTTGAAAAAGAAAACAAAGGAGATGATGTCATGTCACTTGATGAGGAGCATGAGAAAGAGGAGTCTATCCCTGCTGCTAACATTCCAGATCACTCCTCTGAATATGAAATAGTTGGTTCTGAAATGGGGGGAGACATAACAGACAAACATGAAGAAATTAACTATTTTGTATATGCTCAGCTGAATGATGAATTTTCCACCTCTTTTCTATCAGAGCTACGAGGGCTATTTGATGATCAAAGAATAAAGATAGAGATGTATGTGGATGACTCTGTCAAAGAACTAAAGTAGGACTTTCTATTGAAATTACTTCCATCAGATTTGAAGTCAACCAGGTGAGAGAAAACACAGTCAAATTCTTCATGAGAGCTACTACAACTGTAGATTATACTCCACTTCAACTTAAACAAATCAGAAGAGGTAAAATGATATCATACAAAACCAGTTCACTACCTATGAAAACATTAAAATGGTTCATATTGTATAAAAAACCAACATGGAAGAGCGCGAGAAGATTGTTGAAAGGAGAATGGATGCTTACACCCAAATCTTGGATGATCATATGTTGGCAGTTAAGAATCATGTCACAGCTGGTGTCAATCACATGATTAACAAGATAACCTCCTCCAAGGACTCCCTAAGAAATCTAGTAACAGAACAAGTCAAAAAGGGGGAGAGTTCAATGATAAAGGCCAGTGGAGATCATACTATCTAGACCTCCAATGTAATCAGGGAAGCACAGGGCCTACATGCCATCCAGTACGATGAGCTTGATGTTCCTAAAGCTGGAGTTGGAGCTGATGCTGAAGATGATGTTGTAGCTGCAGTTCTTGATGATAAAATTGCATTCAACCCTACCTCTCAATATCAATCCAAGGTCAAGGGCAAAGAGGTTGTTAATGAGGAATAGGATGTGAGGCTGAGGGAAAAGTGGCACAGAGAAGTGCTGGAAACAAGGCCAGATTAAGTGCAGAGGAGCCCAACCTGCAGGTTCATCATTCTGGCTGCTTGGAATCAAATTAAAGCGAATAAGTCAGATAGAGCCATTCTATACATTTCTATGGATTGGGCTAAGTATGAGATGTAGGAAGAGATCAAGAGAAAATTTAGAATAGACAAGCTAGCTGGAACTCTACCAGTGGATTCCTTAAAACCCTGTAGATATCATCCTAAGCCCTACAACTACTTTGAGATACGAAGACAGAAAAAGGAGGTTGTATAGAAGGCTGCAGAGAAAGTTGGGGGGGGGGCATTGTAATTAGGGTACATGATCTTAACAATATTATAAAATTATATGCTCCTAAGGAATGTTGAAGGTAGAATGTTTATTGTCGGCTTACTCAAACTTTTTTCATTAATGCTATCTGATATGTAATATCTTACTAGTCTGAGTGTTTGTAATTTTGGAGTTGAACTTTATTATCTGTTTTGAAATAGTGTATATCATTGACTAGGATTCCGACTTCTTCAAATAGGGGGAGATTGTTGTGAACATTGACCACAATATCCTAGATTTGAAGAAGCCTCATAAGTCAATAATATACACAAATATGTATTTGATATTTCTCTTAGTTAACATGTGCAGATAATCAATATTTGATTGTCTAATAGCTTGGGAGTAAGTCAGCACACTCCAAAAGTGAAGAATATTTACTAAGTTCAAATGCGTCAAGTCATCTCACATCACTCGATGCTCAAGGCCTATATTCTTTTACTCAATGCCGTTCACTCAACACTTCAGTAGTGAAGTAGAAAATCTATCAAAGTATAAATATGTTGAGACATAAGACTTGACTCAATGATAAAGTTGTTTGCAATGAGTTAACTGCAGTCACTTGACACCTCTTCAGAAAGACTTCACTCAACACCTAAGTAGAATGCGTTAAGTTAAGTGTTGTTTCTCAACTCCTCATCAGAGTTCAAGTATTTGACAACGTTATGTTGCTTCCAGCACTCAACACCTCTATAGAAGATCAAAAATTTATTCCAAGTCAATTGACATCTAGTCTATTCTGCTAACATCATACATAATTCAAATCAATGCAGATTGCGCGCTAAAAGATAGAAACCACTGCATTTCTCTGACACACAATCTTAGGATGATTCAACCATTAAAGTAGGCCATGCTACATACCTAAACAAGATTATAGCCATTGTAGATGCTAATATATAAAATCTAATTGCATGGGACTTTTACATGAACCTTTTTGGAATACTTTCCAATACCTTAATTCTCAAAAAGTCAACACCAGCAGAGTTTGAATTATTTTTCATTGTCTTCAAGCTTGGTAGTCTTCACAACAATATTTCTAAAGATTGAAGAAGAAGAAGATCTCTACAAGTATTCAACACATCATAGCCTGTTTCTAATTTGAAGATCATTTCGTGTTGCTGTGGTGAAGAAACGTTTTCTGGTGATACAGATAAAGAAGAAGGCTCCAGAGCTTTTATTCTTGAGTCATTGCAAACTAAATACTCTTTAAATATCTGTTGCAAAATCTCTCTGAGATCTGAGTGTAGGCCTGTGTTATAAAGCCTGAGAGTAGGACTTTTTCCAAAGTCTAAGGTTATATTCTTGTAGAGAATTTGATGTAGGCCTGAGTTATAAAGGCTGAGGTAGGGCTTGCTTATGAGCCCGAGGTAGGAGACTTGTTGTTGTCTTTGAGGTAGGACTGAAATAAGTTTGTGTTGTAGGAGTGGTAGCCATTCTGAGGTATAAGATCTAAGGAGGGATCTGAGCTATAAGATCTTTTGATCGGAGTTTTGGAGGATTTGGCCGAATCTATCTCTCATTAGATAAGTGAAGGGGGAAAGTGGATGTACCATAGATAGGGGAACCACTGTAAACTGCATGTGTGTTTTCTATATTCTTGAAAGCTATTGACCTAACAACAGCACACCTGGTACTTTGTTAAAAAGGGGTTAGAAGATCTAAAGAAAATCTATTCACCCCCCTTTAGGTATTTAGCTATCCTTAAAAAGACTTTCAAGACTTTTAATTTTTTTTTATTAATTTTGATACTGCTAGGCCTATGCCTAAACAATTTAAACAAGTTAAGTGGGCTGATCTAGTACCCGTAGAGGGTAAGGAAAAAAATCCGCAGGCTATCGATGAGGATGCTAAGACTAATTCTGAGGTTGTATTGTGTGATCGAGGACGCTCTCCTACTATGGAAAAACTTAAACGGGAAAAATTGTTGTGTGCCACTCGTATTGCTGCCCTTTGGTGCAAGAAGAAGTTGTTTAGAGATAGGGGAATCAAACCTCTCTGGGTTTTAAAGCATTCACCTCCAATCAATCTAGCGTAGCGAGGGAGAACCACCACAAGTCGACATATATCTGATACTTAAAAGTTCCCCAGGCCGACTTTGTTTTAGCTTCTACCGATTAGTTTTGCTTGTGTTTGGATGTTCTGTGTGCTTCTATTATTATTGGTTAATTAATAGACAATTATGTAAACTTTATTATATAACAACTTAATACAGGTATTTGGTCCACCTTAAGGACGGTAAACAAAAGGACTAACGGAAGACAACTCAATTTCTGATATTTTGTTTTACCAAACCTTCTTATATTTCTGTTATTATCTGTTGTGTTAGAGTTTATCTTTCATAGGTGCGGCGATTCTTTGGCGGCGCGCATGATTTTCGATTCAAAATTAACGCCAATCTTATGGTATGCTCATTTCTAAGCATGGGTAACTTCTCCTTCCTAGCCCTTTTTGTTGATTTACTGTATATTATCTTTACTCGTGTTGCATAAATTAAATCTGGGGGAGGGAGAGTCACTTATCTTTACCCATTGCACATGCACATGGAATAGCATACTAGAAGTACTTTAATTTTAGTTTTATTTAGTATGGTTTCTTATTCATCGCAAATCACAACACCCATGATGGCGACGTTACAGGTTCATGATGACGTTGCTGAGGCGGCCTTTGATCCCCGATATAGAGAGTTTGTTGATTGGGACGATCATAGTCGCAAGCTTGAAGATGGGATACTACCGCGACATTCATCGCCAACGCCGCTACATGTTATGCACATCGTCTGTCATCGTCGTTACCCTCATATAAAATATATAATTATAAATTAAATATTTATAATTATATATTTTTAAGGATTTTATTTTAAGCATTTTATTTTCATGCATTATCCTATTGTATTTTTATTTCAAGTTATGATGGGTGCTTATAACCATCTTTGTATTTATATTTCATGAATGGTGGAGATTGAGTGGAGTTGCCTATAAAAGGCCATGCTTATGAAGAATTTACTAAGATGATGAAAAAAATATTGAAACCCTAAATTAATTTGAGAATTTCCCTCCTCCTCCTCCTCCTCCTCCTCCTTTCAATATTCGGTCACCTCTCTCTTGCTCTCTCCCTTTCACCCTAGCCTCCGGCCACCCTATATTCTCCTTCTCAAAATTCGGCCACCACCAACTCCTTCACTCCCTAATCAAGAACCCCCTCTCCTCTTCTTCTCTAAAGAAACCGGCCCCCTCTCTCCCTCCAAAAACCGAGTGCTAAGTATCTAGTATAATTGTCCAGACAAAAGTGCGTGTAGTATTAATCCCGTCAGACCCATTGGCCTGCTTCAATTTGGTACCAAATTGATGCAGGCCAATGGGTCTGACGGGAGTAAAACTACGCGCTCTTTGGTCCGGACAATTATACTAGATACTTAGCGTGCGATATCTCTCTCATACGCTACTGTTGAACTCATCCAGTTAGCGGCACAAACTTTAACAATGCACACGCAAAGGGACGCTACACATTTTTATAGATTGAACAAGGGCTATATGCCAATGTTCGCTCAAGTGACTAGAACCTACACAATCCGGACAATTAGCTATTCAGATTATTATTATCTGCAAGCATACACAAACCTAATAAGAGAATTTCCAGAATAAAATTAGCAATTTCAGCAAAGTATAAACGAATCCCAAAATTAATTAATATGGAGGAAAGCCAAAATCACTTGAACTCAAGGAGAAATCAAGGGTAATAAACCTGATTTCTTCTAGCATTCACGAGATCTACCCGGTCCAATTTATACGAAAATATTTGGAGAAATAAACGCTTGAAATTAAGATTTTATTAACGCACTAATTTCAATATAAATCTGGACCAATTACTAGCCTTCTAATCTACCAAATCTGTAAGAACCCCCCCTCCCGGATCCAAAACACGGAAGGAAGGGGGTCTTATGCCCGTAACAGCCGCCTTGCGGCAGCATTAGCACACGAGCTAACATGTACCACAAGACTCCTATTCCGCTGGTTACAATCAATATCAACTTACATATGCCAACCCAACCAAACTATAATAAAGAGAGAGAAGAAGTCAAATCCACACCAAGCATATATGTCCAAAGCACATCAAATAAGAGAAGCTAAACATGCTTCTACAATATCAGAGTACATCTATAAAATTGCCCAAACGGGCTACATCAGAGTCGCTCAACACTCACATCCATAACCGACGGTAGCGACGACACCGTCACATCAGGCCCTATCGTCCTGCTGCATAGTCTGCGGCTGCTGTACCTGCGGGGTGACCTCCTAAAAAGGAAGACGTAGCAACCGTTAGTCGAAAAGACTAAGTGGCTTCACATCCTCTCCCCTGGCGACTCCTCGGCACCGGGCGGAGAAAAGAGCAAAGGTACAAAGTATAACAAATAGTGTAACAGGTACAAGCAGGTGGTAATAGTACATGAATAACAATATTATAAACTAGCAATTCTACTTAAGCAATAGTAATTCAACAAGTACAAGTAACTACAACAAGAAAGTAACTTAACTTATAAGGATGCCCATACAAGCTTATAAGTTAAGGATCAGTTTACATAAAATAGCTCATCATATAGGAGTGCCCATACAAACTTATACGATGAGGATCTTGTTGTGCAATGTTATGAAATGATATGTATGCTATGTAATGACTCACCTATGATCACACACATGCAATTGCCATGTTGACACAGACTATAGTTCCCACTATTCGAGCAGGTAGCTAACCTCTCAGGCATCAACCGTCGTGGCCAGGCGGTGACAGTAGAGCGGGCATCTCTACTACTAGGCGGGTATCCACACTACTTCACCTAGGCCTCCGTATGCCTCAACGCTAAGAACACAACAACGGAGCCCACACGTACTATGGCCCAACAGAGTCTCGGGTAGATGTGCACTGAGAACGCAGCCCGAGCTAGCCTTCTGTGACCCGGAAGGGGCCTCAGAAGAAAGCACGAGGACACATCCTAACCGTTCACTTGGCACGGAAGGTGTAACACCCCAGATTTTGAGAAAGGGTCGATTTGCGTTTCTGGACAATTTTTGGTTTCTGGCAGGGGGCACACGGCCCAGGACACGGGCATGTCCCAGGCCATATCAGGCTGGAGTCGACGAATTGGCCGCGTAGTTGACACTTTGCGCTCGACAAAATGTTGAGTGAGGGCACAAGGCCTGCGACACGGGCGTGTCGCAGGGCATGTCGAGCCCGTGTCGACACTCGGCCCGGGGTGTCGACACTTTGCGCTCGACGAAGTGTCGAGTGAGGGAACACGGCCAGTGACACCGGCGTGTCGCAGGGCGTGTCGAGCCCGTGTCGACACTCGGCCCGGGGTGTCGACATTTTCGCTCGACTATGTGTCGAGACAAGGCACACGACATAGGATACGGGCGTGTCCAAGGCCGTGTGGGTCAGTCGACGGTGTTCACTCGACGAGTGTCGAGTGTCGAGACTGGGGCACACGGCCTGTGACACGGGCGTGTCACAGGGCGTGTCTCGCTTGGTCGACGATCTTCGCTCGGTGTTTTTCCACGGTGTTGACACAAAGGCTGTCTACGAGTGTCGATACTTGGTACACGGCTTGGGACACGGGCGTGTCACAGGCCGTGTCACTTCTCGGGTTATTTTCGGGGCCGTGTCGATGGAGGCACACGGCCGACCACACGGCCGTGTCAGTGGGGACACGGGTGTGTCGGGTCAAACACGGGCGTGTCGGATGCCCGTGTGCTGTTCCAGGCGCGTCGATTTGAGACGGCGAATGAGGCACACGGCCCTGGACACGGGCGTGTGTCAGGCCGTGTTCGGCCCAGGTCTTTTATTTTTCAGGCGGATCGTGGCCATTCTTTCCCTGATTTTAGGATCTGATGGTTCAGGACTGTTCTTGGGGGAGTTAAGTCCGAGAATAGGGTTGAAAACCCTCATTCTTCTCCAAGCTTTCTCTTACTAAAGATCTAGAGAGAAGTGAGAGCAAGGAAGAAGGAGAAGGAGGGTTTGGGCTGTAGGAGAGGTTTTGGTGCTCCAAATAGCGAGCTGAGTCCAGATCCGTGGAGGCTAGATCTTTGCGAAGGTTTTCATCTGGTTATTTTGCCATGGCAAGGAAGAGGAGTCGGAAGGTAACGACACATCTCCTCTCGGTCTTAGGATGCATGTCTTTAGCATCATTTCTTTTCTAGTTTTGGGCACCAAACACTCAAATGAGAGGGGTTTTAGGTCGCCAAGGTTCAAGAGGAACCCCCGGGTCGATTCAGTACGTCCCCGGCATGATTTGCATTAGAGATCCGCTCCGTTAGTGGATTAGGCATGGTGGGTGAAGCCGTAGTCGCGACCGTTAGTCCGACTCGGTGATGTTGCATACGAACATTAGGGATTCGTAGAGATTCCGTTGCGGCAAGATGCTGTTTATGATGCGGTGGTGTTTTCCCCTTTTTCTCAAATGAGTACGTGTAGTCGGAACCGGACAAGGTTAGCTCCTCGTGGAGGTAGATGGTTTCCTTGGTGGACAAGGTTAGCTCCGCATGAGTTGGAGATTGTTTCCTTGGTGCGCGGGAATGCTGCAGTACAAATGAGGGATTAGGGTGGATTTGTCTTTGTTTGTGATGTGCCAAGGCATGGCTATGTCTCCGTGGTCGGCTGGCTATCCTGTGACGTTCACGTCATGTGTGGAGAGTGTCCCAGCGAGACTAGTCCCCTTCCGTGAGACTGACGAGAATGCCAAGCATGGGGGCAAGCTCGGGCAATGATGCCATGAGCGGGTGGGGTCCGACAAGGCTTCTTAGAATCGGTCAGTTTGTGTTTGTTGGAATCCTGACATGAGACGTCAGAGCTTGTAGGCAAGCGCGGGTCTAAGACCTTGAGCAGGTGGGGCCTTTGCAAGAGTTCCATGTGGCGGCCTGTGCGCCGTTTGGGGGAATGGTGTTACCCCTTTGTTTGCGGCTTTATGCCAATGGGGAATCGATGAGTACCATATGATGTGATGATGTGCAAGATTCATACGAGATAGGGTGTCTTGGGTGAAACCCGGGTTGTTGCATACATGTTGCATAAGTAGGCCCTTTTTTTATTATATGCTCAACCCGTAGAGAACATGTATGATGTGTGTGACATCCAAGCCTGTTTCTGTAGTTGCTTTTATTGCTTATGATCATTGCATATGAAGTGCTAACTTGCAGGTTGGAGGGGTACCCCGGGGTCCGTTAGGGGCGGCCGGGAGGAGATGTGTTGTTACACAGTTTGAGGTCAGCCTTTGCTGACCCACGTTACTAATAAATTTTACAGGGCAAGGATCGCATGCAGGAGCTAGCTCGCCGGCCAGAAAGGCCTAAGCTTCATGAAGTGCTTTTCTCATTTTGTAGCTCTACTTATATGATGTTGTATGTTTGAGACTCATGTTGTCCGGCTTGCATGTCGAGGTAGACTAGGTGTGCTATGCACTTTCTTGACTGTTGTATTATTTGAGTTTGGACACTTGTTGTAAGGCCATAAGGCCATTATTATTACTCTTCTTGTAGTGGATAACTTCTAGTCTTGCTTATGTTTCCGCTGTGTTGTGCAAAGTGTTTTGAGTGTGGGTAGCTATATCAACTTATAATACTAAAGTTGTGGCGTCCGTATGTTGTGGGGACCCCGACCGGACCCATATTATACAGTCATTACAGGGGAGGTGTTACAATTTGGTATCAAAGCGAGGTTATATTCAAGGTCAATGAGTAGAGAAGTTATCCACATAAGAGTAACGCGGGACCATGAGTGTCCTTATGTTTAAGTCTTGAGATTTGAGACTGATTCCTTGTTTCTTGTTTTCTTGAAGAGTGCAAGCAACGAGGCGAGTATTTCGAGAGCAAGAGAGGAACTCTCGGCGAGCAGTACCACTGCTCCAGGTCTTTTGGGCACGGGTGTGAACCCGGCCGACTTCTGCCGCATGCATGCAGAAGCGATGGTGGCAGCCCAAGCTGCAGCGGCAGCTCAAGTAGCAACCCCTGCTACACCGGATACGGCGACGGCCGTGCCAGGAGGAGAAGCCAGGCGAGTGGAGCCTTTGGAGGAAAGGGTGGTTGTCGGACTTGGAGACCGACACATGAAGTATTTCCTGAGCTTCCATCCCCCGTCATTCAAGGGAATTGGTACACCAACGGATGCGGAGGACTGGTGGGTTAAAGTTCAAGAGCTTTTGAGGGCGGCAGAGACGGCAGAAGAAAATAAATCTGAGTATGCGGCGTTCATGTTGGAAGGGGACGCCAAGTTGTGGTGGGTGAGCCATAGCGGCCGCCAGTTCCCGGGACGCACCCCGTCGGTGGAGGAGTTTGGGGATGCTTTTCTTAAGAGGTACATTCCCATTTCGACATGGTTGGCCCTTCAGAGACAGTTTCTGCATTTAATGCAGCGAGACAAGACGGTGGATGAGTATGTACAGGAGTTCACCCGCTTGGGTCGTTACGCGGGAACGACGATGGCAGATGATGTAGAGAGGGATAACCTCTTCTACCAGGGGCTGAGGGAGAACCTGAGACAACCCCTCATTTCCATGAAGAGGGCTGGTTTTAATGAACTAGTTGAGGCTGCCAGGATGTTGGAGAGCGATCTGGAGCGAACCCAGCATCGTAAGGATTTTACTCCGAAGCAAGGGGAAGGGAAGCCTTCCCAATCCCATGGAAAGTCTGAAGGGAGTAGGTGCAGGAATAAGCCTGACACATCCAGGTCCGGTGAGAAGAGCAAGTGGATGCCTGGAGGTTCACACTTTAGGGGACCGCCGACGTGCTACAACTGCGGTAAGGTGGGGCATATAGCTCGTGTTTGTCCCCAAGTAGGAGCGGGGCAAGAGGCATGGCAGGAGCAGACTGTGCGCTCCGGCCCCAGTGCTGCAGAGAAAGGGAAGATGGCGGAGTCGAGCGCTTCTCGGTTCCAACCGATGCAACCAAGGGCTTACAACCTTGGACAGCAAGAAGCGATCCGCCAAACCGATGTGGTGACAGATATGAAGAAAATTTAAGTTTAAATTTTGTGCTTCATACTTTTAGACTTTTGTGTGATGTCTATGTTGTAAGCTTCGTGTTAGTTTCTGGATACCCCGCCAGGGTATTGTTTGATACGGGAGCATCACACTCCTTTCTCGCGGAGAGCTTCATCCGGAGAATAGGAGTTGGGTCTTTCTCGTCGGGAGCAGAGCTGAAAATGCGCATGCCCAATGGGTCATCCATGACCACCGGGGCCAGAGGGCGCATCTGTTGGGAGCTGAACGGAGTGGACTTCGTTTTGGTAGCAGCGATTTTACCATTGGTTGAGTTCAATGTCATTTTGGGCATGGACTGGCTTGCAGAGCAGCGTGCCAGTATTGACTGCCTATCTAAGGTAGTGACCCTCAGGAGCAAAGGGCAGGCAGATGTCAAATTTGAGGGACTTTGTGGGGTGGCCTGTTCCCTTATTTCGGTCATACAGTTGGTGCGGGCGGTTAACCAGGGTTGTGTAGCGCTTGTAGCGTTATTGGAGGTTCGTCTCTCCCAGCTGTCTATTGAGGAAGTGCCCGTAGTAGCAGAGTTCAAGGATGTGTTTCCGGATGAACTTCCTGGAGCGCCTCCTTGGAGGGAGATCGAT
This sequence comes from Platanthera guangdongensis, assembly GCA_039583875.1. Classification (NCBI taxonomy): domain Eukaryota; kingdom Viridiplantae; phylum Streptophyta; class Magnoliopsida; order Asparagales; family Orchidaceae; genus Platanthera; species Platanthera guangdongensis. The sequence goes on along the minus strand of CM077156.1, from coordinate 119,185,298 downwards.
TTCTCGATCGAGTTAGTGCCGGAGGCTAGGCCGGTGTCACGTACTCCGTTTAGGATGACACCAAAGGAATTGGATGAAATTAAAGTACAGTTACAGGAATTGTTGGAGCAAGGGTATATCAGACCCAGTTCTTCACCGTGGAGCGCGCCGGTGTTGTTTGTAAAGAAGAAAGACGGTAGTATGCGGCTATGCATAGACTACCGAGAGTTGAATAAATTGACCGTCAAGAATAAGTATCTGATTCCTCGGATAGACGACTTGTTCGACCAATTGGTGGGGTCAGCGGTTTATTCAAAATTGGACTTGAAGTCAGGCTATTATCAGCTGCGAATTCGGGATGAGGACATACCTAAGACTGCCTTTGGTACAAGGTATGGACACTTTGAGTTTACGGTGATGCCGTTCGGGCTGACGAACGCACCATCTATGGTCATGGATCTTATGAATCGAGTATTTCGGGAATACTTGGATTCTTTTGTGGTTGTCTTCATTGATGATATCTTGGTGTATTCCAAATCGGAAGTGGAGCATGAGACCCACTTGAGAGTGGTCTTGCAAGTGTTGAGGGAGAATCAGTTGTATGCAAAGTTCTCCAAGTGCGAGTTCTGGTTAGAGAAGGTGGCATTTTTGGGCCACGTGATTAGTGGGGATGGGGTGGCAGTGGATCCAACAAAAGTGGAAGCCATCAGAGATTGGCCGGTTTTGAGGACCGTGGCGGAGGTCCGAAGTTTTCTTGGACTAGCCGGGTATTACAGGAGGTTCGTGGAGAATTTTTCGTGGATAGCTCTACCCCTCACCTCACTCACTCGTAAAGATCATAAGTTTATGTGGACTCAAGAGTGCAATCAAGCATTTGAGACACTGAAGGAGAGACGGATGATGGCTCCAATCCTAAGTCTACCGCAAGGGACCGAGGGATTTCAGATCTTCAGTGACGCATCGGGATGCGGTTTGGGCTGCATTTTGGTGCAACATGGCAAGGTGATAGCTTTTGGGTCTAGACAGCTGAAGCCTCATGAGCTGAATTACCCCGTCCATGACTTGGAGTTGGCGGCGGTAATTTTCGCGTTGAAAATATGGCGGCATTATGTTTATGGTGCAAAGGTGGAGATCTTCACGGATCATAAAAGCCTGAAGTACCTCTTGGATCAAAAGGACTTGAACATGCGGCAACGCAGGTGGGTTGAGTTTCTTGGAGACTACGAAGTGGCGATTCTGTATACGCCAGGTAAAGCCAATTTGGTGGCGGATGCCTTGAGTAGAAAGTACTCGGGGCAAGGGAATTGGATCGAAGCTCATGATGAGCGGTTGGTACGGGAATGGGAGTCCCTTGGTTTGGAGTGTGTTGCGAGAGGCGAGTCCAGCATGGCTCGGTTGAACTGGATTGAAGTGCAGAACGACTTGACCGATCGCATTCGGGAAGCGACTCGGTTGGATATGGGGTTTCAACCATTTGTGTTGGAGGCGCAATCGGGCGAGAGTAGCGCCTGGGAGATGATTGATGGGATTCTGAGGAAGGACGGAAGGGTTTGTATACCGCAGTTCGGCAAATTTCGTGAGGAGTTGATGTTTGAGGCTCACTTCACAAAGTACTCCATTCACCCGGGCAGTACGAAGATGTACTTGGATATGAAGAAATCCTTTTTGTGGCCGGGGCTGAAGCGGGACGTAGCTTTGTATGTGAATCGTTGCCAAACTTGTGGCTTGGTGAAGGCCGAGTGTCAGAAGCCGGGCGCGTTCCTGAAACCCCTTCCAATCCCTGAATGGAAATTTGATGATATCTCCATGGACTTTGTACATGGTCTGCCTAGATCGCAGCAGGGTAATGATGCTATTTGGGTGATCGTGGACCGCTTAACCAAGGTGGCCCACTTCATCCCAAACCGGAAAGAGGACAGCGTGGAGAAGCTGGAGTTGTATGTTCGCAACATTGTGCGACTGCATGGGATTCCTAAGATCATAGTCAGCGATCGAGATGGACGGTTTACGTCCAAGGACTGGAGATTGGTTCAGAGGAGTTTGGGCACGAAGCTAAAGTTCAGTACGGCATTCCATCCTCTAACTGACGAGCAAACTGAAAGAACGAACCGTACTGTGGAGGATATGTTGAGAATGTGCGTTCTTGACTTCGGCAAGAAGTGGGAGGATCACCTCTTCATGGTGGAATTCGCGTACAATAACAGTTATCAAGCAAGTATAAAAATGGCGCCATACGAAGCTTTGTATGGGAAACGGTGTCGAACACCGATGTCTTGGGCAAAGGCGGGAGACACCAAAATTTTGGGAAAAGAGGTGGTAGTTGACGCTTGTGAGTTGGTACGGACCATTCAAGAGCGTATGAAGGTGGCGCAAGACCGGCAAGCAAAATACCTTAATGCTCGTCACAGGAAGTTGGAGTTTGCGGTAGGTGATTGGGTCTATTTGAAGATCAAGCCGTTCAAGGGCGTCTCACGGATTCGCCGACTCAAGAAGTTGAGTCCAAGGTTTTTGGGGCCTTTTGAAGTTGTTGAACGGGTGGGAGAAGCAGCCTATCGGTTGGCGTTGTCTGCGGAGCTGAGTGGATTGCATGACATCTTACATGTCTCTGCCTTGAGGAAAGCCTTTGTGGAGGCTAGTGTGGTGATCGTGCCGGCATCAGTGCCAATTGAGTAAGACTTGAGGACGCGAGTCCGTCCAATCGTTATATAGGATTCGGAGACTCGGCAGTTGCAGAATAAAGAGGTTAAACTCGTGAGAGTCCGATGGGACAACTGCGGTCGTGAGGAGCAATCTTGGGAACGAGAGCAAGCCATGCTAGAAGAGTATCCAGAACTCTTCATTTCAGGTACAATTTAAGTTTTTGTCCCTTTTGTTTTGTAATTTCGGGACGAAATTCTGTTAAGGGGGGAGAGTTGTAACACCCCAGATTTTGAGAAAGGGTCGATTTGCGTTTCTGGACAATTTTTGGTTTCTGGCAGGGGGCACACGGCCCGGGACACGGGCGTGTCCCAGGCCATGTCAGGCTGGAGTCGACAACTTGGCCGCATAGTCGACACTTTGCGCTCAACGAAATGTCGATTGAGGGAACACGACCTGCGACACGGGCGTGTCGCAGGGCGTGTCGAGCCCGTGTCGACACTCGACCCGGGGTGTCGACACTTTGCGCTCGACGAAGTGTCGAGTGAGGGCACACAGCCTGCGACACGGGCGTGTCGCAGGGCGTGTCGAGCCCGTGTCGACACTCGGCCCGGGGTGTCGACACTTTGCACTCGACGAAGTGTCGAGTGAGGGCACACGGCCGGCGACACGGGCGTGTCGAGCCCGTGTCGACACTCGGCCCGGGGTGTCAACATTTTTGCTCGACTATGTGTCGAGACAAGGCACACGGCCTAGGACACGGGCTTGTCCAAGGCCGTGTGGGTCAGTCGACGGTGTTCACTCGACGAGTGTCGAGTGTCGAGTGTCGAGACTGGGGCACACAGCCTGTGACACGGGCGTGTCACAGGGCGTGTCTCACTTGGTCGACGATCTTCGCTCGACCTTTTTCCGCGGTGTCGACACAAAGGCTGTCGACGAGTGTCGATACTTGGTACACGGCGTGGGACACGGACGTGTCCCAGGCCGTGTCACTTCTCGGGTTGTTTTCGGGGCCGTGTCGATGGAGGCACACGACCGACCACACGGCCATGTCAGTGGGGACACGGGCGTGTTGGGTCGAACACGGGCGTGTCAGATGCCCGTGTGCTGTTCCAGGCGCATCGATCTAGAGAGAAGTGAGAGAAAGGAAGAAGGAGAAGGAGGGTTTGGGCTGTAGGAGAGGTTTCGGTGCTCCAAATTGCGAGCCGAGTCCAGATCCGTGGAGGCTAGATCTTTGTGAAGGTTTTCATCCGGTTATTTTGCCATGACAAGGAAGAGGAGTCGGAAGGTAACGGCACTTCTCCTCTCGATCTTAGGATGCATGTCTTTAGCATCATTTCTTTTCTAGTTTTGGTCACCAAACACTCAAATGAGAGGGGTTTTGGGTCGCCAAGGTTCAAGAGAAACCCCCGGGTCGATTGAGTCCGTCCCCGACATGATTTGCATTAGATATCCGCTCCGTTAGTGGATTAGGCATGGTGGGTGAAGCCGTAGTCGCGACCGTTAGTCCGACTCGGTGATGTTGCATACGAACTTTAGGGATTCGTAGAGATTCCGTTGCTGCAAGATGTTGTTTGTGATGTGGTGGTGTTTTCCCCTTTTTCTCGAATGAGTACGTGTAGTCGGAACCGGACAAGGTTAGATCCTCATGGCGGTAGATGGTTTCCTTGGTGGACAAGGTTAGCTCCGCATGAGTTGGAGATGGTTTCCTTGGTGCGCGGGAATGCTGTAGTACAAATGATGGATTAGGGTGGATTTGTCTTGGTTTGTGATGTGCCAAGGCATGACTATGTCTCCGTGGTCGGCTGGCTATCCTGTGACGTTCACGTCATGTGTGGAGAGTGTCCCGGCGAGACTAGTCCCCTTCTGTGAGACTGACGAGAATGCCAAGCATGGGGGCAAGCCCAGGCAATGAGGCCATGAGCGGGTAGGGTCTGGCAAGGCTTCTTAGAATCGGTCAGTTTGTGTTTGTTGGAATCCTGACATGAGACGTCAGAGCTTATAGGCAAGCCCGGGTCTAAGACCTTGAGCGGGTGGGGCCTTTGCAAGAGTTCCATGTGGCGGCCTGTGCACCGTTTGGGGGAATGGTGTTACCCCTTTGTTTGCGGCTTTATGCCAATGGGGAATCGATGAGTACCCATATGATGTGATGATGTGCTAGATGCATACGAGATAGGGTGCCTTGTGTGAAACCTGGGTTGTTGCATACATGTTTGTTGGGTACATTGGAATAAATGTATCTGATTTGAAAAGCCTCACCCTACTCAATGATATACATCAAGGTGTATTTGATGTATTTTTAGTTACCTTGTGCAGGTTAAGTATTTGCAGGGAAAGCATTAAAAGTTTCTAAGTCCATGTGTCGACACCTAGAAGAAAAGTGTCGGCACTTAAAAAGGCTTGTGTCGATACTTGGAGTAATTGTGTCGACACCAGGAATGCAGAGTCGACACCAGTAGGAAAGTGTCGACACATATAGGCTGTGTCGACACTCAATGAAGAAATGTCCAAAGAAGCTGTGTCGACACTTAGAAGCAGTGTCGACACCCAGAGGAACTTTGTCGACATTAGAAAGTGTCGACACTAGGAGGCTGTGTCGACACTCAGCAAAACTTCAACAAAGTTCAAGTACAAGTGTCGACACTAGGAGGTTGTGTCGACACTCAGCAAACTTCAACAGAGTTTAAGTACAAGTGTCGACATAATGAAGAATGTGTCGACACACAGCAAAAGTCTCAACACATGAAAAAAGTGTCGACACTAGGAGGCTGTGTCGACACTCAGCAAATTTCAATGAAGTCTAAGTACAAGTGTCGACACAAAGGAGATGTGTCGACACTCAGCAAAAGTATCAACACAGAAGGCATGTGTCGACACCAAGAAGATGTGTCGACACTTAACAAGTTCAACACAAGAAGATGTGTCGACACAAAGGAGTTGTGTCGACACTTACAATAAATCAACTAAGTATCAAAGAAGAAGGACTTGTGTTGACACACAGGATCAGTGTCGACACATGTTGAAGAAGCAGTGTCGAGAAGCAGATTCTACTACACAAGGAGTTGTGTCGACACCATGAAGGCTAGTGTCGACACTTAGTCTACTTGTGTCAACACTTAGTCTATAAGTGTCGACACTTAAAGACTGACTGTCTCGACACTTTCAGACAGTTACAAAGAATTCAAGAAGTGACTGGATGACTTGACAGCTGCCATTCCAGCCGGTCTACTGCAACTGTTAGAGCTGTCAGAATGCTGTTAGGAACCGGATCAGCCGGTGTCACAACCCGCATTTTCTCATTTGTAATAATAAATCAGAGCACGAGAAAACTACGAGCTGTGATGCCACGTCAAGTAGGGGATAACTGCTGACGCTCAGGCAACACTCTAAACCTTCAAATCATAAGTTAAAATGAATAGAAAACTGATTTTTAAATTAATTGGCTGTATCCCTCGACTCAGTGGATCAGATAGTCCACGATTTGAAAACTATTTTTATACGTAGCGGAAAAATACTTCATTTATGCTAAACATCCTAAAAGAGCGCATAAGCGTCCTAAGAGGACAACTTACGCTGTGCAAGACCCTAGATTTTCAATTTATCATATTTATAAGGAAAAACCATCTTTTTACGCATTGGAAAATAGAGTTTGAGCTTTTATAAAACATGCTGATCATGCAATACATATAGTAGTTCTATTATAGGGTTTAAAGTAACTAGCAACCTAGCATAAAACATTCCCAGAGAGCAAGTGAAACTACCACAAAACAGGTAAACTAGCAGCTAAGCAAATACTTAATATCACAAAGGAAAATCACCAACGAGCGTCAACAACCTGACACGAACTCGCTGGTGAGCATGTATGTCTGTACTACTACAAGGCTAAAGAACTACCTCGACAAGCGAGGAAAACACTGCCAAAGCGCAGTCCACAGAGAAACTCCTGAAACTAGCCGCACAGCCGGCTACAGACCTGAACCTGAGGCATTCAAAAGAAGAACACCTCAGCAAGAAATAATGAAACAAGTGGCAAAGAAGCATCAGATAATAATTGAATAAAAGGAACAGAAAGAAAAAGGGTTACCAACCCTGCAAGAGTAAATGCCGAAAAACTCAGCTAAAGAATTCAAAAGAGGACAAAATGCAGGTGTAATAATCAGTAAAGTGAGAGAAATGCAACAAGTACAGAAACGTACCAAACTCCGCTCAAGCCTGCAGAGACAGAAGGAAACCAATATGCATCAAATGAACAGTAAGAAGGAACTAACAGTCCTAAACTTGTAAATCATTAGCACTGGCACAAATCCCAAACCTGTGTCGGAGACTAAGAACAGTCACAACCGAACAACCAGGTCCAGGTGTCTCAAGAGTACTAAAGGGGCCGCCACAGGGTCCACACACATAGAGTTCCAACCTCTTACAGGAACCCAAAAAAAATATCCAAAGGAGGGAATGGTGGTGGCCACGGCTCGAACTCCCCTGATACCATACTCCTTCAGAAACCCAGCTACCACATGCTAAGGATCCACGATTCGGCGCCAAAACTAGCCGACAACACCACTTAGAAACTACCAAGTTCTACAACCAAAACCCGCCGAATATTTCCCCCTACCCGCCGATTTATTTTCCCCTACCCGCCGAGTTATTTTCCCCTACCCGCCGAGTACAACTAAAAAAATAAAACCGATAACTTCCTAGTTTAGGCCAACCACGAGCCCTAAGCTAGGAACATTCCAATTTCACCTATTCTACGACAAGGAGAAAAGAATAATACAACAAAAATGCAACTCATGGAGACACGCAAGAGGGGAGAAATCCACTTGCCTCAAATCGACCTTGAAAACGTCACCCAAAATACTCCACCACGTAGATCCGTCCAAGAGGGGACACGCGGAGACGAGATCTACGAAAAAACGGACAACCGGGGTTAGGGCCGAAAAAAACTATGGCGAAACGGTCACCGAAACGGGAAAAGCTTACCGCGATCCCGAAGCTCTCGCCAAGAGCTTTCCAACGCCGCGATCGGATCGAAATTCCGTCCACCGGATCGGCGGTGGCGGCCGCCGAAAGATTCGCGGACGAAAGGTTCGCACTCGCAAAAAAAAAGTCGCACAGGGGGGGGGGGGGGGGGGGGCTGCTGTTCGGGGAAGAAGAAGGCTTAACTTTAACTTATATATATATATATATATATAATTAATAATAATAATAATAATAATATAATATTAATAATAATATAATATACTTAATAATTATTATTAAAAAAAAAAACCTAAGGATCGGTGAGAATTCTCACCGAACACTGGATTCGGTGAGAATTCTCACCGAACACAGGTTTCGGTGAGAATGATTGAATCATTCTCACCGATTTTTTTTATTTCTTTTTTTTTATTATTATTTTATTTCTTTATATAAATAATTATATATACATAATATATACATAATAATAGATATAACCTTATACCGTTACGGAGGGCCAAACGCGCGCCGACACGAACGAAATTCGCACCGTAAGCGAATGACGACGCTACGAATCCAACGGCGAAGTCGAAATCGAATTCCGACGCACCGTTTTCGAGATAATAATTTCTAAAGTTAACGGCGTACGCGAAAACATACAAACTACGATCGCGCGCCGAGGCTCCAAAAATGCTCGGAACGCGACGAAACTTGACGAGCAAGTCTAAAATTAGCCGATCTAAATTCCTAATATAAAATTTTCCACTCCCGACGCAAATCCCAAAATTTGGCCGGTCAAACCTAACGAACGCGAAACGCGCTAACAACAAAGTCGGTAACAAAATCCGACGAACAAAACTCGGGCAAAAACTCCCGAAGCCAAAACACAAGCATTCCCCAAGAGGCTCCACCGAGTCACCAAACAGACTCCGGCTCGCTAGGGAATCTTGCTACCAGGCATCACCAAGCCACACAGGGAACCTAAAGAGCTAAAAGCACGCTCTAACAACGTCACACGACCAACACGCGCTAACAAAACGCTATGACGTCATAATACGTCAAATAAGAAATTAAATAAATCACTGGAAAATCGGGGGCGTTACAGTCACTCCCCCTAAAAGAAAGTTTCGCCCCGAAACTTTACGCACAAAACACTTCTACCAAAGAGGAAAAGAAGATAACCAAGGGTTATCGAATGCTTACCGAGCACAGCTAGGAGAACAAATGAGGATGCGCCTCCCTCATAGCTGACTCCAGCTCCCAAGTCGCGCTCTCCACGTCTTGGTTTCTCCACAGAATCTTTACCATCGGTATTGTCTTTCTCCGCAACACTCGATCTTGCACATCCAGAACACGAATAGGAACTTCCACGTAGGAAAGGTTAGGCTCCAACTGGGGCACTGCATCCAGCACTTGTCTGTCACTTAGCACACACCTCCGCAGTTGGCTCACGTGAAAAACATTGTGCACGCCAGGAAAATTTGCGGGCAATTTCAACTTGTAGGCTGACACACCAATCCGCTCCACAATTTCAAATGGTCCCACATACCTCGGGTCCAACTTATGGTTCTTACCGAACCTCTTCACTCCAACCATCGGGGAAACCTTAAGGAATACCATGTCCCCCACAGAAAATTCCAAAACGGACCTACGCCGATTGGCGTTCTTCTCGTATCGCTCTTGAGCTATCCGAAGCTTCTCTCGAATAAGCTTTACAGAGACTTCCATTTCTTCTAAGGCATCTGGACCTAACATCGGCCTCTCACCAACCTCAGCCCAAAATAGAGGAGTTCTACATCGTCTTCCATATAACGCTTCGAAAGGAGCCATTTGCAGACTCTCTTGATAACTGTTATTGTATGCGAACTCCATCAACCTCAAGCGTTCATCCCACGCTCCTCCGTGGTCTAATATATAACAACGGATCATATCTTCCACAATCTGATTAACACGCTCCGTTTGACCATTGGTCTGTGGATGATATGCGGTAGAATATCTCAAGTCAGTTCCCAATCCTTCTTGAAGGCTCTTCCAGAAACGAGACGTAAACCTGGAGTCTCGATCTGATACTATACTTACGGGTACTCCATGTAATCTGATAACTTCATTCAAATATAGCTCCGCTATCCTTTTCATCGAGTAACCAATCTGAAAGGGTACGAAGTGCGCACACTTTGTTAATCTATCAACAATCACCCAAACAGAGTCATGCCCTCGGGGAGATCTCGGCAAACCAGTAATGAAATCCATTGAGATACTCTCCCACTTCCAAGTTGGAATCTCTAAAGGTGCTAACTTTCCACCAGGCCTTCCGTGATCAGCCTTAACTCTTTTGCATGTAAAACACTCTGACACAAACCTTGCAATGTCACCCTTCATCCCAATCCACCAGCCAATCTGTTTCAAGTCCTTATACATTTTTGTAGACCCTGGATGGTAGGCCACACTTGAACCATGTGCCTCACTGCACAACTTATCTCGAATATCTCGAAAATTGGGGACGCAAAATCTACCGCAGTACTTTAGAGTACCCGCGTCATCGATCGAAAAGTCAGGCAGCTCCCCCTTCTCAGTTCTATTATGAAAGTGCAGTAGATCATGATCGTCCTTTTGATGAAGCCTCGTAAGAGAAATCCATGAAGGCTCAGACACTTCCAAACTGCTTGGCGAGTCACATCTACCAACTGAAATATCCATTAAAAGAAACTCTTCTACCAACAACTCAGTGGAGAGATTGAAAATTTTCCCTGTCTTCCTGCTTAAGGCGTCGGCTACCACGTTAGCCTTACCCGGATGGTATAGGATCTCCACTTCATAATCAGCCACATACTCTAACCATCTGCGCTGGCGCAAGTTCAACTCCTTTTGAGTGAAAACGTACTTCAAACTCTTATGATCTGTATAAATCTTGCACTGCGCGCCATACAACAAGTGTCTCCATAATTTCAATGCATAAATAACTGCTGCGAATTCCAAGTCATGCGTAGGGTAGTTCCTTTCATGAATCTTAAGCTGTCTTGACCCATACGCAATCACTTTTCCTTCTTGCATCAGCACACAACCAAGACCCACGTGGGAAGCGTCCACGTAAACGGACATAGTCTAATCCTTCCGTAGGCAATGTCAATATCGGAGCAGTGCACAGTCTATTCTTTAGCTCTTGGAACGCTTCTTCGCACTTATCGCTCCACACAAATGCTGCATTCTTCTGCGTCAATTTGGTCAATGGCGCAGATAACGTAGAGAAACCTTCTACGAATCTCCTGTAGTAGCCAGCCAACCCTAGGAAGCTCCTTATTTCTTTGGGTGTGGCAGGCCTCGTCCATTCCATAACTGCGGCTATCTTTTCTGGGTCGACAGAGATTCCGTTCTTGTTAACCACATGACCCAGGAAAGAAACCTGAGGCAACCAGAACTCGCATTTACTTAGCTTGGCGAACAACTTATGGTCCCTCAAGGCAGACAAAACTAGACGCAAATGTTGGTCATGCTCCTCAACATTGCGTGAATACACCAACACATCGTCTATAAATACGACCACAAACTTGTCCAGAAAGTCCTTGAAGACCCTGTTCATCATGTCCATGAAAGCAGAAGGTGCGTTGGTCAAACCGAACGACATCACCAAAAATTCAAAATGTCCATGTCTGGAACGGAAGGCAGTCCGCGGTATATCTGATTCACGGATCCTTAACTGGTGGTAGCCCGAACGAAGGTCAATCTTAGAGAACACGGCGCTGCCTCGCAGTTGATCAAACAAATCGTCTATCCTCGGCAACGGATACCTATTCTTGATCGTTACCTTATTTAGCTCTCTATAATCGATGCACAACCTCATCGATCCATCCTTTTTCTTGACGAACAAAACGGGAGCACCCCAAGGCGAAGAACTCGGCCTTATAAATCCGTTCTCAAGCAACTCGTCTAACTGGATACGCAACTCCTCCAGTTCGCGTGGGGCCATCCGGTAAGGCGCCTTGGCAATAGGACGCGTACCTGGCTCCAAATCTATAACAAACTCCACGTCTCGATCAGGCGGGAGACCAGGAAGATTAGCTGGAAAGACATCAGAATAATCACGAACCACCGGGATCTCCTCCAAACACGGCAAACTAACCTTGGTTTCTAAAACCGAAACCAAACAAGCAAAACATCCGGAATCTACAAGCTTCCGAGCACATACCGCCGATATAGTCGGAGAATCCTGGCGCGGATAACCGTAAACACTCCCGGGCTGACCGTTGTCCATCCTGAAGTCCAAGCGTTTACCCTTGCATTGGATCACAGCATCATATCTGGACAACCAGTCCATGCCTAGGATCACATCGAAGTCTTCCAGATCTAACAGCTTCAAATCAGCAAACGCGAGGAAATCGCCTAACAAAATTGGACAACTCTGGATACCCTGGTCCGAAACTACAGATTCGCCTGAAGGAAACTTGACACAGAACGCATCACCAACACGATCGAGATCCAACCGGTAACGCTCTACGAAGGCCCTAGCCACAAATGAGTGGGTAGTGCCGGAATCGAACAGAACACGCGGCCAGCGGTTCTTTACCTTAAATCGTCCTATAAAATTGCACACGTGACTAAGGAAGCGAACGCTCAAAACTATAACTATGAGCTAAACATTAGAACTAGGGAAGAATCTAACCTGATATCACTTGCGTGGACGTCTGAGCTTCGTCCATAGAGACCACGTTCAACTTTCCTTTTCCCTTGTCCACTCGCTGCGGCGGCGGCAAGGCCTGAAGAGGAACTGGCTGCAGAGTAAGTTGAGTCTGCGGGCACTGATACTTGAGATGGCCCACTTGACCGCACAAGAAACAACTTCTAGTCTTCTTCCAGCAATGGGCATCATCGTGCCCCGGCTTCTTGCATACCGAACAAAGCAAATCTTTCTTTTGGACACCTTGGATCGCATGAATCTGCTCTTTCTTTTGAGCTCCTAACCTTTGATAACATCTTTCCAATGGATGGCCCGGTCGGCCACAGAAACTGCATACCTCCTTGTTTCTCTTCCTCGGAGCAGCGTTAGGGACCTGAGCACTCTTACCCTCATCAGATTTTCTTTTATCCTTCCTCAGTTGTTGACCTCGATTCTTGGCATTATCAATTGCCTCTACCTTTAAGGCAGCTTCCACCATACCAGCATAACTTGAGGTCGCATAGGCACTTGCTAATTGCTGGACGTCACTCCTTAGCCCAGCCAGAAATCGCTTGCTTCTATTTTCGTCGGAACTCACCAAGTCTGGGGCAAATCGGCTTAGCTTACTAAACTCGATTTCGTACTCGCTAACCGTGAGCTGCCTCTGCTTTAAGTGCAGGAAATCATTCATCAGACGGTCCCTCTCGACCGATGGCAGAAACTTGTTCAGAAGTAGCTCCTTAAAGGACTCCCAGGAACACCCGTCCTTCAGACCTTCTTTCTCCCTCAGCCACCAGCCCTTCGCCAACCCCTTGAGCTGATATGCGGCTAACATCACCTTCTGGTCATCAGTGATCCCGGAGTATGAGAACATCTCCTCGATTGATATCATCCAATCGTCTAAGACCATGTAATCTGCCTTGCCATCATACGTCGGAGGCCTAAGTCGCTGAAACTGAGAAATAAAGGTCATCTCTGGTGGCACCACGACCGGGGGCACCAGAGGAGCGGGGGGAACAGGGACAGCTTGACCTACAACAGGGTCCTGAACTCTCGGAATCTGCCCTGCCACAACTGCTATCAAGGACTGGACCTGAGACTGCAAATCCACTACTTGCTTTGACAAGGCTTCATTGCTTTGTCTCAGACCTTCTATCACTGCGCTGCTCTGCGCACCTGATGATTCTCCCTCCGACTGGGGAGTCAACCTTGTCGAAGGACGCCTCGACATTCTAATGGAACAACGAAACACTAATTAGACACCTAGCCCACCCACTAGAACCAAACAACATAGTACAAACAATACATACTTAAGTACTTGCTCATGCTGCTAACTTGCTCTGGGATTTTTTTGTAATGATGATATGCTTATCCTACGATGATTCACTATCATCCAACTAACTCTTGTGCCTAGATCGGGAATGCATGAATTTATATTCTTTTTGACTCAAAATCATGTGTGTACACATGTCATCCTGCAAATCTTTAGCTTGACACGTTGTGCTTATGCAATGTTATGCTATGCATGATTGTGCTATGCATTCTAAAAAGGCCCTAATGCATGTTATGAGCGGCGTACACATGAAAATGTTATGCATCCCATACTACATAACATTTCCATGCAACGAAAAGGAAAACGTGCTAGCCGCATTCATGTGGTGAGGTTATGCATCGCATACTACATAACCCTCACATGTTGCCTCCTATGGTGGATCCATATACAAACACATATTATGCATCCCATACTACATAATATGCCTCGTATACTTCATGTCATGCTATGAGTGTAGTGTTCGTGCTTTAGCCAAGACGTGCTGATGACATATCAGTGTGTGTATGGTATGATTCTAAACACCTAACACTTACAGGGACAGGTTGCCCGACAATTTGTCAAGCAACCTCCCTCTGATACCAACTGTCACAACCCGCATTTTCTCATTTGTAATAATAAATCAGAGCACGAGAAAACTACGAGCTGTGATGCCACGTCAAGCAGGGGATAACTGCTGACGCTCAGGCAACACTCTAAACCTTCAAATCATAAGTTAAAATGAATAGAAAACTGATTTTTAAATTAATTGGCCGTATCCCTCGGCTCAGTGGATCAGATAGTCCACGGTTTGAAAACTATTTTTATACGTAGCGGAAAAATACTTCATTTATGCTAAACATCCTAAAAGAGCGCATAAGCGTCCTAAGAGGACAACTTACGCTGTGCAAGACCCTAGATTTTCAATTTATCATATTTATAAGGAAAAACCATCTTTTTACGCATTGGAAAATAGAGTTTGAGCTTTTATAAAACATGCTGATCATGCAATACATATAGTAGTTCTATTATAGGGTTTAAAGTAACTAGCAACCTAGCATAAAACATTCCCAGAGAGCAAGTGAAACTACCACAAAACAGGTAAACTAGCAGCTAAGCAAATACTTAATATCACAAAGGAAAATCACCAACGAGCGTCAACAACCTGACACGAACTCGCTGGTGAGCATGTATGTCTGTACTACTACAAGGCTAAAGAACTACCTCGACAAGCGAGGAAAACACTGCCAAAGCGCAGTCCACAGAGAAACTCCTGAAACTAGCCGCACAGCCGGCTACAGACCTGAACCTGAGGCATTCAAAAGAAGAACACCTCAGCAAGAAATAATGAAACAAGTGGCAAAGAAGCATCAGATAATAATTGAATAAAAGGAACAGAAAGAAAAAGGGTTACCAACCCTGCAAGAGTAAATGCCGAAAAACTCAGCTAAAGAATTCAAAAGAGGACAAAATGCAGGTGTAATAATCAGTAAAGTGAGAGAAATGCAACAAGTACAGAAACGTACCAAACTCCGCTCAAGCCTGCAGAGACAGAAGGAAACCAATATGCATCAAATGAACAGTAAGAAGGAACTAACAGTCCTAAACTTGTAAATCATTAGCACTGGCACAAATCCCAAACCTGTGTCGGAGACTAAGAACAGTCACAACCGAACAACCAGGTCCAGGTGTCTCAAGAGTACTAAAGGGGCCGCCACAGGGTCCACACACATAGAGTTCCAACCTCTTACAGGAACCCAAAAAATATATCCAAAGGAGGGAATGGTGGTGGCCACGGCTCGAACTCCCCTGGTACCATACTCCTTCAGAAACCCAGCTACCACATGCTAAGGATCCACGATTCGGCGCCAAAACTAGCCGACAACACCACTTAGAAACTACCAAGTTCTACAACCAAAACCCGCCGAATATTTCCCCCTACCCGCCGATTTATTTTCCCCTACCCGCCGAGTTATTTCCCCCTACCCGCCGAGTACAACTAAAAAAATAAAACCGATAACTTCCTAGTTTAGGCCAACCACGAGCCCTAAGCTAGGAACATTCCAATTTCACCTATTCTACGACAAGGAGAAAAGAATAATACAACAAAAATGCAACTCATGGAGGCACGCAAGAGGGGAGAAATCCACTTGCCTCAAATCGACCTTAAAAACGTCACCCAAAATACTCCACCACGTAGATCCGTCCAAGAGGGGACACGCGAAGACGAGATCTACGAAAAAACGGACAACCGGGGTTAGGGCCGAAAAAAACTATGGCAAAACGGTCACCGAAACGGGAAAAGCTTACCGCGATCCCGAAGCTCTCGCCGAGAGCTTTCCAACGCCGCGATCGGATCGAAATTCCGTCCACCGGATCGGCGGTGGCGGCCGCCGGAAGATTCGCGGACGAAAGGTTCGCACTCGCAAAAAAAAAGTCGCACAGGGGGGGGGGGGGGGGGGGGGGCTGCTGTTCGGGGAAGAAGAAGGCTTAACTAATAATTATATATATATATATAATTAATAATAATAATAATAATATAATATTAATAATAATATAATATACTTAATAATTATTATTAAAAAAAAAACCTAAGTGATCGGTGAGAATTCTCACCGAACACTGGATTCGGTGAGAATTCTCACCGAACACAGGTTTCGGTGAGAATGATTGAATCATTCTCACCGATTTTTTTTTATTTCTTTTTTTTATTATTATTATTTTATTTCTTTATATAAATAATTATATATACATAATATATACATAATAATAGATATAACCTTATACCGTTACGGAGGGCCAAACGCGCGCCGACACGAACGAAATTCGCACCGTAAGCGAATGACGACGCTACGAATCCAACGGCGAAGTCGAAATCGAATTCCGACGCACCGTTTTCGAGATAATAATTTCTAAAGTTAACGGCGTACGCGAAAACATACAAACTACGATCGCGCGCCGAGGCTCCAAAAATGCTCGGAACGCGACGAAACTTGACGAGTAAGTCTAAAATTAGCCGATCTAAATTCCTAATATAAAATTTTCCACTCCCGACACAAATCCCAAAATTTGGCCGGTCAAACCTAACGAACGCGAAACGCGCTAACAACAAAGTCGGTAACAAAATCCGACGAACAAAACTCGGGCAAAAACTCTCGAAGCCAAAACACAAGCATTCCCCAAGAGGCTCCACCGAGTCACCAAACAGACTCCGGCTCGCTAGGGAATCTTGCTACCAGGCATCACCAAGCCACACAGGGAACCTAAAGAGCTAAAAGCACGCTCTAACAACGTCACACGACCAACACGCGCTAACAAAACGCTCTGACGTCATAATACGTCAAATAAGAAATTAAATAAATCACTGGAAAATCGGGGGCGTTACAGCCGGTCACCATGAAGAAAGCCTATATAAAGGCTTATTCTGTCAACAGAAGAAGATGATTAGCAACAATCAATTGAAGTGATCAGAAGATCTAAGAAGTTGGAGAGAGAGAGAGCTCCTTCTAAGAAGACAGCTGTTGAACCAGGCTGTGAAGAAAGTTTCAGATTGAGATCTGATTCTTAAGTCAGCAGTGATTGAAGATCAGCTGCATAGAGACTTAACCCTACTGTATTCTAAATTCAAGAAGCTTTGAAGGAAGCCAAGGGTGGTTGATCTCAGCAAAGTTCTTCCAAGAACTCATCAAGAAACCTGTAAACTCTTCTCTCTCATTCTGAGTTGTAGGTTTACACTTTGTAATTTTAATTTCTTGTAGGATCCTAAGGGATCTGAGTTGTAAGCCTAAAATTATAAAGGCTGAGTGGTAGGGCCTGTGTGCCTGAGTGTAGGAGATACTTTTCTCTGAGTGTAGGCCTTATTGAGGGCTGAGTGTAGGCCTTGTTGAAGGCTGAGTGTAGGTCTTGGTGAAGACTGAGTGGTAGGGCTTTGAGCCTGAGTTGTAGGAACCTGTTTGGGGTTCTGAGTGTAAGATCTGAGGATCTGAGGAATAGTGGAGGAGTTTGGGCGAATCTAGTACACTACTAGATAGGCGAAGGGGGAAAGTGGATGTACCCAGACCTTGGGGAACCACTATAAAAACTGTGTGTACTCTGTGTGTGACTGATTCTGTATTTGCTGTGTAATGTTCTGTGAATTCTGTGATTAAATCTGCCTAAAAGTTTAAAAAGATTAAGGTCACCTATTCACCCCCCCCCCCTCTAGGTGATTAGGTACAATTTCTTTCAAGTGGTATCAAAGCAAGGTTACTCAAAAAGGACATAACAGTCTGAGTAAAGATCCTGTTGACAGATTCAGTATAATCAAGAAAATCAAGAAAATGGGTTCAACAGAAAATCACAAAGAATTAGGATCCATGAAGTTGCCAATCTGCAGAAAGGAGATTTTTGGCATTTGGAAAGAAAGGGTTAGACTATTTATGGAAGCCTCTGACCCCAGATTTTATATTACTGTCAAAGAAGGGCCATATGTGCCTATGAAAGTATCAGTTTTGGATGCAAACCAGAGAACTCCAAAAGACTATTCTGAAATGACCAAGGCTGAGATTATTCTGGCCACAATGGACAAGAGGGCTCAGAATATAATTGTAAGTGCAATAGATGATACCACATTTTAGAATTTGATACACTGTAAAACATCAAAGGAAATGTGGGATACACTGATAGTGTACATGGAGGGCTCTGAAGAAGTTAGAAAGGACAGAAAGTCTTTGTTAAACCAAGAGTATGAGAGCTTCAGACAAGGAAGGTCTGATAACATAACTGAGTGCTACAAGAAATTCTATAGGATAGTTAATGAGTTAATGTCCTATGGAAGAGAATTCAGCAATTATGAGCTGAATGATAAGTTCTTGAGATCCCTAACTAAAGACTGGGATACTAAGATATCTGCCATAAGGGAAATGGCCAAATTAGCAGACATTCCTCCTCCAACATTGTTTGGAAAACTGTTATCATATGAGATGCAGTTAATGGTAAGGAAAGAGGAGGAGAAGACTACAAGAATTGAGCACAAAGAAAGAGCTGTGGCTTTTAAGACAGAAGCCACTAGAAAATATAAAAGTAAGTCTCCATCTCCACCTCCAAAAGTTGCTGAGACTGAAACAGATGAGTCAGAAAGCAAGAATTCTGAAAGCAGTGAGAGTGATGAGGACTTTGCAGCTTTCACAAGACATTTTCAGAAGTTTCTAAAGAAGAAACAGTGGAGGTCTAAGACATCCACTTCACAGAAGTCATCAAAGTATGACAGGAGAAAGCCCAAGTCAAGTAAAACTACATCTTCAAAGATAGTTTGTTATTGTTGTAACAGACATGGACATGTTGTTGCTGACTGTCCAAAGAAAATGAAAGAGTCAATTGATAAGAAGAAGACTCAGATCAAGGGCAAAAAGGAAAGGTCCTTTGTTGCTAAGAAGGACAAAAGTCTGTCTGATATGTCTTCTTCAGAAGCTGAAGCTTATATTGGACTATTTGCTGAAGAAGAGGAAGAGGAGTTCATCCAGTTAATGAACTCTATATATGAGCATGAGGACACTCAGTGTTAGGGACTGATGGCCTTATCAGAAGGAGACAAAATCCAGGATCAGCCTGGACCAAGTCAGGTAGAAAATTGTTCTGATAGTTCAATTTCTAGTACTGCATCAGAATCAGATTCATCAGCATCTAGTGATGAGAGTGGATCTGAATCTGAAGGAGACATTCATCAATTAATTGATGAATATAGAGTTGTGTTGCAAGCTTTGAAGAAAAGCAAATCCTTGGCCAAGAGTCAGGCTAAGGAGATTGCTAATCTTAAAGTTGCTGCAACAGATTTTGATAAGTTGATTGATCAAAAATTAAATGAAATAGCCAGACTGAAGCACATAACTGTTATTCAGATGTGGACTATAACATTTAAAAATGATCAAATCAGAAATCTGTAGATTAGTCTTCAGAAGGAGAGAGAAATAGTAGCAAGGTTTTCTAAACCAAAGTCTGTTCTACCTTTGATAGATGAGTTAATTTCTCAAAAAGGTAAAACTGGATTGGGGTTTACTAAACCTGCCAGGACTGTTCAGTCCAAGCCTAAGGGCAAAGACCCAGTACTTAACAAAAAACCTACTGTAGACAAAACAGCCAGGGTTGTACCTAAACAAAGGTATAACGGATTTGAGTGCTGGTGCTGTGGCAAGATAGGCCAATTTGCCATAGACTGTTGGCACAATTCAAGTGCCAAAGTGAGTAGCAATCTACCTGCTAGAAAAGCTACAGGTAGTTTTGTTAAGAGGCAAACTAACCAGCACCAAGGACCCAAGAATTCTTTGGGTTCTAAGGTTAACTAATCTGTTTTGCAAGTGAGTCCAAGTGACCATGCCCCAATATGGTACTTGGACAGTGGTTGTTCCAGGCACATGAATGGAACTAGGGGATTGCTGAAGGACTATACACCAATCAAGGATGGTCCTAAAGTCACCTTTGGTGGTTCTGAAAAAGGAATCATCAAAGGCTTTGGTAAAATTTCTAGCAACCTTATTACAATTACTCAAGTGGCTTATGTTAAAGGTTTGAAACACAACCTCATTAGTTTAAGTCAGCTGAGTGATTTAAGATATGACATCTCATTTGTCAAAGATGGTTGTCATATCAGGAGGTCAAATGATCAAAAGATCATTCTGACAGGTTATAGGAAGAGAAATGTTTATTAATTAGACATTATGTGTGAGAACAATGTTTCTCCTGTGTGTCTTGTAGCTGATGAGAAAGTCTCTCATTATGTCAAATGGCACAAGAGACTAGCCCATCTTAACTATAAGACAATTGGTCAACCCTATAGTAAAGAGTTAGTGAGGAATGGTCCTCAGGTTAAGTGTATTAAGGATGAGATATGTTCAGCTTGTCAAAAGGGCAAGCAGACTAGATCCACCTTTAATAGCATTGAGAACAAAGATGTTGTGAGGTGCCTATACCTCTTACATATGGATATTTTTGGTCCTATGCCAGTTCACAGCCTTGGTAGGAAGGTCTATACATTTGTAGTTGTAGATGACTACTCAAAGTTTTCCTGGGTGTTCTTCCTTAGACAGAAATCTGAAACTCCTAGTATCTTTTATAGTTTTGTCAAACAAATTCAGAATGAGTTAGACAGTACAGTGGTCAAAATAAGAAGTGACCATGGTACTGAATTCCAGTCTGACAGTATGACAAAGCTATGTGAAGAGTTTGGGATATTTCAGGAATTTTCTTCACCAAGAACACCTCAGCAAAATGACATTGCTGAAAGGAAAAATAGAACCTTGATTGAGGCTGGTAGAACCCTATTAAGTGACACATCTCTCCCAGAATATTTCTGGGCTGAGGCAGTTAATACTGCATGTCATGTGATTAATAGGGCTACTATCACCAAGAGCCACAATAAGACCCCCTATGAGATTGTGAAAGGCAGAAAACCAAATCTATCCTATTTCAGTATCTTTGGTTGTAAATGTTATATACTTAACAATGATAAGTCTTACTTAACAAAGTTTGCTGCCAAATCCCAAGAGGGGATCTTTGTTGGGTACAGCAACAACAGTAAGGCTTATAGGGTCTACAACTTGACTACTCAAGTTGTAGAAGAGTCAGTACATGTAGTATTTGATGAAGCTAGACTCATTAACAATGAATTGTCTAGAAGTATTTGCAGCTCCACAGTTGTGACTGAGAAGTTGAACAAGCTCATTATAGAAGAAGGACCTACTGCAAGTCAGCAAGTAGAAGAAGGTGGCTGCTGTCCAGGGGGAGGACTAGATACTCCTGTTGCTGAAGAAGACCAAGGAGTGCAGCAAGTTGAAGAAGCTGAAGGAGTACAACCTGAAGATAGGCTACCTCCAGCATATAGACATCTAAAAGATCATCCAACCAATCAAATTATTGGTGATCTCAGACAAGGGGTACAAACAAGGAGCAGAAATCTAAGTTCAGTACTCTACTCCAGTTTTCTATCCCAGGTAGAGCCAAAGAAATTTGAAGAAGCCATCCTAGACCCTCATTGGATTGAGGCAATGCAAGAGGAGCTAAACCAGTTCAAAAGATGCAAAGTCTGGGAGCTAGTTCCTAAACCAAAAAATCACAACATAATTGGAACCAAGTGGATCTTTAGGAACAAGTTGGATGAACATGGAGTTATTGTGAAGAACAAAGCAAGACTGGTTGCAAAAGGATATAGGCAGGAAGAAGGTATTGACTTTCATCAGACCTTTGTTCCAGTAGCCAAACTGGAGGCAATAAGGATGTTCTTGGCCTATGCAACCTATCAAGGGTTTAAAGTATACCAAATGGATGTTAAGTCAGCTTTTCTGAATAGAAATCTGAAGGAAGAAGTCTATGTAGAACAGCCATCAGGTTTTGTAGATTCTACTAAACCTAATTATGTCTATAGACTTAGGAAGAGTTTGTATGGGTTAAAACAAGCCACTAGGGCTTGCTATGAAACCCTGTCTAGTTTCCTAATTGAGAATAAATTCACAAGGGGGAAAATAGACAAGACTCTATCCCTTAGGGAATCCAGAGGCAAGATCATTCTAGTTCAAATATATGTAGATGACATTATATTTGGGTCTACTGAAAGTGGTCTTTGCAGAAAGTTTGCAAAACTTATACAAGGACAATTTGAAATTAGCAGTATGGGGGAACTTAAGTTCTTCTTGGGTCTCCAAGTTAGACAGACTGAGGATGGTTTATCCATATGCCAGTCTAAGTTCACCCTAGAATTAATAAGGAAGTATGGTATGGAATCATCCACTACCATGAAAACTCCTATGGGGTCAACAATGTCTCTAAGCAAAGATGATGCAGGGAAACCTGTAGATGAGACTTTGTATAGAGGGATAGTTGGCTCCCTATTGTATTTGACTGCAAGTAGACCAGATATCATGTATGCTACATGTGTCTGTGCTAGGTACCAATCTTGCCCTAAAGAATCTCATTTGACAGCAGTCAAAAGAATTATGAGATATCTTAAGGGCACTCCTTATCTAGGCCTTTGGTACCCTAGGAATGGAGACTTTGAACTGACAGGTTATTCAGATGCAGATTTTGCAGGCTGCAAGGAAGATAGGAAGAGTACAACTGGTACCTGTCAATTCCTAGGTGGAAGGCTGATATTATGGAGTAGCAAGAAGCAAACAAGTGTAGCTATCTCCACAGCAGAATCAGAGTATGTTGCTGCAGGAAGTTGCTGTGCTCAACTTCTATGGATTCAACATCAGCTAGAAGACTATGGTATACAAGTAAGTAGAACGCCACTATTTTGTGATTCTACTAGTGCTATTTCTATTGCAAACAATCCTGTCTCCCATAGTAGGACCAAGCATATAGAAATAAAATACCATTTTCTAAGAGAACATGTGGAAAAAGGAGATATTTCACTAGAATATATTAATACAGATAATCAGCTAGCTGACATGTATACTAAGCCCTTAGATGAAACCAAATTCAATAAATTTAAAATTGAATTAGGTATGATAAACTTAGAATAAGTTTTCAAAATTGGCTAAGTAAAAAGGTGTCGACACACAGAGTTGTCTGTGTCGACACATAGAAGTGGTGTCGACATTTCAGAGAAATGGTGTCGACACATCTAGGAAATCAGTGTCGACACATCAGAGAATTAGTGTCGACACATGCAGAGTAGGTGTCGACACATCCAAGGTGGTGTCGACACTTAGGCTTTACTTAGAATTAGTCTAGTAAAGTCTCGACTAAGTGTCGAGCAAAGCGGTGTCGACACAAAAACAAGTGTCGACACATATATTCTGTCGACTATACTTGTGTCGACACATTATTGTCGAGACATTATAAGTAAGTGTCGACACTTTTCAACAGTTTCGACACAATTTAAGTATTTTAACGAGCCCTTTCATCTTCGGTTCTAGAAAGGTATAAATAGGTTTTCGCCATTGTTTGTCGACACGCTCACCAAAGTTTCGAGACCAAACTTGTGTGTCGACATCTCTCTTCTCTAATTCAAATTTCTTCAAACCCTAATGGCGCCCAAGCTAGAAGAGAATGTGAATGAAGGATATGAACTCGTGCGACACGCATTTGAGGATGCGGAACCCAAGATCAAAGGCGTGATAATCCTGATAGCAGAGACTGGGTTAGAATTTCTTGTTTCAGAACCAATTAAAATCTGGAAGAAGGAAGTCCTTGAGTTTCTGAATGTAGCAAAACTAGATGAATCAGGACTCAAGATTAAGTCAAGAGTTCATGGGGCAAAGATGAAGGTCTCTCCTAAGAGTTTGAGAAAGGTACGATAACTACCAAGGACTAAGGAAGAAGAAGATGTTTCTGCTTCTAAGACTAGATAAGCATTAACATGGTGTGGACTGGATTCCAAAATGAAAATTGGATCTGTTTTCAACAGAAAAGGAATGAATATGCAAGGCAAGTTTCTATCTGAGATTGTGGGCAAAGTCATCCTAAGCAAGCCTGGAGGCCATGACAGAATCTCAGCTCACATGTTTAACCTTATGACAAGGATAATATTCAAACTAAATACTGATTGGGCTACAATTATGTTTGATAAGATTAAAGAAAGTATGAAGAAGCCAAATCTGGGTAGAATACTAAGTCTTTACCTAGCTGGCAGTATACTTGAGGTAATGAACCAAGCTACAGGTTCAAAGATTAACCACATGAGGAAGATGGATATGAGAATTTTCTCAAGGTGGGATAGAGTACTGACGAACGAACTGCCATCTCCTGTAAAGGACACACCCCAGAAAAAGAAGAAGAAGACAGCCCCTGTGGCTCAAGAATCCTCAAGCAGTTCTGAAGAGCAAGTAGTGTTCACTCCTGATGACGAAGAAACTGGAAATGCTGGACAATCTCCAGCAAGACAAGAAGATGCAGAGAGGCAGGGGGAGCTACCCTCAGCAGGCCCAATTCACTAGGATTCAATCCAGGGGGAGCCTCTACTTGTGGAAGAGCCAACTCCACTAGAGAGTGAACAAGCTACTCAAACTATACTTGAGGTAATAACTGAAATCAACCAATTAGATTTCCCTATTGAGAATGAAGTTACGACTAACACATTATCTGATGTTAATTAGCAATCTCAGATTCTTAGCCAACCCCAAGATGTTGTCATGGAAGACACATCTGTTGCTGATCAAGTGGTTGATGATATAAGAGATACTCCACCCCATCCTCAATAGGAATTTACTTTAGAAGAACTGTTCCCTGACCATCTACAAACTGACTTTGAGAGGGAAAAAGCTGCTGCTGAGGGGGAGACAGTAATTATTGAGGGGGAGCATGTAGAGATTGAAGAATAAACTGCAGGCACAGAAACTGAGAAGCCAAAGGATGCTGAGCAACCACCAAGGACTGACAAGGATTTACCTTCAAGCACTAAGGACAGGGTTGATATAGCTAGCACATCTGCTTCAGAGGATGAAGAGGCTGCAAGAGCCAAGAAGAGGAAATTTCAAGTATTGAAGAGGAGGAGCCAGACATACAAAAAGGCTTTGCAAACAATTGCACCACAACTTGCCTCATCTACTGACTACAGTTCATTGATGGTGGCAATGCAGATTAAGCTGGATGAGCAAAGGCAAGCTCTGGAAAAGTATATAGATGAAGGGAATAAATCTCTGCAGTTTGATCTGGCCCAAGACATCAAGTCAATCAGATTTGAAGTGAATCTGAATAAGAAAGAAATGACTGACTGCTTCCATAAAGGAGTAAATGTAGTAGTCTATCTGGCCACACATCAAGAGAAACTGAAGACAAAACTTGAAGAGCTAGAAGTGAAGCAAGGTTATGTCCTGAAAAACCAGATCAGGATGAATGATAATTTGACAGCTTCACACAATGCCATTGTAACAGAATTGAAGAATATAACAACTGCCCATACTGCAGCCCTGACTACAGCTAAGGCAGAATTTGATAAAGCATTACAAGAAGGTATCACTGGTGTTACTTCTGCATTTCAGGATTCCTAGAAGCTAATAACTGAAAAGCTCCAAAGGTTGAAACCTTTCTACAAAGATGGAGTAAACTATCTGAATGCACAAATAAGGTTTCAGAAAGATGATCTTAGGGATCACATTGAAAGAGAAGTCATAAAGGGGGAGAGGGTGTTAGTCAAAGCAGGCTCTGATCATGCAAAGTGGATTTCAAATTCCATCAGAGCCACCCTTGGATATCCTCAGTTATGTGATGATGATAATGTTGCAGAGTCTGGAATTAATCCTGCATATCTTGGAGGGGAGCCAGCTGAAGTAGCTCAAGTGATATACCCTCCACCGGACTTTGATATGATACATCAAGATATACAGTCAATGTATAGTCCTCCTGAAGGAATTCAGAATGTTATCATAGAGAAAGCAGTTCAGCCTGTGTCAGAATGTTATCATAGAGAAAGTAGTTCAGCATGTGCCAGAGGCAATACTGAAAGAACAAGAGACTTTGCTGAAGGAACAAGAGACTCAATTGTCTAAGAAAAGGTTCAGAGAGCAAGCTGAACTTAGGCCTGATTTTGAACAATGGAGCCCCACCTCCAGGAATATCATTTTAACTGCAAGGAAGGCTGCCAAGGACAATATCGAGGATTGAAACAAGTGGTATTCTGAACTGGAGTGGAGGAAGCATGAGACAAGGCAAGAGGCCATTGTGCAGTATAGAAGAAAGGCTAAGATGGGAAAGCTACCTCCTAATGCACATGAGCCTAGCAAGTACTTTCCTAAGCCTTATCATTATTTTTAAAGGCAAAAGATCAAGGCAGAAGAGTTGAAAAAGAAAGACCTCAAAGGGAAGAAGCCTGCTGCTGATGAAGATACTGAAGCTCCTGTCCAAGCAAAGATACAATCAGGAAAGGGAATTGTGATCAAAGAGCATGAGCAGCCTTATGATAGACATTTTTCTTAAGTTTACTATGTGTAATCACTTGTATTAAAACTTTCTGTAAACTTTTGAATAATGAAAAAGTTGAAGTTCTTAGAACAATGTGATATGTGTTAACTCTATTACATTACTGTTCTGTGATATTTGTATATACATGTTTTGTTCATGCATGTTTAAGTATTTTCCCTGTCATGTATTACTGTTTTACATCATACTGTGAATTTGTTATGTATGGTGTATATCATTGACTAAGGGTTATGAATTCTCCAAATAGGGGGAGATTGTTGGGTACATTGGAATACATGTACCTGATTTAAAGAAGCCTCACCCTACTCAATGATATACATCAAGGTGTATTTGATGTATTTTGAGTTACCTTGTGCAGGTTAAGTATTTGCAGGGAAAGCATTAAAAGTTTCTAAGTCCATGTGTCGACACCTAGAAGAAAAGTGTCGACACTTAAGAAGGCTTGTGTCGACATCTAGAGAAGCAGTGTCGACACTTGGAGTAATTGTGTCGACACCAGGAATGCAGAGTCGACACCAGTAGGAAAGTGTCGACACATACAGGCTGTATCGACACTCAATGAAGAAATGTCCAAAGAAGCTGTGTCGACACTTAGGAGCAGTGTCGACACCCAGAGGAACTTTGTCGACATCAGAAAGTGTCGACACTAGGAGGCTGTGTCGACACTCAGCAAAACTTCAACAAAGTTCAAGTACAAGTGTCGACACCAGGAGGCTGTGTCGACACTCAGCAAACATCAACAGAGTTTAAGTACAAGTGTCGACATAATGAAGAATGTGTCGACACACAGCAAAAGTCTCAACACATGAAGAAAGTGTCGACACTAGGAGGCTGTGTCGACACTCAGCAAATTTCAATGAAGTCTAAGTACAAGTGTCGACACAAATGAGATGTGTCGACACTCAGTAAAAGTATCAACACAAAAGGCATGTGTCGACACCAAGAAGATGTGTCGACACTTAACAAGTTCAACACAAGAAGATGTGTCGACACAAAGGAGTTGTGTCGACACTTACAAGAAATCAACTAAGTATCAAAGAAGAAGGACTTGTGTCGACACACAGGATCAGTGTCGACACATGTTGAAGAAGTAGTGTCGAGAAGCAGATTCTACTACACAAGGATTTGTGTTGACACCATGAAGGCTAGTGTCGACACTTAGTCTACTTGTGTCGACACTTAGTCTATAAGTGTCGACACTTAAAGACTGACTGTCTCGACACTTTCAGACAGTTACAGAGAATTCAAGAAGTGACTGGATGACTTGACAGCTGCCATTCCAGCCGGTCTACTGCAACTATCAGAGCTGTCAGAAAGCTGTTAGGAACCGGATCAGCCGGTCACCATGAAGAAAGCCTATATAAAGGCTTATTCTGTCAACAGAAGAAGATGATTAACAACAATCAATTGAAGTGATCAGAAGATCTAAGAAGTTGGAGAGAGAGAGCTCCTTCAAAGAAGACAGCCGTTGAACCAGGCTGTGAAGAAAGTTTCAGATTGAGATCTGATTCTTAAGTCAGCAGTGATTGAAGATCAGCTGCATAGAGACTTAACCCTACTGTGTTCTAAATTCAAGAAGCTTTGAAGGAAGCCAATGGTGGTTGATCTCAGCAAAGTTTTTCCAAGAACTCATCAAGAAACCTGTCAACTCTTCTCTCTCATTCTGAGTTGTAGGTTTACACTTTGTAATTTAAATTTCTTGTAGGATCCTAAGGGATCTGAGTTGTAAGTCTGAAATTATAAAGGCTGAGTGGTAGGGTCTGTGTGCCTGAGTGTAGGAGATACTTTTCTCTGAGTGTAGGCCTTGTTGAGGGCTGAGTGTAGGCCTTGTTGAAGGCTGAGTGTAGGTCTTGGTGAAGACTGAGTGGTAGGGCTTTGAGCCTGAGTTGTAGGAACCTGGTTGGGGTTCTGAGTATAAGATCTGAGGATCTGAGGAATAGTGGAGGAGTTTGGCCGAATCTAGTACACTACTAGATAGGCTAAGAGAGAAAGTGGATGTACCCAGACCTTGGGGAACCACTATAAAAACTGTGTGTACTCTGTGTGTGACTGATTCTGTGTTTGCTGTGTAATGTTCTGTGAATTTTGTGATTAAATCTGCCTAAAAGTTTAAAAAAATTAAAGTCACCTATTCACCCCCCCTCTAGGTGATTAGGTACAATTTCTTTCAATGTTGCATAAGTAGGCCCTTTTTTATTATATGCTCAACCCGTAGAGAACATGTATGATGTGTGTGACATCCAAGCCTGTTTCTGTAGTTGCTTTTCTTGCTTATGATTATTGCATATGAAGTGCTAACTTGCAGGTTGGAGGGGTACCCCGGGGTCCATTAGGGGCGGCCGGGAGGAGATGTGTTGTTACACAGTTTGAGGTCATCCTTTGCTGACCCACATTACTAATAAATTTTACAGGGCAAGGATCGCATGCAGGAGCTAGCTCACCGGCCAGAAAGGCCTAAGCTTCATGAAGTGTTTTTCTCTTTTTGTAGCTCTACTTATATGATATTGTATGTTTGAGACTCATGTTGTCCGGCTTGCATGCCAAGGTAGACTAGGTGTGCTATGCACTTTCTTGACTGTTGTATTATTTGAGTTTGGATACTTGTTGTAAGGCCATAAGGCCATTGTTATTACTCTTCTTGTAGTGGATAACTTCGAGTCTTGCTTATGTTTCTGTTGTGTTGTGCAAAGTGTTTTGAGTGTGGGTAGCTATATCAACTTATAATACTAAAGTTGTTGCGTCTGTAAGTTGTGGGGCCCCGGCCGGACCCATATTATACGGTCATTACAGGGGAGGTGTTACAGAAGGGGCCCCGAGACGTGAACACCGAGGACACAGCCCAACTGCCCAAAGTCTAACTGTCAACTCCCATCGGTGTGACGATCGGCGAGACCGTAGACCTGCCACACTATCCTTAACCCAGGATTACGACACCGCGTGTCGACTCACATTGCATGCAAATGCCACATCACTGTGGCATGGGAGGGGCCTCGGAAGTGAGCACGAGGACACAACCCAACCATCCACTCAGCACGGAAGGATCCCTAGGATGTGAACACCGAGGACCAAGCCCAACCGTCCGTCTATACCTCATCTCAACACTAACCCAACTAGTGACGGTCAACACCGCACTTACATCCTTCCACAATACTACCCGCAGGGAGACTACGCTCTAAGTATTGGACTACTAAATTTCATTCCAACCATCAAACATACTCATGGCCATAGTTTATCCTTCTATATGTCATTCCAAATGATTTGAACGTAATATAACATAATGCACATATATAATAGTATACCAATTTCTAACAAGTCATTTCGTTTAAGTAAGCTTGCTTCACAATGCAGTTATATGAAATCCAATTAGTAAACTTCATCATTCATAGCACTACGGTGGTTAACATAAAATAGTTCACCAAAATCTCGAGTTAATTTGCAACATCGATTCCACCGAATCCAAATCCATAATATATAAAACCCAGAATTTAAGTGCAGAATAAATCTGGACAATAATTTCAACCGGAGATTCCCGAAGCTATAAGAATCTAGTGAAGACGTGTAACCCCTCGATGGAAAGGTATTTCCAGGGGCTACAACAATTATGTTCAGACAACAACCCAGATTCAATTGTATCATACCTGAAACCAGCCTTGAATTCTGCTGCATACAGAACACAATTTCTGCATGCAGGATTCATCGGGCGTCATATTAGTTCAGACTTCCCTGTGGCTACAGACTTCGCCTGAAGTCGTGCAACCACTCGTTGGAAAGGTCTTTTCGAGGACTTCAACTTTCGTGATTAGTTGATAGCCTAGATCTGGCCATATCACATCTAAAAATGTCCAAGAAGATCGCTGCGCGCAGAACACAGATTCTTCACGCATCTTAAGGCGGAATGAACGGCATCGGTTCATCTTCCTCCACAAGTCGATCTTCCAAAATCCCATCCGAAATCCTCCTCCCTTATTCACTCTCTTGAGGTCATGAATCTTCACGAAACCATCCCCCATCTTCACATAGAAGGTTGGAGAGGTTGAAGACACAACTAGCCTTAGAGCACAAGCCCTAGGACGACCTCTTCCTAGAGAAATCACCATCTCGCAAGTCTAGACTCTTTTGAGTCGACATCTCGCCTATATAACTACAGATCTAACACCAAGGGAGAGGGGAGGAAGCTCACCTCATTTTTGCCATTTCCACTATTCCCGGCCATGGATCTTGTGACTCTTATCGGCGACATCTTCTCTTTCTCGACGGCGGCGGATCTTCTCCTCCAAAACTTGCTCCAGTAACTTCCTTCTCTTAACAAGAGTTTCTCTCAGAAAATAGTGGTTGAAATGAGCATGAAAACCACTAGGGTTTTCACTTCCCCTTTTATATAAAAAGTGACACGGGTAGGGACACGCCCGTGTCCTTACCCGTGTCCTGCTTTGGGCGAAGCGCCAACGACGGTTTCAGTGTCGGTTCAATACTCGACACGGGTAGGGACACGCCTGTGTCCCGACCCATGTCCACATGACACGGCCGTGTTCTTCTCGGGATATATCTCGATGAACTCAACTTGACACACTGACACACGGGTAGGGACACGCCCGTGTCTGCCTGTGTCATACATTTCGTCGATCTAGACACACTTCGTCGATCTCGGCACGCTCTGTCGAGTTCAACTCGACACACACACATATAGGTAGGGACACGCCCGTGTCTCTACCCGTGTCATACGATCTCGACACACATCATCGATCTTGACACACTCTGTCGAGTTCAACTAGACACAAACACACACGGGTTGGGACATGCCCGTATCTCTACCCGTGTCATACAATCTCGACACACTCTGTTGAGTTCAACTCGACACATACACACATGGGTAGGGACATGCCCGTGTCTCTACTCGTGTCACTTTACACGAGCAGTGACACACCCGTGTCACTACCCGTGTCATTCTTTGGACATACTCGAGTCATCGACTCGAGAGCTGGCCTACTCCCACACGGGTAGGGACACGCCCGTGTCTCTACCCGTATCCTATGCTTGACTGATTTCTCTTCCTTTTCACATGTGCCGCCCAGCTGTCAGCACTCCCCTTGAACCCAAGATAGCTCTCCTGACTCAAAAACACGCACGAGGGGCATAGTGCGATTCGAGACGTTACAAATCCTATAAACAAAATAAAAGATTTCGTCCCCGAAATCAGGCTTAGGCTATGGGGAGAAAAGCATAACAAAACATATAATATGCTTTTAAATGAAATTACCTTGAGCAAACAACTCCGGATAGCATTTCTGCATCAAATCCATTGGCTCCCATGTATATTCCTCCTTCCCATGATTAGACCATAGCACCTTTACCAAGGGAACACTTTTGCGGTGCAATATTCTTGTCTCGTTATCTACGATCTGCACTGGCTCTAGTCGCACAGACCTATTAGACTCCACAACACCATCAGTTGTGGGGATATATTGATCGGGCCGCAACAGCGCCTTCCGAAGTGACGACACATGGAACACGTCGTGGAGGTTCTCTAGCTCGGACGGTAACTCCAATCGATAGGCCAACTGGCCAATCCTTTCCAATATAGTATAAGGCCCAAAATACCTTGGGCTGAGCTTTTTCACACCACACACACGTGACACTCCATGCATCGGTCGAATTTTCAGGAACACCTTATCACCCACTTGAAACTCCACCATCTGGTGCCTTGCATTATAATACTTCGCTTGCCGACTTTGAGCCTCCAACATGCGATCCCGTACCAGTCTAACCGCCGCATCGGTATCATCGATATATTCAACACCCAAAGCCTTCGGGTCTTCATCTTGCACCCAAGACAAGGGGGTTCTACACCTCCTTCCATAAAGAGATTCATTAGGAGCCATGCCGATGCTAGCTTGGTAGCTGTTGTTGTAGGAGAATTCTACCAATGGTAAGAGCCTTTCCCACGGCTCTCCTCTATCCAACACACATAATCTCAACAAATCTTTCAATGTCCGAATGGTCCTTTCAGATTTCCCATCTGTCTGGCGATGAAACGCGGTGCTGAAGGTAATGCGCGAGCCCAAATACGCCTATACCGCCTTCCACTCCCTTGAGGTGAAACGACCATCCCGGTCCGAAACGATTGTCTTAGGCATGCCATGATACCGTACGAACTGCTCCTCAAAGAGGCGTACCAAGACATCCACGTGAGCCTCTTTCTTCATAGGGATAAACCGGCCCACTTTCGTCAGGCGATCAACTTTCACCCACACCGAATCATTCCCAGAGTGTGAGCGAGGTAACCCATGGACGAAGTCCATGGAGACATCCTCGAACTTCCACTTGGCGATAGGAAATGATTGTAACAAACCAGCGGGACTCTTGCATTTTGCCTTCACCCTTTGACAAGATTTGCAATGTGTAACAAAATATCGGACATCCTTCTTCATTCCCGGCCAACACATGGTCTTCCGCAAACCGGCGTACATCTTAGTAATACCCGGGTGCACTGAATATTGAGAGCAATGAGCCTCTCTCAAGATATCCTCTCGGATTTTACCGCCCTTGGGAATGTAGAGCCGGCCACGAAAATAAACGAGGCCGTCCTTTAGCGTATACTCATCCGTAGTCCCATCTTCGATTGCCTTGATTGCCGGGGCCAGAGCCGCATCCCTTCCTTGCTCAGCCCGGATTCGATCCAGGATATCACAAACTATGCTCATGGTTACCAAGTACTCTGTATACTCTGCCGAAGGAGCCTTATATACCAAAGTGATATCCATCTCTTCAATCATCTGAGCCAACTCCGTACTCATCAACCGACACTCTGGGCTAGAGCCTGGTACTTTTCTACTCAACGCATCGGCTATCGAGTTCGCTTTTCCGGGGTGGTAGTTCATGGTGAACTCATAGTCACATATAAATTCTAACCACCGCCGTTGTATCAATTTCAACACCTTTTTAGTATGAACGTACTTCAAGTTTTTGTGGTCTGAAAAGATCTCGCAGTGGACGCCGTAGAGATAATGCCTCCAAACCTTCAAGGCGAACACCACTGCTCCCAATTCCAAATCACGAACTAGGTAATTGATTTTATGCTTCTTCAGTTGTCTTGAAGCATAAGCAATCATGTGCCCGTGCTGCATCAATACCGCTCCCATCCCTTGATATGTTGCGTCAGTGTAAACTTTAAATCCCTCCTTCCCAGACGGAAGTGCAAGGATGGGGGCGGAGATAAGTCTATCCTTTAGCTCCTGGAACGCCGCTTCACATTGGGGTGTCCACTCAAATGGCACACCTTTCTTCATCAATGAAGTAAGAGGGAGGGCGATCTTGGAGAATCCTTTCACGAACTTGTGGTAGTACCCAGCAAGTCCAAAGAAGCTACGCACAACGGCCGCTGACATCAAGGGTGACCACTCCTTCATGGCACGCACCTTGGCCGGATCCACCGCTAGCCCTACTCCACAGATCACATGCCCCAAGAAGGCAACCTCTTCAAGCCAGAATTCACACTTGCTGAACTTGGCGAACAAGGCGTGGTCCTTCAATTTCTTCAATACCAAGGTCAGGTGCTTGACATGCTCCTCCTCCGTCTTTGAGTAGACCAAGATGTCGTCGATTAAAAAAATGACGAAGATGTCCAAATACGGTTCAAATACGTTGTTCATCAGGCTCATGAAAGCCGAAGGGGCATTTGTGAGCCCAAACAACATTACAGTGAACTTGTACAACCCATATCTTGAACTAACGGCCATTTTCTGGATGCCCCTTTCTTGTATTCTCAACTGATAATATCTCGAGCGTAAATCCAACTTAGAAAACCAATGCTCTCCTACTAGTTGTTCGAACAACTCGTCGATCCGAGGTAGCGGATAAGTGTTCCGTACCGTCAGCCGATTGAGTTCCTGATAGTTTATGCACAAACACAGGTTTCCATCCTTCTTCTCCACGAACAATATAGGGGCTCCCCAGGGTGACGAACTGGGGAGAACGAACCCTGACTCCACCAGTTCTTGCAGTTGAACTCTAAACTCCGCGAGTTCCTTCGGGGCCATATGGTAAGGGGCCTTGGATACCAGCTTGGCACCCGGTACTAGATTAATCTGGAAGTTAACCTCTCTATGCGGGGGTAATCCTGACAGTTTCTCAGGAAATACCTCGGGGAAGTCCCACACTACCCGTACGTCTTTTATATCCAATGCTATCTCCTTCAACTTGAACCTGATCATGAAGACTTCATCCCCCTTCATATGGGCTTTTACTTCCTGAACTGAAGATAACAACATACGAGGTGCGAAGCTAATACCTTAGAAGATGACATCCGAGTCCCCATGTCTCAAGTAGATTCGTTTCTCTACACAGTCAATCCTTGCAAAGTGTCAGTCCAAACACGCCATGCCCAAAATGATGTAAAACTCCGACATTCTCAAGACCGTGACAAGCGTATTAAAGGCTTTTCCCCCAATGAATATCTCGAACTCGTACTTAGCGGTTGCAATCATCTCCGAGCCATCTGGTAGGCGCACTCGTCGGGCTATACCAGTGAAGTATTGTACGCCCTCCATGTCCTTAATGAAGTCCTCAGACACAAAGGAGTTTGAGGCACCGGTATGGAACAGCGCATAGGTCGTCTTCCCGTCAACTATCACGGTGCCTAAGTACCAATAACCAAAACTTATTGCTAGGTGTCTAGTATGTCTCAAGCAACTTTAAGTTAAATAATGAAAATGTGATAATTACTTAAATCATACATGCAATCACATCTTTGGGATTCCGTTCTTGCGCCATGTCCAGCGCGTGCACTTGATCCCGAGCAGTGCCGGGGTTTCCTCCTCGCGGTCCTTATCCTCGACCACGCATGTAACCCCGCCCCCGCGGAGCTGCCAGAGCGAGAGCAGGAGGGACATTCCCAAACAACCGCGGGCAGAAACGTCGAATGTGGCCCGGCTGGTTGTATTCGAAACACACCAACCCACGACGTCCCTCAGGTTGCTGAAATTGTTGAGGCTGAGGCGGCGGAGGCAACGCAGGCGGCTGCGGAACCGGATGCTCCACTTTAAAATCTCGGTGGAAACGTCCTCCACCTCTTTGATGACCCCTTCCTCTCCTAAAGTCCTGCCTCCTTCTATTTCTTGGGCCAGCTTCCATCACGCCATCCCAGGTATCTTACCACTACTCAAGTGGTCATAAATAGGCAGAGAGAAAGTATGCTCCACTGGATTGGATGAATAAATATGTCGAGATAAGACTAAATCTCGGGGAACAATTACCGTGGAATCAGAAATAGTCGATAATGACACACTAACCACTGACATATAACTCATGACGTGAACCATTAAATACAAGGTGTGGTCAGAACGAGGAAGGGCAGGGAAAAGACCAAATACTAGTGCACTCAACTTATTAATTTCTAAATGCCAAGACAACGCCAATGTAGGAACTAATAGAGTGGGTGTGGCACAAAATCTCAGACTATGACTACCGGATCCACGTCCTAAAAAGTCATCTAATGTAAGCAAATAATCAGGAGGAAGGGTCGATAAAATCAATCCTGGGACAAAATCCAAATCAGTATTGTTGGATCCCTAGTTTGATTTGGGCTAGGTTCACTAACTAGGATAATTGACCCACAATGTATAGTCAGGGTCATGTCATTGTGTCCTAGAGTTTAGGCTAAGTCCTTAGAATCAACCACACATGGACCAACCAATAGAAGACAGCAGAAGACTCAAAGACTTAGAAGGAAATCAAGTTTAGAAAAGTGAGTTCGACGTTCGTCGAACTCAGCTCAACGAAAGTCATGCTCCGCTCGATGAACTCAAAGTAAATTCTCTGAGTTGAGCTCGACGATATTCGAGCTCAGGTCGACGAATTCTGGGAGATAAACTTCAACTCATTAAGTCCAAAAACCTTTCTCTGAACTCAGGTTGACGAAGTTATGTTATCAGCTCGACGAACTTGGAGCACAGAATTAGGAAGTTCTTCACAGAAACCAGTTAGATGATCTCAGGTCGAGAAACTTGGTTCTCAGGTCGACGAACAAGAGTTCCCAGGTCGACAAACACAATATCTCTGGTCGACGATCTTTGATCTTAGGTCGACGAAATCTGTTCTCTGGTCGATGATTGCAGTGCAGTTCCAGACTTGGAATTTTCCCTCTTTTTGTCCTTATTCTCATGCAGTAATTCCTGAATAATCAATGCTTATATTCTCTGAATCTTGCCGTTAGTTGCAGCATTGATTATGATCTTCATTAGGAATGTTACTTGCCTTTTTAATGGGATAGTTGGGGAAATTCATTAATGCATATATTCTCTCTAACCGATTTTCATTCTCCAGGCCGTCGGCAATTAATGCAAATGAATTCAAAATTCAAGGGAGAAACTCGACTGATGATATAAAAGAGATTTTTTCTCTTTTCTGCAACAAGAACTCCAGAACACAGAACCAATACAGGAATACAGATTCACAGAGAAGAGATCAACAGCAACAATACTCTGAACCTTCTCTGTACAGAAAACAAATTGTTTTCTCCTTGACATTGCTAAAGAAGAAGAAGAACAATCATTACAAATCAAAAGTCTTCTTCAACCTTCATTCCAGGAGCTTTCAAGGACAAGACATCCATATTAGTCAGAAGTTCCTGGATCTCATTTTCAAGTCAAGCCTGAAGACTAAAGACCTACACCCTGTGCAAGACTCAAAGTGTTATTAAGAGGAGTTCTTGACAACACCAAAAATCCACTAGTCTTCTCTGTTGAAAAGAGAAAGAGAAGACACCATCAATCTCTCTCCCCCTCTGTATAAAGCGTTTATTAACTCCCTTCAAAAGTTTATTTTGGTTTTTGAGCACCTGATCAAAAGCTCATTGGTGTCACTCACCTGATCAAAACTTGCAAGTGGATTCCTACCAGGGGGGGGGGGTAGAAGAGTGGATGTACCCAGGTTGGGGAACCACTATAAAAGTTTTTTTGTTGTCTGGTTGCCCTTTTATTTTTGTTCTTGTTGTGGCTGTGATATATTAGGATATCTGTGCTGTGATTAGATTAAATTAACTAAGGTTGCTATTGCTTTCTGGTTACCCTGGTATCCCTTCTTTCATTACTCTGATATTATTTTATAAACAACAAAAGTTTTCAAGTTACTATATTCACCCCCCCACCCTCTAGGCTAAATCAGGTCTAACCCTCTCTTTTAATTGGTATCAGAGCAGTTTCCTTTATTTGTACAAGCTAACCCTTGAACCAAAAGATCATGTATTAGATCTGATCTTTATTTCTCTTAGGATTATTTGTTACACAGCATGGCACAGAACAAGGATTATGTAAGCACCAGACCTCCAGTTTGCAATTTAAATAAATTTGCTATCTGGAAGGCAAGAATTTGGTTGTATATGAATTCCATTGATGATGACATCTACAATTCCATTTTGACAGGTCCTCCTCAATCAACAGCTTCTACATCCACATCAACTTCAAGCACTCATATAGTTCCAACACCTGAGTGGGTTGATGCTCAGAAGAAATCCAAAATTGCAGATGCCAAAGCCATGAACATATTGGCTCAAACCATGTCAGATGACATTTTCCAAAAGGTGGCTGAATGCACCTCTGCAAAAGCAATCTGGGATTCTCTCAACCTGATGGTTGCTGGCTCAGCAGATAAGAGAAAAGATAGAAGATTAACTCTCATCTCACAGTATGAGAACTTCAATAAAGATGAAGTTGAATCTGTTGGTGACATGTACAACAGATTAAGCTCCATTAATAATTATCAGTGAGTTGAAGACCTTGGACAAAGACATCTCTCTCACAGAGGTGAATGACAAGATCCTAATGTGCTTCCCAAGCTCATAGGATTCCAGGATCTGGCCAATCAGGGAGGCCAGATGCTGGAATAAGATTTTCACTAAATATCTCCTGGGAAAGCTCAAATATTATGAGAAGCTGATCAAATCCAGGGAAGCTGCAGAACAAAGGACTCCTCCACTAGCAAGAATGGAGCAAAATATAGAATTTAAAGCTACAGAAGAGACTGAAGCTTCAACAGTCAATGAAGAACTGATGAGTCTCTTTGGCAAGAGATTCTACAAAATGGCAAGAAAGAACTTCAAGAGAAAGTCATCCAGGAATGATGACAAGCCCAGGTATGATAAAACTCCTACTAAAGAAATAGTGTGTTTTGGATGCAGGAAACAAGGACACTTCATCTCAAAGTGTCCTGAGAATCAGAAGAAGGAGAGGAGAA
Source organism: Platanthera guangdongensis (assembly GCA_039583875.1). Classification (NCBI taxonomy): domain Eukaryota; kingdom Viridiplantae; phylum Streptophyta; class Magnoliopsida; order Asparagales; family Orchidaceae; genus Platanthera; species Platanthera guangdongensis. The sequence goes on along the minus strand of CM077156.1, from coordinate 119,146,647 downwards.
GAGAAAAGGACTCCAAAAGCAAGCAATACAGCATGCCTTCCTCCAGCAAGCACAAATAGAAGGAGAAGGGCTTTGTTGCTGAAACCTGGAGTGACATAGAAGATGAATCCACATCTTACAGTTCCAGTGAAGAGGAAGAAGAGACAAAGGCAAGGGAAGTCTGCCTCATGGCTATAAATGCAACTTGTAGCCCATCAGATGCTGAAGAAGAATCTAATAATGAAGAATCTTTAAAGTCAGAAGCTGATCAGGTACTATCATCATTTGATTATAGTTCTGATAGTTTTAAAATTGAATTCAAAACCATGTGTATAGATTTAATTAACTCTGAAAAAGAAATCAAAATGCTTAGGGAAAGATTGTCTAATCAAGAAAATTTGATTTCTGAAAATATTAAACGTAAAGATGAACTAACCTTAGCTCAAGAGCAAATAGTTTCACTAAAATCTAAATTAGCTGTGGCTAGGAAACTTGAAGAATCCATAAATGGGAGAAGTATCAAGTTGATGGACATCACAAGCACAGTCAATGCCAGGTTAACTAGCAAGCTGGGCTTAGGTGCATCATCAAGCCAACCCCCACTCATTCAAAAAAAATATATTAACAACACCAATTAAATTTGTTTCTGAAAAAGGAAAAGAGAAAATAGAAAACGATAAAAATGTTAAACAAATTGAATCAAAACCAAAGAATAAGAAAAGAAAACAAAATAAGAAAAATCCAAATAAGAACAATGTTCAGTAGATTTCATCAAACTCCGATCGATGAAATATGTACAGTTCGTCGAACTCCATTCGACAAACACCGAAGGCAGATTTATATAATAATTATTCATTGAACTACGATCGACGAAACTAGTATGGTTCGTCGACCATAGATCGACGATTTTGGGGCTCAGAAAATGACTTCTATCATTCTCTGAGTGGAGTTCGACGAACTCATCCCAATTCGTCGAACTCAGGTTGATGAACTCACCAGAATTCGTCGAACGTAGATCAGTTTAATAGAAATTTTAATTTCTCTTAAACTTATAACCAACAAAGAACATTTGATAATCAATTTAATCTATGAATAATTCCACCTAGGAAATATCACCTTTAGGATATAAAAGCCAACCTGAATGTTCATTTATTTCTAGTTTTAGTTATGTAAAGAAAGAGGGACCCAAGGTAACCTGGGTTAGGAATGGCTAATATGTTTCATTGCAGGTGAAAGACTGTCCTACCACAGAGCAACAGTGGTATCTAGACAACGGCTGTTCTAAGCACATGACTGGAAATAAGGCCAACTTAACACATTACAAGGCAAAGCTAGGACCAAAAGTATTATTTGGTGACTCCAATTGTGGCCAGACTGAAGGCTATGGTCAAGTCAAAGTTGGAGCTGTCACCTTCAGGAATGTTGCATATGTAAGTGGACTGAAGCATAACCTTATCTCCATAAGTCAATTATGTGATGAAAGGTATTAGGTATCATTTACTAAAACCTCCTGTATTATTACTGTTAACCCCGAAATCGGCAATCCTTCCCAAAGCAGCCAGCTCACAAGTAGCGGCCTGCTCCAGGTTCCCCCTGGAGGCCGCTTCTTAGTATGGGCAGACAGAATTATCTGTCCGCTTAGGCCGCACGGCTTGGGCGGTCTCAGTGGTCTAACCGCCTAGGCCTCGCACCTTCCTTTGGTCGGCAGGGACCGCAGACTGCTCCCGTAGTCCACCTCTTCAGGACGCGCCCTTTTTCAGCATAGCCACAGCTTGTCTCAATAGATGTCCCTTTGCCGGACTCAAATCCCTGTCCGGCCAGGCCGGCAATAGGTCGTGTCCCATGTAGTTATTGCTCCCTTAGCTCGCTCCAGCAGGTCGCTCTTCAAGAAGACCAGACCACTCCAAACCGCCAAAACAACAGTGGCGACCTGCCCGCAGGTCGCCAGCCATCTACCTCGGCTTCCACCTCGCCAACACGTGCAGCCTGGCTCGTCAGTCCGGCAGGTCGCGTATCCCTTGTTACCCAACAGCATGGGCAGACAACTCCTTCAGTCCGCCTGCAGAGTGCAGACACTCGCTCTCCGGCTACCCGCGAAGATCAGCAGCAATACCCAGTTCCTCGCGAGCTCGACGGACTCGAAGTGCGATCAAGACTTCCAATCCGCCTTCATTGTTGAACCACAACAGCTTTAACCGCTAGGCTCTCCATTCCATCATAAGAGGACTCAGCTTAGCAGCAGGCACGGACTCGGCGGACTCAACGGACTCACTATGCAATAGGGTTAACTCCTCCCTCAGCCCGCAGGCTTGGCGCAGGCTCGATCAGTAGAGGCGGACTCCGCGGATTCTCCCCGCAGTCCGCTAGGCAGCAGAACCTCCTCAAGACAGTCCCAAACCTTGCCGCCTCCTGCGGACTCTGCGGTCTCAGCGGGCACTCCTCAGCTCGCATCTTTAGCGGAAGCCCAGTTCAGCAGCAGCGGACTCTGCGGATTCCCCTCGCAGTCCGCCACTTAGCCTCTAGCATCCGCCACCCCAGAAGTATGCGAACAATCTCAGCCTAGCAGTGGCAGACTCCGCAGACTCGCCTCGCAGTCTGCCACTAAGTCTCCCAGCTCGCCATCAGCAGCGCCAGCTCTAGAAGCAAGCCCCAGTCCGCGCGGCCTGTTGCAGACTCGGCAGACACCTTCCTCTTCTCGCTCAAGTTACTGTCTCACCGGGGGTAACGTCACCTGCAAGCCGATACCTCCTCGGGCCTATAAATAGACCCCCATACCTCTTATGGGGGTCAGGGTCACGCGTGAGTGGGAGCTTCAACGTCAGCTTCAACTTCGGATCGTCTCCAAGGTGCTCATGCTCGAAGTCAGCCCTCAGCAAGCTCCATTCCTGCGGACTATGTTTTCCCATCCGCACCCTTCTCTCTGCCCTTAATCGCGCGGCCTATCGGTTTAAGTTGTTAGACCGCGCGGCCTCTATTTTTTCCTTTAACCGCGCGGCTTGCCGACCTGGCTCTTCAGTCCGAGCGGCCTCTTCTGGCACTCCTTCCTTAGCCGCCAGCTTCTTCCTTGTACCCCTTTATTGCTTTCTTGTAAAGGTGTATTGTAAGCTGTAACTCTCCCTATTAATCAAAGGAAAGCCCATCGCTAGAGTGACATTTAAGCTGCGGCGGGCAAAGTCTGCTAACCTGTAGGCACAACCATCCAAGTAACCGTATGCTTGACAGCTCCTGATCAACCTCCTCTCTTGCTCATTAGCCTTCCCGGCTGCTCTCAGCAAACCTCTCCTCTATCCCTGTAACCCCTTTGACAAGCGCTTGCTCCACTCTCGAGCACTCAGAAGCTTCCTCTTTCCCCGAAACCATACTCATCTTCCTCTCCGAGCGTGTGAGATCGAACAACACCCCTCCGTGTTAACCAGACGGTGCCATTTTCGCGCATCAACAGTTAACATGCGACCTTCAAATCCGAACAGACGGTGAACAACTACAGTTAGCCATGTCAGACCATCAACCAGTCGAGAACTTTGCTCCAAGTCCCAGAGATGATCCTCTCTGGGAGGCCTTTGAGCAATCGCGTCGTGATAATGCTCAGCAGTTCCAAGCCATCAACAAAATCCTTGCCGCGATCACCCAGCAGTTGCAGGCTCAACTTGCAGCAGCTCCAGCTGCTCCGATCAATCCAGCACCAACATTGGAGCATCAACAAGTTTACCCTCCAGCTTGCCCGCCAGTCTATCCTCCTTATACAACAACCTTCCCGCAATGGCCTGCAACCCCTTTGCGACCTCAAGATGAAGAGTTTGCTGCTCGCCAAAACTTCTTTCAGAAAGCAGCCCAGAGAAGTCCTGCTAGATATCTCAACTTTCAGGGAAGTCATCCTTACCCTGCAGCTCCTGCCTTTGCTCCTCTTGCAACAACTTTTCCCTTTTATCCTCCTGCTTCTTTTGCAGGTGCAGCTTATGCTTCTTTTCATCCTTATGCTGTAGAACAGGAAGAGCCTTCACCATTTGCAGAGAACGTTCGTCATGAACCAACTCCAGCAAACTTCAGAGAGCCATGACTACCAATCTACACAGGAAATACTGATCCAGTGAAGCATCTTCAAGCCTTCGAATCAGCCGTTTCTCTCAAAACCCTCTCAGATGCAACTAAGTGCAAGCTCCTTGTCACAACCTTGGATGGACAAGTGAGGACTGGTTCTACGGTCTTCGCCCTCACTCCATTACATCCTTTGCTAATCTGTGAAGGGAGTTCTTACTCAGATTCTCTACCTCAACCAAGAGAAAGGGCTGTCCAGAAGCCCTCTTTGAGATCAAGCAGCATGGCAATGAAACTTGGTCTCAGTTCGTTGATCGGTTCCGAAGAGAAATCTTGGACATCGAGATTGTTAGCCAAGAAATATATCGAGTGGCTCTAATCCACGGTCTCCGTGAAGGGCCTCTCAAGTCTGAAGCCAATGTCCGAGCACCGAGGACATATCAAGAGTTGATTGTCCTAGCCAACTCCTACATTCGAGGAGAAAAGAGCAACCTAGGCTTCGTCTCCAAGCTCATATCAGAGAAAGATCCTTCTCACAAACAGCCTCCGAATCTCCTTGCAACGATTTCCCAACTCACTCAAGGAAGGGAAGAAGGTTTTAGCGCCATCGATATCCCTTCCAAGACCATGATCGTACTTGAGATCCACTACAACCACTAGCTCCATCTTCTCAAACAGCTGCAGTCTACCAGCAGCAAGACGATGACATGCATTAATCCGAACTGGATGAAGCCATGCAAGAAGTAAGCCAGATCATGAAGGAAAGGTCTAACTACAAGAAGCCTTATCGACCAGCCGATCAAAGGTCTAGAGACTCAGATCCATACTGCGAGTTCCACAAAGAGTCAGGCCACCTGACTGAGAATTGTCGAGCACTCCGCCGACTAGTGCAAAGGATGCTCTAGCAAGGTAAGATGCGTGATCTGCTTCCTAAAGGAGATCAACCCGATCCAACAACTTCAAAGGGCAAAGAAGTTGTAGACATTCCTTGCAGCTCAAGAGGGGTGAGCCTAGTCGAAGAATCCCCTCTCCTCGTTGTTAATAAAACTGTTGAATGCTTCGATGCCGATGACGAGGGCGTGCTTGGAAGGTTATTCTAAGACAGCAAAGGACTTCATAGTCCAAATCTGTTTTTCAAAACCGTGATGGGTTATCTCTACCCTTACTCTACTCCTTATGCTTTCAAACATTTTCATTTCAGAACACTTCTAAGTGTTCATTCTTGCTTTTCAATAAAGCTTTTATCAGGGATCTCATACTGACACAGTTCCCTTCTTGCAATGCTTCTTCCTCTATTCTCTCTCTTTTCCAAAGATCACTGAGCCACTGAGATGTCGCCGAGTCTTGCTATAGGCCCCCTCGGGATTGGATTCCGGCGTAAGACCATAGTGACCACATATCGCGGGGAGATTTCACATATGTGTGTAGTGGGGGATATCCAACTCTCATGCGGTGGAATACTGGACTTTGGATCCGAGCCAACATCTGACATAGAGTGCGTGCTAGGGAGGCCCCATGTGTTAGCTATGTCGTGCTCCGTTAGGATACATTACAATTACGTTGATCTTTACTTGGCAAGCAATGACGACCAAGCGTAGCCTTGTATCTTCAATCATCTCAAAACTGTGATGGCCAAATGATCTCTAAGTGCTCTCAATCCATGCTTTTGCGGGGTTCTCAACTCCACTGATCAATCCACAGACAAGCTATAGGCCTCTTGGCGCAACCAGTCTCATTGATCAGTAACGTAGTAACCCGAAGCATGTGATCAGTGCATCTAGCGATCCTTCTCAGGATTCTCCTTGCTTTTCTCTTTTGTGCCCTCCTAGAGGATGCACGGCCAACCCGCATTGAGTATGACTATACTCGGGATGACCTTTATCAGGCAAGCGATGCATAAGGTCCAAGGGTTATCTCCTGTGGCAGCATCAAGTCCTTCTTGGTCATCTCCGCGTATAGACATCTTTTTTGTCATCTGACTTCTTTCACAGGTGAACAGGCTAATCCGACATACCAAAAGGATTAGCAAACATTCACTTTGCTTGTGCTCATCTTATATGCATTGCTTGCTCAAAGCTCTATCAGAATATGACTTACAAGCTCTCTACTTGTACAAGCTCTATTACTCTCATCTTTTATTCACTGCTTGCTTAAGCGCTATCAGATGAAGATTCATAGAGCTATTCATTACTCCTATCAAACACTAATTACATCAATCATTGATCAAATAATCTTACTCTCCTTGATCATCAAGCCATAACAGTGAAGTATAACTAAGATAATCTGTTCTTATCAATCTGGACTTCATAGCAAGGATGTCTCTAATCTAGACGATCATTGCTTTAGTTTGATCTTCATTCAATTATCAGCAGAGTGTATCAGACACTTCCTCTGTTATTTTGCCATATCGACCTTATCTTATCAGCAGTTAACACTTAGAAGCCTTCTCCCAGGTACTTGCAAGCTTCTTTTGTATATTGTCTGCTTCTAACTCTTCTCTTTGCAGAGATTAGCAGAAACCTGCAAGCCTCATCCAGGTACTTGCAGTTTAATTCATTATTTTATGTCTACTGCTTACTCTTCTCTTTGCAGTGGTTAGCAAGCACCTGCAAGTCATATCCAGGAACTTGTAGCTTATTCTTTATGCACCATATCTGTGTCTAACTCTCATTTTGCAGAGAACTGCAGATGCTTGCGAGTTTCTTCACAGCTAATTGCAAGCTATCTTAACATATTTTGTCTGCTCCTAAATCTTTTCTTGCAGAGATCGGCAGAAACTTGCAAGTTTCTTCACAGGTACTTGCAAGTTACTTTCATATACTATGCCTATTTCTAACTCTTGTTTTGCATAGACCAGTAGATACCTGCAAGTTGTCTTCATGTATTTGCGGCTTTCTTTACTCCCGAATTTGTTTCTAACTTCACTTTTGCAGAAACCAGCAAAGACTTGCAAGTTCCTTTCAGGTACTTGCTTCTCATTTTTCTTTCTTGTATACTCCTCACCCTTCCTTTTGCACTGGATAATAGGTGCTTGCAAGCCTCCATCAGGTACTTGCAAGTTATTATGCTCTTATGTTTTCCTCTCACCTTCATCTTGCAGGACTTAGTAGAAGACACATCTTCTTCGTTTTGCGAAGGCAAACCCAGGTACACACAAGGTGTACCTCCTATACATGCCTATACTAACTTTTACTTTGCAGGAGATAGACAGGCATTAGCACACACCTAAGGAGAGGCATCAGGTTCTATCAATCCTTGCCCCCTTCTCTCTCCTTTGGGGTGGATCATGATTTTCGTGGGTCTCCAACTTTTTCGAAGTTCTGTTCGGAACTTAAAAAAGTGTGGGGATTATGTTTACCCCAAAATCGGCGATCCTTCCCAACGTAGCCAGCTCGCTAGTAGCGGCCTGCTCCAGGTTCCTCCTGGAGGTCGCTTATTAGTGTGGGCGGACAGAATTCTCTGTCCGCACAGGCCGCACGGCTTAGGCGGTCTCAACGGTCTGACTGCCCAAGCCGCACACCTTCCTTTGGTCGGCAGGTGCCGCGGACTGCTCCTGCAGTCCACCTCTACAGGCCGCGCCCTTTTTCATCATAGCCGCAGCTTGTCTCAACAGATGTGCGTTTGCCGGACTCAAATCCCTGTCCACCCAGGCAGGAAATAGGTCGCGTCCCGTGCAGGTATTACTCCCTTAGCCCGCTCATGCAGGTCACTCTTCAAGAAGACTAGACCGCTACAAACCGCAAAAATAACATTGGCGACCTGCCCGCAGGTCGCCAGCCAGCTACCTCGGCTTCCACCTCGCCAACACGCGCGGCCTGCCTTGTTAGTCCGCCAGGTCGCATAGCACTTGTCACCCAACAGCATGGGCAACCAACTCCTTCTGTCCACCTGCAGAGCGCGGACACTCGGTCTCTGGCTACCCGCGAAGATCAGCAGCAATACCCAGTTCCTCGCGAGCTCGCCAGACTCGAAGTACGATCAAGACTTCTAGTCTGCCTTCATTGGTGAACCCCAACAGCTTCAATAGCAGGCTCTCCATTCCATCATAAGCGGACTCAGCCTAGCAGTAGGCATAGACTCGGCAGACTCCGCGGACTCGCTGTGCAGCAGGGTTAACTCCTCCCTCAGCCCGCAGGCTTTGCGCGGGCTCGATTAGTAGAGGAGGACTCCGCGGATTCTCCCCGCAGTCCGCCAAGCAGCAGAACCTCCTCAAGACAGTCCCAGACCGCACCACCTCCTGCATACTCTTCGGACTTAGAGGGCACTCCTCAGCTCGCATCCTTAGCGCAAGCCCAGTTCAGCAGTGGCGGAATCTGCGGATTCCCCTCGCAGTCCGCCACTTAGCCTCTAACATCCGCCACCCCAGCAGCAGGCGGACAATCTTAGCCCAGTAGTGGCGGACTCTGTGGATCGCCTTGCAGTCCGCCACTAAGTCTCCCAGCTTGCCATTAGCAGCAGCAGCTCTAGAAGCAAGCCCCAGTCCGCGTGACCTGTTACGGACTGGGTGTACTCCTTCCTCTTCTCGCTCAAGTTACCGTCTCATTGGGGGTAACGTCACCGCAAGCCATTACCTCCTAGGTCCTATAAATAGACCCCCACACCTCTCATGGGGGTCAGGGTCGCGTGTGAGTGGTAGCTTCAGCGTCAGCTTCAGCTTCAGATCGTCGTCAAAGTGCTCACGCTCGAAGTCAGCCCTCAGCAAGCTTAATTCCTGCTGACTCCGTTTTCCCGTCCGCACCCTTCTCTCTGACGTTAGTCGCGCGGCCTGCCGGTTTAAGTTGTTAGACCGCGCGGCCTCTGTTTTTTGCTTTAACCGCGCGGCCTGCTGACCTGGCTCTTCAGTCCGCGCGGCCTCTTCTGGCACTCCTTCCTTAGCGGCCAGCTTCTTCCTTGTACCCCTTTATTACTTTCTTGTAAAGGTGTATTGTAAGCTGTAACTCTCACTATTAATCAAAGGAAAGCCAGTCACAAGAGTGGCATTTAAGCCGCGGCGGGCAAAGTCTGCTGTTGCCACTGCTAGCAGCCCTCTCTCTCTCTTCTTCTCTTTCAGCTTAGCTCAGCTCCCTCAGCATCAACCTGTAGGCACAACCGTCCAAGTACCCGTCTGCTCGACAACTCCTGATCAACCTCCTCTCTTGCTCGTCAGCCTTCCCGGCTGCTCTCAGCAAACCTCTCCTCTATCCTCGCAACCCCTTTGACAAGCGCTTGATCCACTCTCGAGCACTCAGAAGCTTCCTCTTTCCCCGCAACCTTCCTCCTCTTCCTCTCCCATCCTGTGAGATCGAACAACTCCCCTCCGTGTTAACCAGGCGGTGCTGTTTTCACGCATCAACAATTACTTCTTTATATAATCTTGTAGTATTGACTGGCACTAGATTAGGAAACATTTATGTAGTTAACTTCCAGTTAGGTAAATCTGAAATTTGTCTGTTTAATTCAACTAGTAACAATAATGACCTTTGGCATAGGAGATTAGGTCATGTTAACCTAAAAAACATTACCAAATTATCTAGGGAAAATCTTGTTAGAGGATTGCCTTCTTGCCCCTACAAGAAGGAAAGCCTTTGTAGGGCTTGTCAATTAGGCAAGCAAACTAAAAGTAGTTTTAAATCATTAAACAAAAGTGACTCACCTAGGATATTGTACTTACTACATATGGACCTTTTTGGCCCTATAATAGTACAAAGCCTAGGATGGAAATCTTATACTTTAGTGATTGTAGATGACTTTTCTAGATTCACTAGGGTTTTCTTTCTCAGATCTAAGTCTGATTACTTTAAGTTTCTTATAGATTTTCTCAAGAACATACAGATTGAGTACTCTACTCCAGTTATATTGATCAGAAGTGATCATGGTATTGAGTTTGAGTCTCTTCTTATGCAAGAGTTCTGTAGGAAGGAAAGCATCAGACATTGCTTCTCAGCTCCTAGAACACCTCAACAAAATGGGGTTGCTGAAAGAATGAATAAAACACTAATTGAATCAACAGGCACATTACTTGCAGATGCTTATTTGCCCCTATCCTTTTGGGCAGATACTATAAGCACAGCAAATTATGTACTGAACAGAAGTCTTATACACAAGCTTAAGAATAAGATTCCTTATGAGCTACTAAAAGGGAAGAAACCTAAAGTAGGCTACTTTAAAATTTTTGGATGTTTATGTTATATACACAACAACAATAAGAAACACATTAGAAAGTTTGAAGCCACGGTTAATATGAGAATTTTTCTTGGATATTCCCAAGTAAGCAAGGCTTATAGGGTGTATAACAAATCTACCTTAAAAATTGAAGAATCTATCCATGTTTCTTTTGATGAGACTAGAATGTTTTTCAAGGAGAAAACTTCTTATACCAATGAATCTTTGCAGGAACATAATTTGTGTGAGAAGCTTAATGAACTAACCCTCACCAATAAGGCAGTTAGCCATCCTTCTCCACAAGGTACTGAAGAAAGTGAAGAAGAAGACACTGTAATCAGTGATGAACCAACAACAACAAACCTAATTCCACAAGAGGAATTTATTCCCCAAGCTGTTGAACAACCAACTCCACCCACTGAATTTGTCACACTTAGAGATCACCCCATATCTCAAGTTATTGGAGACATGTCAGTTGGTGTGCAGATAAGGCATCAACTCAACCAAGATTTGATGCATGCCTGCTTCATATCTCAAATTGAGCTCCAATCCTTCAAAGTTGCAGAGCAAGATCCACACTGGGTTATTGCAATGCAAGAGGAGCTCAATCAATTTGAGAGATGCAGAGTTTGAGACTTAGTTTTAAGACCCAAAGACTATCCAATCATTGCAACTAAGTGGGTATATAGAAACAAGCTGGATACCCAAGGTGTCATTATAAGGAATAAAGCAAGGCCGGTTGCTCAAGGTTATAGGCAAGAAGAAGGGATTGATTATGACCAAACTTTTGCACCTGTTGCAAGGCTGGAAGCAAACAGGATTTTCCTTGCATATGCTGCCTACAAGAAATTTAAATTGTATCAAATGGATGTCAAGAGTGCCTTTCTGAATGGAGAACTTAAAGAAGAGGTTTATGTTGAACAACCTCCAGGTTTCATCTCTCCAACTCATCCCTCGTATGTCTTTAGATTACATAAAGCTCTCTATGGTTTAAAGCAAGCTCCAAGAGCATGTTATGAGTCCTTAGCTAGCTTCTTGATAGAACATAAATTTTTTAGAGGCATTGTATATAGAACATTATTCACTAGGCACCATAAGGATCAAATATTGTTAGAACAAATTTATGTAGATGATATTATATTTGGGTCTACTGATTCCAAACTATACAAGAGGTTTTCTGACCTCATGCATTCAAAGTTTGAAATGAGTAGCATGAGTGAGCTCTCCTACTTCCTTGGTCTCCAAGTGAAGCAGCTACCTGATGGCATCTTCATATCCCAGGCTAAGTAACCTAAGGAGCTTCTCAAAAAGTTTGGGATGGCTGACGCCTCAGCAAAGAAAACACCCATGGCTATAAATGCTGTAATAGATTCTGATGAGTATGGGAAACCTGTTGATCAAAAACTATATAGGACCATTGTTGGGTCCCTACTATATCTTACAGCAAGAAGACCTGACATAATGTTTGCTACATGTCTTTGTGCTAGGTTCCAGGTGAACCCTAAAGAATCTCACTTAATTTTCTTAAAAATGATTTTTGAGATATATAAAGAGTTATCCTAGTCTAGGACTTTGGTATCCCACTGAGTCAGAGTTTGAGTTAATTGGATACTCAGATGCTGACTTTGCTGGATGCAGAGTAGACAGAAAAAGTACCTCAATAACATGACAATTCCTTGGTATGAGATTAGTCTCTTGGTTTAGCAAAAGGCAGTCATCTGTGTCCACTTCAACTGCTGAAGCAGAATATATAGCAGCTGGCAGTTGCTGTTCCCAGATGCTGTGGATTCAGAACCAACTACTAGACTATGGGTTCAACTTAAATAATTCAACTCTACTATGCGATAACACAAGTGCTATATCCATAGCACAAAATCCAGTTCATCACAGTAGGACTAAGCATATAGACATTAAGCACCATTTCATTAGAGAGTGTGTAGAAAGAAATAAAATTAATCTTGTCTATATCTACACTGTTCTACAAAGAGCAGATATCTTCACCAAAATATTTGGATGAGAGGAACCATCTGTTCTTCATAAATCAGCTTAGTATGATAAATGAAGAAGCTTTAATTTGATTTCTGTCTATGGTCGACGAAATTTTCAAAGTTCGTCGAACGGAGATCGACGAACATAGAAACGTTCTAGAGAAATTCGTCGAACAGAGATCGACGAATTCTCTGTGAGTGAAGTTATTTTCATCGACCGACGATCGACTAATTTGCTTCTGAAAATTTTCGTCGAATGGAACTCGACGAAATGTTTTCACATCTTCTGAAAGAGATCGACGAATTCTTTTGACTATAAAATATTTCGTCGACCTCAGATCGAAAAATTTCTATTTTTCGTCGAACGGAGTCTTCCGGTTCATATTCTGAAAACCTTATATCTAGGTTTTCTTCGACCTCCATCCCGTGCTTTCAGTTCCTTTGCACTTGATCTTTGTTTCTCCCTTGTAGGTGCATCCATGGCGATTCCGGCGAATGCTCTGTCCACCATGAAATTCGACATGGGTTTTGATATTGATTTTGACTCTTTCCAGCATTCTGATCCCATCTTCGTGGACATTCTGAAGTTGTTTGAAAATCAAAATCTAAAGCAGTTCATGACCCACAGAATAAAGATTGCCATGATCGAGATCAAAGAATGGGTATTTACTTCTACTACAACAGAAGATACCATGACAAGAACAATCTCTGGTAACTCAGATTCTCTTTCCCCCAATATACTAACCGAAGTTTTCGGTTTACTGAATGGCGAAGAAGAAATCGAAATGGATACTGAGGAGTATGAAATATGTTACTCAAAATGGGTCACTCTGGAGAGAACCCAAACAAGTTATTGAAGAAGAACTTATCTGTAGAATATAAGTTCTTAGCAGATATCATCGGGAAATTGCTGCTGGGCAAACACACCGCCCACAACTACATAATCAGGCACCAATTCATGGTGATGAGTGCTCTGGTGGAGTAGAAAGCGGCAAATTGGGGCAAGCTGCTGTTTGAGTTAATCAAAAAGAAGAACAATAAGAAAGAGGTTTGCTTTGGAAGAATTCTGGGAATATTTCTTCATGACAAGGCCCCTGAACATCTGGTTTCCACACCAGTGTTTTTCAATGCCTCCAAGAGCCTCACCTCTGCCTTGTTTGGCAGATAGGAGCGGAGAATTACAAAGCCATCCCATGCTTCGTCCTCCTCTAGGCCTTCTGAGAGCACAAGGGTTGTCATAGCCGCTCCTCCACCCCTAGAAAAAGTTCCTTCGACCTCCACCATTCCTTCTTCTCCACAACCTCAATCACAATAACAACAACAACAACAAGTTCACATTCCAACTCCAGCTCCATCTCCTGCACATTCTCCACCACCACCATCTCTACCTTCATCTCTCCACAAGTACATATCTCTGACATAGCATCCTCCTCCATGCAGGAGCCCTAATTCAACCTCCTGTCTTCGCCACATCAATCACCACAACAATCCCCACATCAATCTCCTTCACCATCACCACACCACTCTCCCATCTAGGAACCCATCTCCTTCCCCTCAATAACAGTTCCAATTTCTACTACTGCTACTCCATCTATTCCTATCCCTCCAGCCATCCCAATTGATTGTCCAAATTTAGAGTATACACACACAGATTTCCCAAATGCCTTCTCCATCTGCTCTAATTGTGGTCACCACACTCCATATTCCACTTCTTTTCCAGAACCCCTCTATCTTAACTTCTCTGATATTGCTAAGGATCTTCTAGCCTTCATCTCTCCCACTCTACAGAAACTCATAGATGATGCTCTAGATCCCCTCACTGCCTCCATCCATATTCTCTCTGCCAAGGTTGCTGCTCTATCCACTGTCCTTCTTCCGGGGGACTGGCTCCATAACCCTCTGCAGCCAATCAGGGGGAGATGCTTCATGATTAAGAAGCTCCAGTGGTAACAAAAGCAGCAGAAATAGCAGAAACAGATTCTTTAATGTCAGATTCTTCAGAAGAAGCAGCCACTCCCTCTGATATTGTGGATTTAATTAATTCAGGTACAAAAATGGATGAGCCAGCCATGGCTGAAATTGATACTGTTGGTGATTACATTCTTAATCCCACAGTTTATTTGAAATCTTTATTGGATTCATTCAGTCTTAGTTGTAGAAATAATCTACCCAGCTCCTCTTATCAACATTCTTTGGCCATTGTACCACACACTGCACCTATAAGCCCCACAGTTGCCAAGCAACTTAAGGCTATTTTTGCAGCAACAAAGCTACCAACTGTACAATCCCCCTCCAAGGAAAATTATTCGTCAGAAGCAATCTCAGCTCTAATAAATAAGATGGATGACAGCCCACTGTCAGATCTAGATGAAATAATTATGGTAGATATTGAAGAGGAAAATAAAACAGTTGTTGAAAGCACTGCAGACACAGTTACTCCAGCTCCTGCTCCAATACCTCAAGCACAGCCTCAAGCTGACAAGTCAATTGACAAAGATCTTTTAAAATCCTTGGATGATTTATATGATAATACTAAGGGATGCTCCTTTGAAAAATATGATGATGATTCTGATGATAGTCCTTCTGCCAAAAAGAAAATTTCCAAGAAAAGGAAAGCCCCTCCAGTTGCTGCTCCTAAGACAAATCCAACTCATGATATTCCTTATTATATCTTACAAAAAAATTACTCCTTACCCTGGAATGTCAGCGTGGATGTGGCTGTCCAAGAATCAGCAAAAGGAAAGAAAGAAAAGCAGAAGATATTCTCCTCCTCCTCAAAGGCACGGAAAAGGACCTCCTCCTCCTCCTCCACCTGTTGCTGGTGCTTCAGGTAGCTCATCTCAGAGGTCTACCACATATACTCAAACATACCATAGACAACATGGTAGATCCTCATCTTCTCAAGGAAGCAGCCAACAGATGTACCCTCCAAGAAGGCATCAACATCATCAACAACATCAACAGCAACAAAAACAACAACAATAGCAACAGCAAGCTCCTGAACCTCAAAAGGCTGACAGTCCCAAAAGGCCAGAGTCTCCTCCCATTCTCTTTGTGGATCTAGAGACAGAGACTACTGCTAGAATGGCCAGGTTCCAGGAACTGGTTGGATTATCACTGATAAACAAGGCTAAAGCTGAAAGAAAGGATCCATCTCAGTATTCAACAATGTCCAAGTACAAAAAATAAGAATTGAACATGTATGAGAAAGCTAACAAATTCTTTAATGTTGATGCGTATATGAATCTACACCCAGAGGCTGTTGTACCTAGAGCCACATCTCTCAATATCATTGGAGCTGCTGATATGACAATGTCAAAGAAGCAAGCAGCAGATCCAAATAGGGAAATCAAGTTCACATAGTTTGCTGACAAAGAAAAAGATGACAAGCTAAAGGAGAAAATGAAGAAGAAGAAATGGGAGTAATTTATTTTGTCTCTATTTGTCTGAACTCTTTATTCATGTACTATCACAAAGCTATATTGTAAATATCTGCTGCATGCTTTAATTTTTTTGTCAGATATATTTTCCTGCTTTATGAATGTTTTTATTTCAATTATATTAGTGACCTCACCCAAATAGCAGGAGATTGTTGGATCCCTAGTTTGATTTGGGCTAGGTTCACTAACTAGGATAATTGACCCACCATATATAGTCAGGGTCATGTTATTGTGTCCTAGAGTTTAGGCTAAGTCCTTAGAATCAACCACACATGGACCAGCCAACAGAAGACAACAGAAGACTCAAAGACTTAGAAGGAAATCAAGTTCAGAAAAGTGAGTTCGACATTCGTCGAACTCAGCTCGACGAAAGTTGTCCTCCGCTCGACGAACTCAGAGTAAATTCTCTGAGTTGAGCTCGACGATATTCGAGCTCAGGTCGACGAATTTTGGGAGATCAACTTCAACTTATTAAGTCCAGAAACCATTCTCTGAACTCAGGTCGACGAAGTTATATTATCAACTCGACAAACTTGGAGCACAGAATTGGGAAGTTCTTCACAGACAACAGTTAGCTGATCTCAGGTCGACGAACTTGGTTCTCAGGTCGACAAACATGAATTCCCAGGTCGACGAACATGATTTCTCTGGTCGACGATCTTTGATCTTAGGTCGACGAAATCTGTTCTCTGGTCGACGATTACTGTGCAGTTCCAGACTTCGAATTTTCCCTCCTTTTGTCCTTATTCTCATGCAGTAATTCCTGGATAATCAATGCTTATATTCCCTGAATATAGCCGTTAGTGGCAGCATTGACTATGGTCTTCATCAGGAAAATTACTTGTCATTTTTAATGAGACAGTTGAGGAAATTCATTAATGCAGATATTCTCTCCGACCAATTTTCATTCTCCAGGCCATCATCAATTAATGCAAAGGAATTCAAAATTCAAAGGAGAAACTCGACTGATGATATAAAAGAGATTTTTTCTCTTTTCTGCAACAAGAAGTCCAGAACACAGAACTAATACAGGAATATAGATTCACAGAGAAGAGATCAACAATAACAATACTCTGAACCTTCTCTGTATAGAAAACAAATTGTTTTCTCCTTGACAAGGCTGAAGGAGAAGAAGAACAATCATTACAAATCAAGAGTCTTCTTCAACCTTCATTCTAGGAGCTTTCAAGGACAACACATCCATATCAGTCAAAAGTTCCTGGATCTCATTTTCAAGTCAAGGCTGAAGACTGAAGACCTACACCCTGTGCAAGACTCCAAGTGTTATTAAGAGGAGTATTTGACAACAACAAAATTCCACTAGTCTTCTCTGTTTAAAAGAGAAAGAGAAGACATCATCAATCTCCCCCCTCTGTATAAAGGGTTTATTAAATCCTTTCAAAAGTTTATTTTGGTTTTTGAGCACCTGATCAAAAGCTCATTGACGGCAGTCACCTCATCAAAACCTGTAAGTGGATTCCTACCAGGGTGGTAGAAGAGTGGATGTACCCAAGTTAGGGAACCATTATAAAAGTTCTTGTGTTGTCTGGTTGCCCTTTTCTTTTTGTTCTTGCTATGGCTATGATAGATTAGGTTATCTGTGCTGTGATTAGATTAAATTAACTAAGGTTTTTATTGCTTTCTGGTTACCTTGGTATTCCTTCTTTCATTACTCTGATATTATTTTATAAACAGTAAAAGTTTTCAAGTTAATCTATTCACCCCCCCCCCCTCTAGAGTAAATCAGGTCTAACCCTCTCTTTCAAGTATAATTTTCACCCAACGGTGACAACATCAAGGAACCCTCATCCGACTATACAATAATAGAATCGTCCAAAAGTACAACTTCCTTGCTTGGAAATTCTTCCAACACACTAGAGACATCATTCAAATCAGAATCAGTGAAAGTCGCAGAAATGGGCAAAATAGAACCCGATAAAATTTCTAATTCACATGTATCTTTAGGCAATGGTGATAACATCAAGGTAATATCCTTCGGGTTCTCTACGCTAAAATCATCCAAAAATAACCTTCCCTCATAAGGTAAATCATCCACTACAACCATAGGGACATCCTCACTCTCAGGCTCCTCAGATGACTCAGATACAATCTCAGGTGGTGCAATCGTAGGTTCTATCATGAAGGGGATCGTAGCCTGGATAGGGCACTCAATAATAGGGTGATCAGTCACAACACTAGTAGGGCATGTAATAGGCAATGAGATACTCTCACAGATCAGAATTCCATCATCCCATACATCGTCTTCCAAATTACTAGGTATCCCATCAATATCAGAATCATCAGAATCATCGGACACTATCGTATATTGCGGAACACTCCCATCTAGCTGGTCATCCTCAGAATCAAGGGATACTACATCTACATCAGAATCCTCATTGGTATCATACACAATCTTAGGAGGCTCAGACATCGAAGCTAAAGTAACCAAAACCCTAGTAGTAACATCTTTCGAGTCAAAAAACAAATACGCGTCTAAACTTCTTATTTTCCCTAAAGGTGGAAAGTGGCACACTTTGGGTAGTCCTACCTTTATAAGGAAAGGATCTATCCTGAGGCATATGGTCACTCCTATAAGAAGCTACATGTAAGACCCCTCCTCCCGGATCCCAAAACACGGCACGAAGGGGGAGTCTTATGCCCGGAACAGCCGCCTTGCGGTAGCATTAGAACACGGGCTAACTTGTACCACAAGACGCCTATTCCGCCGGCTACAACAATATCAATATATCATGCCAACCCAACCAAATAAATAAGCAAGAGAAGTCAAAATCCGCACTAAGTTATAATGTCCAAATACATCAATAAATAGAAGCTAAAACATGCTTCTACAATATATCAGAGTACAGCTAATCATTGCCCAAACGGGCTACATCAGAGTAAGCAAAACACTAACATCGGTAACAGACGGTATCGACGGCACCGTCACGTCAGGCCCTGTCGTCCTGGCCTGGCTGTCCTGCGGCGTAGTCTGCGGCTGCTCTACCTGCGGCGTGACCTCCTAAAAAGGAAGACGTAGCAACCGTTAGTCGAAACGACTAAGTGGTTTCACATCCGCTCCCCCGGCGACTCCTCGGCACTGGGCGGAGAAAAGAAACAAGAGTATAGTATATAACAAGTAAGCAAGTAAAGGAGGTACAAGCAAGTGGCAGTAGTGTAAGAGTAACAGCATCATAGTCAGCATATATGAAAGAGCTACACTAAACTAGCAAGTATAAGTAACAGCAGGAAAGTAACTTAACTTATAAGAATGCCCATACAAACTTATAAGTTAAGGATCGGGTTACATAAAGTAACTCATCGTATAAGAGTGCCCATACAAACTTATACGATGAGGATCTTGTTGTGCAATGTTATGAAATGCTATGAATGCTATGCAATGACTCACCCATGCACACTCATGCAATTGCTATGTCGACACAGACTATAGTTCCCACTTTTCGAGCAGGTAGCTAACCTCTCAGGCATCAGCCGCCGTGGCCAGGCGGTGACAGTAGAACGGGCACTTCTACTACTAGGCGGGTATCACACTACTTCACCTAGGCCTCCGTATGCCTCAACGCTAAGAACACAACAGCGGAGCCCATGCGTACTATGGCCCAGCGGGGTCTTGGGTAGATGTGCACCAAGAACACAGCCCGAACTGGCCTTGCGTGACCCGGAAGGGGCCTCGGAAGAAAGCACGAGGACACAGCCCAACCGTTCACATGGCCGGAGGGGCCTCAGGACGTGAACACCGAGGACACAGCCCAAGCTGACCAAGTCTAACTGCCAACTCCCATCGGTGTGACGACTGGCGAGCCCGTAGACCTGCCACACTATCCTTAACCTAGGATTACGACACCGCGTGTCGACTCACACCACATGCACATACCACATCAACGTATCATGGAAGGGGCCTCGGAAGTAAACACGAGGACACAGCCCAACCATCCAACCACACCTTATCCCAACACAACCAAAACAAGTGACGGTCAACCCCGCACTTACATCCCTTCACAATACTACCCGTAGGGAGACGACTCTCTAAGTATTGGACTACAAGACTCATTTCATTAATCAAACATGTCCATGATCATAATCTATTCATCTATATGACCTTCCAAATGATGACCATGTAATATAAACATGATGCGCATATAAAGGTCTATCTCACTTTTATTTGATAATGTCATAATTTGAACATGAAGCGCACAATATCAATCTTTCAATTCCTACCAATTCGATTCGTTTAAATAAGATTATTTCACAATTTGATAATAGGAAATCTGATTAATAAGCAACTTCAATCATGCAACAACTGATTAATCATCAGGGTTCATCCAAGGCAAGTATCATGCATTATTAATTCTACCGAATCAAAATTAATCTTTCATTAAGCCCAGAATTTAGGCGCAGGTTGAATCTGGACAGCAACTTCGACCGGAGATTCCTGAGGCTACAGGAATCCGGTGAAGTCGTGTAACCCCTCGATGGAAAGGTATTTCCATGGACTATATCTTTCATATTCAGAGCTCAACCCAGATTTGACATTATCCTATTTGAAATCGGACTTGAATTCCGCTGCGTACAGAACACAGTTTCTACATACATGATTTATTGAACATTTTCGTTTAGACTTTCCCGTGGCTACATACTTCGCCAGAAGTCGTGCAACCATTCGTTGGAAAGGTATTTTCAAGGGCTTCAACTTTCGTGTTAAGCCGAAAGCCTAGATCTGGCCATAGCATACTTAGAAATGGCCATGAAGTTCGCTGCGCGCAGAATACAGATTCTGCACGCATCTTAAGGCGGAATGAACGGCATCGGTTCATCTTCCTCCTCAATGTGATCATCCCAAATCATTCCAGAAAACCTCCTCCCTTATTCACCCTCAAGAGGCCAAAACCCTTCACGAAACCATCCCTTATCATCACATTGAAGAAGGGCGTGGTTGAAGAGATCTAAAACCTAAGACACAAGTCTTAGCATGACCTTTCCTAGAAAACTCCTCCTCACCATCAAGACTCTCTTGAGTCGATGTCTCTCCTAGGAAAATAACTATAGATCTAGCACCAAGGGAGAGGGTAGGAAACTCACATTGGCTCCAGCGGTACCACCATTTCTAGCCATGGATCTCGTAGTTCTCCTTGGCAGCATCTTCCCTTTCACGGCGATGGCGGATCTCCTTCGGTAGGACTTGCTCCTGCAGTTTTTCCCTCTCACAGGAGTCCTCACTAGAAATAGGGGATGAAAAGAGAATGAAAACGGCTAGGGTTTTCTCTCCCCTTTATATATAAAATGCGACACGGGTAGGGACACGGCCGTGTCCTTACCCGTGTCCTTCCTGGCGAAGCGGCAACGACAGTTTCCATGTCGGTTCAATACTTGACACGGGTTGGGACACGCCCGTGTCCCGACCCGTGTCCACATGACACGGCCGTGTGCATAGCCGTGTCCTTGGCCGTGTACTTCTCGGGTTGCGTCTCGACACTTCTCGCCGAGCTCAACTCGACGCACACGGGTAGGGACACGGTCGTGTCACTACCCGTGTCACTTGGTGTCGACACAGCTCGACGATCTCGACACGGGTCGTCGAGCTCAACTCGACGCACACGGGTAGGCACACGGCCATGTCCCTACCCATGTCCCTTGGTGTCGACACAGCTCGACGATCTCGACACGGGTCCGTCGAGCTCACTCGACGCACACGGGTAGGCACACGGCCGTGTCCCTACCCGTGTCCCTTGGTGTCGACACAGCTCGACGATCTCGACACGGGTCGTCGAGCTCAACTCGACGCACACGGGTAGGCACACGGCCGTGTCCCTACCCGTGTTACTTTCCTTTTAACACTGATTCTCCATTTCCCCACAAGTGCAGTCCAATTCCCTGCACTCTCAGGACTCAAGTCAGCCCCTCCTGACTCAAAACACACACACTAGGGGCCTAGAGCGATTCGGGACGTTACAAATCCTATAAACAAAATAAAAGATTTCGTCCCCGAAATCAGGCTTAGGCTGTGGGAGGAAAGCATGCCAGGAAATTTAAACTTGCTTTTAATAAAATTACCTTGAGCAAACAACTCCGGGTAGAGTTGCTGCATTAAATCCAATGGCTCCCATGTGTACTCCTCCTTCCCATGATTCAACCATAGCACCTTTACTAAGGGAACACTTTTGCGGCGCAAAGTCCTTGTCTCGCTGTCAACAATCCGCACCGGCTCTAGTCGCACAGACCTATCTGATGCCACTGCACCATCAGTAGTGGGAATATACTGGTCGGGCCGCACAGTGCTTTTCGAAGCGACGACACATGGAACACGTCGTGGAGATTTTCTAGTTCTGGTGTAACTCCACCGATAGGCCAACGGGCCAATTCTTTCCAATATAGTATAAGGCCCAACATACCTTGGCTGAGCTTTTTCACTCCCCGCACCCGTGACACTCCATGCATCGGCCGAATCTTAAGGAACACTTTTTCGCCCACCTGGAACTCCACCATCCGGTGCTTTTTGTTGTAATATTTCGCCTGTCGACTTTGAGCCTCCAACATGCGATCCCGTATCAATCTGACTGCCGCATCAGTATCATCTATGTATTCGTTTCCCATGCCTTCGGATCTTCATCTTGCACCCAAGACAAGGGAGTCCTGCACCTTCTTCCATAAAGGGCTTCATGGGGCGCCATGCCGATGCTCGCCTGATGACTATTATTATAGGAGAATTCCACCAGGGGCAAGAGCCTTTCCATGGCTCTCCTCTGTCCAGCACGCATAACCTCAATAAATCTTCCAGTGTCCTGATGGTCCTTTCAGACTGCCCGTCAGTCTGTGGTGAAATGGCGGTACTAAAGATTAGGCGTGAGCCCAATATGCCTGTACTGCCTTCCACTCATTGGATGTAAACCGACCATCCTTATCCGAAACAATTGTCTTGGGCACGCCATGATACCGTACAAATTGCTCCACAAAAAGGGTACCAAAACATCCACGTGTGCTTCCTTCTTCATTGGAATGAACCCGGGCCACCTTTGTTAGTCGATCCACAATAACCCACACTGAATCATTCCCGAGCGGGAACGAGGTAACCCATGAACGAAGTCCATGGAGATATCCTCGAACTTCCATTCGGGGATGGGCAGCGACTACAACAAACCACCGGGACTCCTGCATTCAGCCTTCACTCTTTGGCAAGCTTCGCAATGTGTAACATAGTAGCGAACATCCTTCTTCATTCCCGGCCACACATGGTCTCCGCAGTCCGGCATACATCTTAGCATACCGGATGCACTGAATATTGAGAGGAATGCGCCTCTCTAATATATCTTCCCGAATTTTGCCGCCCTTGGGAATATAAAGTCGGCCGCGAAAATAAACGAGGCCGTCTTTGAGTGTGTACTCATCGGTGGTCCTATCTTCAATTGCCTTGATTGCCGGGGGCCAAGGATGCATCCATTCCTTGCTCCACCCGAATCCGGTTCTCGGATATCACAAACTATGCTCATGTTGGCCAATACTCTC
The DNA here is from genome assembly GCA_039583875.1 of Platanthera guangdongensis. Classification (NCBI taxonomy): domain Eukaryota; kingdom Viridiplantae; phylum Streptophyta; class Magnoliopsida; order Asparagales; family Orchidaceae; genus Platanthera; species Platanthera guangdongensis. Next base: position 119,123,546 of record CM077156.1, on the reverse strand, counting down.
CGCATACTCTGCCGAAGGATCTTGAATACTAGAGTAATTTCCATCTCCTCGATCATCGCGCCACGCCATACTCATATAGCCGAGAGTAGTCTGGGCTAGAGCCTGGCATTTTCTACTCAAGGCATCGGCTACCGAGTTCGCGTTTCCCGGGGTGGTAGTTCATGGTGAACTCATAGTCGCATAAAATTCCAACCACGGCCGTTGTCTCAGGTTCAACTACTTCTGAGTGTGAACATACTTCAAGTTTTTGTGATCGGAAAAGATCTCGCAGTGCACGCGATAAATATAATGCCTCCAGACTTTCAAGCGAACACCACTGCTCCCAACTCCAAATCATGAACCGGGTAATTGATTTCATGTTTCTTTACTGCCTTGAAGCATAAGCGATCACATGCCCGTGCTGCATCAGTACCGCTCCCATCCTTGGTATGATGCGTCGTGTAAACTTGGAATCCTTCCTTCCCAGACGGAAGTGCAAGGATGGGGGCGGAGGTAAGCCTATCTTTCAATTCTTGAAATGCCTCTTCACATTGAGGTGTCCACTCAAATGGCACACCCTTCTTCGTCAATGAGGTAAGAGGAAGGGCAATCTTGGAAAAACCTTTCACGAACTTGGCGGTAGTGGGTAAGTAGTTCCGCACCGTCAACCGATTGAGTTCCCGATAATCTATGCACAATCGCAGTGTTCCATCCTTCTTCTTCACGAACAGCACAGGGGCTCCCCATGGTGATGAACTGGGGCGAACGAACCTGAATCCACCAGTTCTTGCAATTGAACTCTAAACTCCGCGAGTTCTTTCGGAGCCATTCTGTATGGAGCCTTGGATACAGGCTTGGCACCTGGTACTAATAGATTGATCTGGAAGTCAACTTCTCTATGCGGAGGTAATCCTGGTAGCTTCTCAGGAAATACCTCAAGAAAATCCCGCACTACCCGTACATCTTTAATTCCAACGCTGCTCTCCTTCAACTCGAACCAGATCATGAAGACCTCATCCCCCTTCATATGAGCTTTTACAGCCTGAATTAAGATATATCATACGTGGCGCGAAGCCAATACCTTGGAAGATGACGTCAGAGTCTCCATGCCTCAAATAGATCCGCTTCTCCGCGCAGTCGATCCTCGCGAATGCCAGTCCAGCCATTCCATGCCCAAATGATGTCAAAATCCGGCATTCTCAGAACCGTGGGCGGCGTATCAAAGGCCTTCCATCAATATAACTCCAACTCGCACTTGGCGGTCGCGATCATCTCTGACCGTCCGGAAGGCGTACACGTCGAGCTATGCCAGTGAAGTACTGTACATCCCCCATGTCTTTTATGAAATCCTCACGACAAAGGAGTGTGAGGCACCGTTATCGACAGCGCATAGGCTGTCTTCCCGCCAATAATCACGGTGCCTAAGTACCAACAACCCAACTTATTGCTATTGGCTAGTAGTTCTAATCATTCAAGCTAGATCATGCAATATGTAATTAATTAAGCATACCTGCAATCACATCTTGTGGGTTCCTTTCCTGCGTCATGTCAAGCGCGTACACCTGATCCCGGACCGGTCCGGGGTTTTCTCTTGGCGGTCCTCGTCCTCGACCTCATATATCCCCGGCCCATGGAGGTCGGCTCGAGGGAGAGCGGAGTGAGAAGAGGGAGAGCAGGGAGCACAGCAATATAGGGAGTGCGGGCAAGCGGCGGTGTGGCCCGGGGGGTGTGCATTCGAAGTCCTGACATAAGAATCGGGAGCGAGTTAAAGATGTGAGGAAGAGGGGGTGCAGATTGGTGTAGTCAACAAGATGCAGGCGCCTGCACGAACATGGATGCTGCCAACTGTGTGTCGGCAGTGTACATAGACGTTTCGGTGGACACGCCCTCCCCCTCTTTGATAACCTCCTTCCTCCTCTGAAGTCCCGTCTCCTTCTATTACTTGGGCCGGCTTTCCATCACGTCCTCCGCAGGCCTCTTACTACATCCCAGGTGGTCCGCCTCCAATCTTTTCGCCATATCAATGATCTCTCGCCAAGCTACCATCCGCTATAAACAAAGGGACTGCCTTAGGGGATCTCGCAGCCCTTTATAGAAGCGCTTGGCATAACCTCTGTTCATCCAACTCATAAGAGTCCGGAAACCTTGCGAGATGCTGGAATTCCGCTGGTATTCTGTAACCGACTTTGATCCCTGCTTTAGTGGAACCTCTGCTCAGGTCATCTCGGGCCGATGTAGGGAAAAATTGTCTCCAAGAAAACACCCGAGATTCACTCCAACTTATATCTGTGTAGATCCGGCCTTTGGAAGGTAGAGCCCATGAGGGACTTCCACCACCTCTTCGCATGTAAGTCCAAGACAGACACTGCCAATATCACTGCCATGTTGGCTGGGCAATGATACCGGCCAACAACTCCTGTATCGTGTCTAGCCATTCCTCTGTACGTACGGCTGACCCGTCCCAAGGTAGACGGGAGGAGAGAGCCCGGAAGGTGCTCAGCCAGTGTGGAGCTCGGGGCCTATTGTTGCACCGGAGTCTGCTGTGCCTTAAAAGCATTAAGAATGGCGGTGAGCGTCTGCCCCAACTCAGATTGTTCGAACTGAGTGGGTATGGGAGGGGTAGGAGTACCCCCATCGGCTCAACATGCAGTGTAAACCTACACATACACGACAAATTTGTGGTCAGGTTGGCTAAACTTAAGGTCAAAGTTGGACAAACTTAATGTGAATTACATATGGGGCACCACCACTGCTTCCGCTAAGTCAGTTTGTCCCCAAACTGACTAACCAAACGGGGGTGGCACCATTGTTGAATGACTTCTGAGTTTGAGGATCGTGGCAAACTGATACCATTTGTAAGACCCCTCCTCCCGGATCCCAAAACACGGCACGAAGGGGGAGTCTTATGCCCGGAACAGCCGCCTTGCGGTAGCATTAGCACACGGGCTAACTTGTACCACAAGACGCGCCTATTCCGCCGGCTACAACAATATCAATATTCATGCCAACCCAACCAAATAAATAAGCAAGAGAAGTCAAAATCCGCACTAAGTTATAATGTCCAAATACATCAATAAATAGAAGCTAAAACATGCTTCTACAATATATCAGAGTACAGCTAATCATTGCCCAAAACGGGCTACATCAGAGTAAGCAAAACACTAACATCGGTAACAGACGGTATCGACGGCACCGTCACGTCAGGCCCTGTCGTCCTGGCCTGGCTGTCCTGCGGCGTAGTCTGCGGCTGCTCTACCTGCGGCGTGAACTCCTAAAAAGGAAGACGTAGCAACCGTTAGTCGAAACGACTAAGTGGTTTCACATCCGCTCCCCCGGCGACTCCTCGGCACCGGGCGGAGAAAAGAAACAAGAGTATAGTATATAACAAGTAAGCAAGTAAGGAGGTACAAGCAAGTGGCAGTAGTGTAAGAGTAACAGCATCATAGTCAGCATATATGAAAGAGCTACA